>JAKWJA010002492.1:10525180-10958842 GCA_027704765.1 Solanum habrochaites | reverse complement strand
AACTACAAATATAAAATAAGCATTTCACATAAACCAAACGCCAAACATCAAACAATAAACACCCAACAAACACCTTTATTGACATGTCAGGGTTTCAGATTGGTTGGTTCGCTCACATAGAGGGTAAGTGTCGTTGCCCATTCCGCCTGCCCGTTTGGGTCGTGAACAGAAACGATCGATCGAGAGAGAGAAATAAGCCGCTTTGGGAACGAGTAGCTTGTTGATCTCGGATTCTTCGGTGGTAAGTGTGGTTATGCTTTATTGCTTTTCATCGTAAAACTTTAATAGGGAATGATATGTTATTGGGTAGTATTGTAAACCCTTATATATGCTTAATTTCGTGTATGCCATGATGTTTTTATTATAATGTGATAAACCAAAAAAAAAAAAACCTGATTAGGCTAGTGAATTCTAATCTTGAAACCTCTTGTTAATGATATGCCTTAGTATAAAAGAAGGCTTGAGAGCACTAAAAGAATGAGGTTAGAGGATCGGGTGTCACGGTCCGACACCAGGGTAGTAAAGTGGTTCGGGTTGTTCACACCCTTCCGAAACAATGATAGAATAATGGGATCAAGAAGTGTCACGTTCCGGCACCAGGATAGAATGGATCGGGTGTTCACGTTCCACACCAGGATAGAATGATGGAGCTCGGAGTTGTCAACGTTCCGGCACCAGTAGAAGATATGGATCGGGTGTCCACGTTCCGACACCAGGGATAGTAGATGAAGGATCAGAGTGTCCACTTTCGGCACCTCCATGGGGCAGAGATAGAATATGGATCGGGTGTCACATCCGACACCAGGATAGAATAATGAGATCCGAGTGTCCGCATTCCGACACCTAATATATTAATGATGAGGATCGGAGTGTCCGTTCGTACACCAGGATAGAAATAGAATTAATCTTGAAAATGTTAATATTCTCAAATTAATAACTATTGGTCCAAATGAGTATGTGTATTGAGGCTTGAGTCCTCTGGGTGGTACTTGGCGTACTTTATATGATTACCGTACTTGTTTTTGCTACATGTTGAGTTGAAGACGATGGTAAACGTTTGCCTGCACTTCCAAATAAACAAAGAAAACAATTACAAGTAGGGGTTCAGTACAAAACACTAGTACTACGAAGTGGTATCATCGTAAACTCAATAGAAAACCGTATATACCAGTTAATACGTAAAATCAACTACAACATGTAGCAACAACAAGTACTGTAAACATTAATAAAGTACGCCAAGTACACCCATGAGGACTCAACATGTAGCAACAATAAAGTACGCCAAGTACTGTAATCATGGGTGTACTTGGCGTACTTTAGATACTCTTAGATTAGTATTTTGAGGATAGATGTTTTTGTGGTGATGACTTCCAGATTTTGAGGAATGATAAGTATTGACTTTTAGGAACTATTTAATTATTTCGATAATAGTTTTAAGTCTTCCTTCCGCATTATTTTCTGTTTATTATGGTTTGAAATGTTGGGATAGATTTTGGTTGGTTCGCTCACATAGGAGAGTAAAGGGGTGCCAACTCCCCCCGCGCCACTCGACCGCCGTTTTGGGGTCGTGACAATGCCTCCTTTTTGCTTGCAAACATAAGAGTTGTCATGCAAAGACATGAATAATGTGACTTATCTTACTAAAATTTTATGCCAAAATGTAAAAATTGATAAAGAGAGAAGAGTTTAGACCGCATCCTATAACTTTGAAAAACCTACATGATCTAAGTTGAGATGATAAGGAGTCAGACATAGTCAATGAGTTTAGAATAGTCGATTGATTTTTTGTCCGAGATTGTTCGATTCGTAGCTTCCAGCTATTACAACAAATAAATAAGGGTTATTGTGTCCCGTAATCAGAGAAAGGGGTTTAGTGTGCCCTGTGAAGACATTTCAAATAAGATAGGCATTATTGCAACCAAGGGTTATTGCTCTCTATGGAAATGAAAAATAAAATAGGGTGGTTATTGTTCCCTATATGCAACCAGATTGATTGTGCTCTGTGAAGACGAGAAAAATAGGATAGGGATTATTGTGCCCTATATTCAACCAGATGTTTTTTTTTTACTTATATTATTATTATTTAATATATTTTTTTTATTAGTACATTTACCAATCTAAAATAAAATAAAATGCCCCAGATTTTATTAAGAAAAACAATCCTTTTTTTTTGCATATTATATGAGAGACAAGGATTCAAGAACTTATATTTGTGGTGTTTGTCTCTAGCGAATTACTTGCATGATTTGTATTTATAGCCTTTCAGCCTATAAATTAATTTCTATCTTCAAATGTCATCATTTGATCAATGGTGTTGTTTGTGATTTATTACCTAATAGATATTCTTATCTCTTTACTATCGTCTAATGGTTCTCGTGAGGGTTCTCACTCATAACACTCTTTTTGTTTGTAATACACTATAGGTGAAAAGGTCATGTTTTTAACCCTTGGAGATTTGAAATAACATGATTAATATTTTATTGAGTAATTAAATCGAACCTCAATGAAGGGCTTCCTACGTATCCTCTTAGGAATCAAGTCAAACGTAGTTCAATCATAAAAAAATATTTTTCTTTTTCTTTATTTATTTTTAGAAATATAATGAAAATGAGAAATAGAATAATTCATGTTTGATAATGTCTTGACTTTAGTTGGTACCAAAAAATAGTATTATTCATATGAACCACATTCAACTACTTTCGAATAAATTTGAGGTCAAATTTAAATAATTTATATAGTTTCAAATTGTATATCAAATATGATTAAGTAATTACAAGATCAATTTATATTGTGAAAATTAAGGGATAGAATTATTCCGTATTTCATGTTTCAAATGCACCGCACATTGACAGTCCTACTTCACCAATATAATAATTTAAAATCGTAGGACATTTTTGAACAGTCACTACACTCAAAAAGGTGTTTCAATGCTGAATGAGACTCATATGCTTGGCCCTCAGTAGCTCCACTAATATGAAAACCTAAAAAATTAGCCAAATAGGACTTGTCATTGAATTTGTGCATGTAGTCTAGGGAAATGTAGGATTTTATTCGCGATACAGTGACTATGACCTCCTTAGATTTTGCAAAATTGCTTTTTATTATTTTATTTTTTCATTTTGGCATTTGACGCTTTGTTTTCTTGTAAGCTCCTTCTCATTTTATTTTTTCTTTTCCTTTCCTTTTTATTCTCCCGCCTTTTTGTTTGAGATTTTTTTCGTTTTTTTTTTCATTCTAATCTTTTTTATTTTCAACATATCCTGTTTTGTTATCCCAACTAGGTAATTTGCATAATGTACTTATTTTTCATCGTGCGGTCAGTAGGTAAAAGACAAAGTGATTAGTGGCATTTTTATACAAATAGACAAGGTATATGCTAAATGCTAAGATGTGGTTATTCAAATACAAACTTCAAAGGCTGCGACATAAGAGTTCTATGGGATAACATTTATCATGTGGTAGACTTTGAAACACATAATCGAATAAAATAAAATCCTATAATGACTTTGTCAAGTTAATATTGCTCAAAATTGTGTCTCAACCACAATACATTCGGGCCAAGTTTTCTAGATCAACAAATTTAATGTCTGTGATTTTAATACGAACAGCTCACCAGACAATGCATTTGAAACAATTAGGTCAAATTTATCACATCCGTAACTTTAAAGAAGATAATTTCTCAAGTATTACATAAATATATTGAGAGAGCCAATGGTCACAACAAAGTTGATTTTTCTTGTCTAATAGTTGAACATTTTTTTATTTTTCTTAAGCATAACTCTAAGCATGTTGTTACCTACCAAGTCTAAAAATGTCTGTTTTTCCCCAGTTTATGTAACGAGGATATTTATTTATTTTCTCGGTTGGATCGAACACAAAAATAAGACTGTCTACGTATCATGTTAAAACAAGAATCAAGTCAAACGTAGTTAAAAAATATGAATAAAATTATTTTTTTTTTCTTAAGGACAAATTTCTTTTATAACGGATACACATATTATTTCATTTTTAAATTTTTAAACAAAAATTAAGATTTTTTAAAAAAAATTATTTTTTAAATAAAGATCACCGAACAGAAGAAAGGTTGCATACGTATCTCATAAAGGTGAAAATCAGGTCTGCGTAGTTCGTCCTGATCGAACACTTAAATAATTTTTGTTAGTAATTTGTTGAAAAATTCGACTCTTTTCTTCGTTTAAATTGTTATAAGAAAAAACTTTAAAATTTCCTTTAGTGAACTTTAGATTTTAAAGGAAAAACTTTTTTCTGTTGTTCTGATTTTTTTTTTAATAAAGGTAAATGGAGTTATCTATTCTAGTTATATCCGATCATATGTAGAGTCTCTCATTAAATCATATGAAAATGATTAAAATAATGAAGTTTACTAGGAACAACCATATTTGGTTTCAATTCTACCAAGCATAAGCTTCGAAAGAAAAATTTAATTCCCTAAAAAAACAAAACCCCCCCCTCCCCCCCCCAAAAAGGGCCCCCTTTAAACGAACCGTACAACTTCCGATTTATGGAATTTAATGTTATGGGATCAGCACTTTTTTGGCTTTGTTCATGGGTGCTACCATACTATACATATGTGATTAAAAGTACTTCATTATGGACTGAAGATCCACTGGCTATCTTTATAGAAACGGAGTGCGCACTCGCAATTCCCATATTATTATTATAGAATAATCATTGTTGTTCCCAAAAGAAGACAATGTATATACCGGTCAATAAAATTCCAATAGGAAAAGAGAGACAAGTGAGCCCATTAAGAAAGAAGACACTATCCAAACACATAAGAAATAAGTATAGGCAACAGAGGCCAACAGGAAACGCGAATTCTTGTGATCTCCATTGGAGTCGCCGGTCCGTCACGCCCGTTTGTTCATCAAACAGGAGGTGGAGGGAAAAGGATTTGAAAGAAAAAAAGTGGGTGTGTGGCCAATAAGGGGGCCATGTTTTGAAAAGAGATACGAAGTGATATTCCGGATGGCACAAGTAAAGTGGAAATAAGGTTGGGTGGCCCAAGGCACCTGATATTAAAACCCGAATACTTTTTTTTTGTACTCTCTTTCATATTGGTTTGGGAACAGAACATACGTTATAGAATTGAGGTTGAAACCTAGGGGACACTGTTAGGATACCACTTCAAGCCGTGTTCTACCACATCGCTTTATTAACTTGATATGACTTGCCCTAATTTCTATCTCTTGTTTTATTATTTATATTTTTCATTTTTTTATTTCTTCTTACTTGTTCCCTCTTCTTATTTTTTTTTTTTTGTCGTTTTTTCATATTTTCAGGTTTTTTGTTCTTTCGTTTTTCTCTTTCTTCTGCAGGCTATTTTTATTTCTTGTATATTTTTTTTTATATATATATTATATATAAGTAGATTTTAGCTATATATATATATATATAATTTTCAAAAAAACATTCTATTTAGTTATCTTTTATCTTTTCTTTATTTTTTCATTCTATTGTTTTCTATTTTTTTTTCGTTTAAGATTTCTTGTTTAGACAGTCCTGGTTTATTACTTTTTTTTTTTGTAACATGTGTTTTTCTTTTTTTTCTAATCCTTTTTTTCATTTCATCATCGTTCCTTTTTCTTTTTCGTAATACTATGATTGTTGTTGTTTTTTCTTATATTATCTAATTTTTGTTTATAGATCAGCTCTAACTACTTCATTATTTTTTTATATATAACTCTAAATAAGGGAATAATATTCATATATTATCTTAATATAAATTTTATGTAATCGGAATTAGCCAAGCATCTTATGTTTTTCTAAGACATCTTTTAATCAATTAAAGGTAACTATAACAAGAACTAAAACCTATGTAAACATATTTTTTTATTTATCAATACTAATCATCAAATTTTAGTTTATATCCACCTAAAAAGTCTACAATAAATTCAACAAAATCTTCTGAATTAAAAACTAGAGGGAAAAAATATGCTAATCTATTCAAATTTAACAATTCAATATCATGAAGAGATATAAATTACAAATCCATCTAAAGAGCATAATAAGAACAATAATAATAACGTAACAATAATAAATATAATAAATGTGATTTGAAGACTTTCATACTATTGAATCAAATTTTCATAAAAGAATAATTATTTAAATCACGCGAGAATTTATAGTTACCTCACTGCAAAATTTGATACCACAAATCTACCTCTGTGTTTTCTCTATATATCTCTGTATCTTTTTTTTTTTTTGCAACTGAACGTGAGGTTATATGATATTTTTTGGGTGAGAATCTGTTGGTAATTCAAATGAACGTAGTGTAGTGGGATTAGAATTTACTTTGAAAATTAGTTGAGAAAAATGGGGTTGAGATAAGGATATAAAATAAAATAAGTAAATAATAATAATAAAAAATTAACAAAAACAAACAAAATCGTGTAACGAAAAAAAAATTGGGCCAAAAAAGAAAAAAAAAAGATAGGATGAGTATTTTTAGGAAAATAAGTTAGGAAGTTGGGATTAATTAGGATAAGGTAAAACAAACTTGAAGTATTTAGGACTCCTTTTTTCTTTCTTTTCTAGATTCTTTTCATTATTTTTTATATATTATTATTACTATTTGAATACTAGATAGAATTAACAAATAATTTAAATTTTCCAACTTCTCTTTTTATCATTTTTTAGTAAATATAAACGATACTGAATCTTATAGTTGGTATTAATTATCTCTTTTTTTAATTTTAAATCAAAACCCATTATTCAAAGGCTGTGTAAAGGTTTGAGGGTTTGGTAACAACTTCACGTGGTTTACAAATAACTTTTGCCACGACGTCATTTAACATAAGATAGAAAAGCAGGGAAACTCGTCGTTCTGAGTCCGGCCTCCCAGAGAGGGGTCGTGAACTTATACCGTTGTGCAAGACTCTACTTGACGTGAGTTTATGAGACTTTTTGATTCCTAAGACCACTTTCATAAACTATGCTCAGATACCAAGCTTGTCACATCCCGAGAGCACACCCTAAAAGATATGAAATTCCCGGAGTGCAACCGGCGTACTTGACTTCTCAGAGATCTTGTATAAACCCTTTCATAACGTTCATCACATATAAACAAATGAAAAGTAGTGTGGGATTAAAACTTTTCACAAACATTCTATAAGTCTTTAAAATCTCTTTCATATAAAACTCATAGAAAATACTGTCTCATTTCATAAAATCTTAACACAAGATTACTTTGGGACACTATCCATACACTATTGTCCCTATTACACCAAATACTTAATAACGAAAGTAACTATATTTATGATGCCGCAAGAGTCAAATGAGGACATTACTTCAACTACATACTTAGATAAATAAATACCAATCTTTATGCTCTCGAGTCAAATGAGGACATACTTCACTGCTTGAAATGACTTCTAATAAAAGCTTAGATCTCCCAACGCCCTTCAACCAATAATCCATTTAGAGGATATATAAAAGGCATGGGACTTCCTACAAAACCATAAACATGTGTACTGAAGTATGACATGAGATGCATAAAAACATGAAAACAACATTTATTTGAATTGCCAAAATCTTTTTCACATTGAATATTATAATATAATGCACCATACAACATTTTAACCACAAACACCTTAGAAACACATAAGAACTAACTTCACAATTTATGCCAATTTTTAGGAACAACTTTCCAGTGCTACTTTCACTCTAAAGTGACTTCTTCACTATTCCATGAAATTTCTTAACTTCCACTTCAAACACCTTCTAGCATGTAATAACCTCACTAGAAGGGGGCCAATCGTAAGACTCGCCAGGGGAATCTTAGACTCACATAAGTAACACCAAGAGAGACCAACCCATACAACCTTCTATGCACACCCTAGAATAAGTTCGTTAGCAAACCACCTATAATGAGATCAACTACACTTATAGAGAACACACAAACAATAAAACATTAGATTCTTCTTACCAAGGTGTTCTAAGGTCTCACATTTGATTGAGATTGTGAAGTGACCACCCATACAATCCCTTGCAACACAACACTTAAAGATCCTATAGACTATACACCAATGATAGAATCCTTCTCACTTAATGTAACAACATATAGATTGATATGACTGCTCCTTCCAAAAGTATCAAAATAAACATACTTGAGTAAATCAAGAAGATAATGTCCATGATTGACCCTTCAAAGATTACATAATAATCCTTAAGACAAACCTAAGGCTTAGATCCATGTCCTACATAATTTGACATCTTATCCCAAGTAGTGTCCAGTTCTCAAGATTTATCTAGAAGATACAAGTGACCATTCCATATGCCCCCTAAAACCTTAACTACACAACCCTTACTACTCCTAGTAACACTTATCATTTAACATGTATTTACTTAAATCATCACATTCATTAGTCATTTCAAACTCATCCTCACCTCAAAGTACATTCAAGTAATGGTCCTTGGGCAAGACATAGTAAACTCTAAAACTGACAACCTTCAAGCCTATTCTGCAATGTTTAGTAGAATAGCATATCCATCTCAACCCCCACTTAGATTTTAAACGTATTTCTTGTGATGAGAATAGTCATAACTAACTGACATAATGCCATAGCTAAACATGGATCCAAATTTCTAAAAACCTACTCTAAAACTACTACCTACTTCGTCGTTCGTGAGGGTGTTCTACTTTCAAAGGGTAGAACTAGGACACATCCCATGTAGGTACATAGTTAAGGAATATAACTGGCTTTTATGCATTCTAATCTTATTATCAAGTAGAGATACATTGTACTCTAGTATAATTCTCAAGTAGAGCTACTTCCTATAACATACTCACTCGGTACTAGCATTTGTTCTCTTATAGTCATGTACATTAAAGGTTCGTACAAAGGCGTTTCATTTCTAGTTCATAACCCAATCACATTCACCCTACCGAAAAGGTCCACAAGGTTTACCTTACAATGGCGACAAAGATAGCTCATTATGACTTTCCTAAGGATGATATGATTTCGTTCCAACCAACCAACCCTAAGTCCATTATTCGTTACAAGAAGGACACCATTACGACTTTCAACTTCAAGCTTAATGATCTTACCACTAGGTTTGAGGTTTCACATACATCACCTTCGTAAACTCATTTAAGGTATCACATATCATTCATTCATACATTACAAGGGTGCACTAAGCTTACCTAATCAACACATCTCATATTCACATATCTTTCATACATGTATTAAGTAAAGGACACAAGTATACAAAAACAAGATACAATATTCTTTATTATATTAAATATATCATCTCATTTGTTGAAGCACTTAGGAATGACCCTTATCATCTTTATGTCATCCTATACATTAATATAATATCATCAATATAACCCTCATAGACTTATATTGTCATGTAGGAACAATAATGCATCAACTCTAAGACTACACTAATAAACACATAGTCATAGTCTAATGTGATCTCCTAATATACATAAAAGGAATACATAATTTCACATTCTTTACCTAATATCATCTGCTATACTTCATCAGATAAATCTCTAACTCCATAAATCACAACAGTACCTTCAAGTATTTTTGCATACGCGGCAAATGATCTTTATAACACAAAGAATAACGTCCACAAGGCCACATCAATTGGAAGTAAAGAACATAGCAGCGCCACTGTGGACCATACTTATTAAAAAATAATTGAAGTCTAATTAACATAAAATAAATAGAATTAGGCAGCGTACCACCAATCCATTCTCACCACTTCAGTCCATAGCTAAATAATTTTATTCAATACCATACGGCCCTTACCTATGGCCATGAACATCAATTCCACACAAAACTATAATACTCAATGAATCTAGGTCAATTCAATATATATTGATCAATCTAAGACAACCTATAAATAAATAAAATACAATTCTTACATCATTCAATAGCTCATAGAAAACTACACTAGAATTCGTAAGCATTAAGTCAATAACACTAAACCCATAAAGTAGTCAAAAGTAGAGTTCATCAATTACATGGGTTCATAGGTTTTTGAGTTAAAATAATCAAATTGACAACAATTTAATCAATATAAAATTCTTTAAAACCTTTAACGCAAAAATCCCTGGATAAATCATAAAATTTGACAATTCATCTTTAAATCATCAGAAAACTCTTTGAATGTTGGGCTCCTTGATGAATGGAGTTTCAAGGATCAAAAATCATACCTGTTAATCCACGAATTTGATGAAGAATCACCACTATAAAATCTCCAATCCAATCCCTTCCTTGAGTGCTGGCTCCAATAGAGTTCTAGGAGAATTTCTAAGGGAATTTGGGTTTTGATATTTAAAGAATGAATTCTTCTATGTATTAAAGGCTTATAAACATGCTTAAAAAACCCAAAAGACCCTTTAGGAACCCCCAAAAGTCTTATTTTCTAGTCGGGTTAATTTACAAATTCACCCCTAAACATTCCAGTGAACTGCGCCCAGGAGAAAACCTTACAGACGGGTGGTCACCAACGGACCGACTCCTAACCAACAGACTATTTTGTTGGTCCGTGGTTTGGGACTGACGCTGGTACTTGAATTGGAATTCTCCCACACCTAGGTAATGAATGACCCACGACACCCATCATCGGGTGTCTACTGGACCACGAGACATCTACTTCATCCGTCGTTTGGGTCTATATTGGCAGTCTTGGCTTCAAGGAAAGGGTCTTTCCTCAAGGACCCTTGGTTTGTCCTTGGGAAATATTGCCCGGACGTTTCCGACCCGAATAGGTTCATATACAAGTTTAGGACCTCTCAAATAAATTTCAATAAAAAAAATACGTAAAACTCAATGAAACATTCCAAGACACACAAGGTCATTTCAAGGGAAATCTTTCGAATGTCAAGGACGTTCTTGGACGTTTGACCTAAAAACTTCACGAAACATGACGCGCAGCCTATAAAAAATATAATAACTCATATAAGGACCTAATTAACTCATCAAAACACAAATATAAGCATATAATTACATATGATGCACATAGGTGACTTAGTCGTTGAACTTCTTGGTTGTCCCTTGACGTTTAACTTCCAATGCACCTAAATCTTTACACACTGCCTCAATACCGTATTATAAATTATATTAGGACCATGTACCATCATGAAAACTATGTTAGGCTCCATATTCACATAAGTTTTTTTCGAGGTATTACAATGCCATGCATTAGGAACATAAATATATACATATACATTAGAGGACCTCCCTTAACTCGTTCAAAAAGCCACTTGGGCACTTCATAGGTAAGTTATTATCTCTACCTACTCCTATCGCTAAGACCAAACTTACCTCTCAGTTATGCTTAGTTTAGGGGTTCATTATTCTTAATCTCCCTATGTCTATGTGTACTTAGTACACGATGCCTTATAACCTGACACTACATAGTGGATCCAGTGTGTGGGCTAAAAATGGAATTCCCTGTGTGCTTGTGAATTCTCCACTTAAAGATGTGTCTAGTACTTGCCAAGGTAAGAGCCATTAACCTTCATGCTACAGTCTATTGTCTCTCGTATTTCACTTGTAGACCTATGGGGTCAAACATAATTTTATGAGAACTTTAGAGGCAATCTATGGAACACTTTTTATCCCTATTTGCGGTAATTTGGTGTGTCCACCTTCAATGAGTCTATGGTTGCACACTCTTGCCTTGTCCCTCTACCTTCTTGGAAGGCCTGGTATCGCCCCTCCCTGGTCATTCTAAATCTATTCCATCGAGTACAATCTCATCGTTTTCCTCTTTATATCATATCATTACATCTGGAGTGTCCTTTCTATTATAAACTTACTTTATCTATTAAAACCCCTCTTATTTGGCGGGGTTTCAGGAGACTCTTTATCTGCTGTTTACATAATTCTTTCCCGTCATATGCTGATCCTCATAGGTCTAGTTCTTTTGGCCTGTGATGCTTGGAGATTCCTGTTCATCTCTAACCTTTAATCTTGTGGAGAAATTTTTTTTCACTTATGGCCCATGGTATCTAGTCTGCTCAGCTTTAGTCAAGAATCCCACTCATTCTAGGTTAGGCGACATTGAAGAAAACCTTTCAAAAGACCCTTAAATGGACTTAGAGGAGCAGATCCACAAATTCGAGAGAATGCTTTAATGTGGGTGTATATGAGCAACATCCATTCACATAACACCCTTTGACCAGCACAGACGCGTCAATTACTTATACGACCATTCACACATAAGTGATGGTATAACGATAAGCAATCCTTTTATAACATAACGACATTTAGAATCTATGTGTCTATTTGATCTTTAATACACTTCATCGTACTCAGATCAATACTTTTTTCAGAGCGCACCATGCAGTCATATTTTCATTTGTAAGTTTTCAATACTAAACCTCTAGAACTATCATATCAAGGCACCCATTTGCAATGCATAGACACGGGTCTCAATATCCGGTCTTATCCATATACTAGTACACCTATAAACTTATTCCTGTTTAAGGAAAAACATCACAGCCTTCATGGGCGTATATGTTTATAAATATTAGTAGATATTAGTGCAGATAATAATGCCTCCTTTCATCTAGCATCACCGGTTGAAACATATACTAGTTGGTAAGCAACCATGACGCAAATGTCAGCGTGTGTAATATTGGTCAATCTGATCCATACTGACTCTTTAAAATCATATTGACATCACACACCTGCCCCTGTAAGACCACAATTCACATCCATGCATAGACCACACACCACAATTTAGAATAGGAGACAAGATAACTTCATATAACATCCAATGCTCCTAACATTAGCTAATTACACACTCATGTACCTACATAGTTAGGGTTCACTAACCATTATTAATTCATAAATGGAAGAACTTATTCTGAACCCTAACATAGTAATCCACATGCTTATAACATTAGCAACACAACATAGATCATAACTAGAATGAAAGACTAGCATAATACTTCACATTGTGTGATTATCACCTCTACTCCTTCGTAATACAGTTGTCTTTAAGGCAATGATCACATAACATATATATGAAAATAAGGTAAATAGCGCCACCATAAGTGGAACATACCATACAAAGCCATACAAGGCCAATTCAACTAGAAATTCTATCTAGAAGTAGAGAGAATAGGGAAAACTTACAATTTCTCCAAGCTTTGATCATCGTTGATCAATAATCATAATTCATCCACAATTCAATTTTACAGAAGTAGCTAAAAGTATTATAACATAAACGTAATCATGCTTTGATAACAATAGGCTAAAAATCACATTATGTACACTACTTGATCAATTCATAGAATGTGGGGAAACATAGGTCAACCTTACCAAATCTTCAAACCATTATCCTCATTGATCAATTAAACATACTTCACCATCAATTTACATCATAGGCAGTAGCTATAATAAATTTATCATAATTGAATCACATTACAACCTCCGACTCATCAAATTATAATAACGTCATACATAGGCTAAGATTGGAGATTTGGAGGGACATGGGTATATTCCACTTTTGTAATTGATTTTTGAAATTCCCTTTAAAACAGTTAGCTATCTCATAATCTCATAAAGCATTCTTTGATAATCGTCTTTTGGAAGTAACCCTGCTAGATTAAACTGAATAAACAATTGATCATGTGAATTCTTCATTGAAAAACAGTGGAAGAAACTCTTTAGATGGAGGTTATCTAACTATTACGGATAATAAACCCTCCTTTTAGATGAACGAAACCTCAAAAAATTTATGAAGAATCCCTGGAAATAACACGCGACAAGCTGACCTGAGCTTCATCTCCAATGGTTCCGAGCGATGACTTTTTTTCTTTTAAGGTGGATGTCTTCACATCTTTTGAAGAGTGGAATTGCGTAATGCTGGTGTGGACGCGTAATACAACAATGTACCAACAAATGTGTCATTAAAATAACCTATGATTTATTTTTAGGCATCGGGGTGGAATTGCAAACTTGAATCACCACTCCCTGGTGCATATAGTGCAGTCTGGGTGTCGTAACTGTAATTGGTGCTAGTGGCAACCCCCTATCTGTAAGCTCCTAGTCGACTTGCGTGTGCACTTGTCTGCGGCTACAGGCGTTCAATTACGCTAACCCGTCCTGATGCGGCCGTGTCCGAGTGTGACTGACGTCTGCACTTTGGGGCTCATGCTCACTGGCAAAGGTTGTTGAGTAGTACGACCCCTTCCCTCTACTAGCTCACCCCCTATCGGGTACCTGCGCTGGCAGCGGCGTTAGGGCGTGGACACCTACTTGGGTCGTTCTGGGGCGGTGGTTGGCACACGACACAGCCAAGTTCTCTAGTCGTTCCAGCGTCTTTGTGGGTGTCCTCCTTCAGGTGGCGCGCCTTTTTCCCGTTTGGATAATGAGCCCTGGCGGAGGTCAGCGGTACCAAAAAATTCCTCTCCTATACGTACATAAACTCACGAAGTCCTTCTCCGGCCAGCGAGCCAACATCTAAGGGCAACAAAAAGGGACATGGAGAACAGGGCCAATTACAACCTAAGACACTCCTCACATGCACGTCTCAAGTCCATCAAGCTTTCTTGTGACACCGCGTCATCACAGACGTTTCTGGGTACGGTCTTGACCCTCACTCTCAAAGGCTGCAAATCATGTACAGGGTGACCGCGGACGGTGTGTGAATCATTTTAAAGGCGGACCAATAGTCAAGATTATTAGGGTGTGCATCATTCTGGTTTTGCATGCGTCGCGAGTCACTGTGGAAGGGGAGCGCGGACAGAGAGCTGCCCGCACGTTTTAGGGGTACCGAGAGCCCGCGCGGGGGGTGAGACTTGGAAAGTGGTGGTGGTGGCACAGGTACGATGTGGCAAAAGGAACCCAGAATGAAGTATATGTGCGCACCACAGGCTATCTAGACAACTTGATCGTTAGTAGACCCGCCAATAGCAAGGGGGGGGGGGGGGCCCCACTACATCTCGACCACAGGGTCTCACCACATACACAGAGGCAAACCTCGGGACACTCAAGGCGAACAAAGCAAATCAAACGGGACGCACGCACGGGGGAAGGCACCAAAACAAGCGGCGCGGGGCAGGGGCAGAGGAGGAACAGCCGGCGCCGAAGCAGCACAGGGGGGAGGGGCCAGGGAAAGGGCTCGACGCGCGCAGGGAGGGGCAAAACCTGAAAGGCACTCAAAGGCAAGGGCAAACAGCACCGGACCACAGTCAGCAAGACAAGCACGCAGACTGCAGGCAACGAGACGTCGTGTGCCAGGATAATCAGATAAGCCTAGCAGGAGAATCACATACACGCGAGCGCACCTCGGGAAGGCTACCGACGGGCTAGACTCACCGGTCCCTGCGTTCATGTGGAGGTGGGAGAAAAGAATGGCCGGGCCGAACAGACTGAGGGGGTCGTGCGTGCGGGTTGCTGTGTGTCTAGGAAACAAAAGTGGCCAAGGCCAGAAAGGGTCGCAGCTGGGCATCGTGAGGTGCGTGGTCAGTGTGGGATCGAGTGTGCTTCGGTGAGAAATCGACGTCCACTGCTCTGTGCACAGGGAACCGCTATCACCCTTTTCCGCCCGTGCCGCGCGCAGGGGCTCGCGCCCGAGGGAAGCGCAGACAGTGGGGGCATAGGATACCACCTTCACACGCGGACAACACAAAGTGGAAAGCAGTCTGTCTTCTCGCGCCGGGCAGTGGACAGTTCACATGGGGCGACAATAACACTAGCAGGCAGGAAACAGGCGGCAGGCTATGTGGATAATATGTGTGGTTGGTCACACAGGGGAGAGGGGACTGGTCCGCACAGGACCGACCATGGGATGTCTGTTGTCTGTGCGACCGCTCTGTGTTATTAGCCACGTCGCAAGCCACTAGTCCCACGGGCCTAAATAACCTATGGTGACAAAAATAACAAGCATGGCCAGGGTAAAAGAGACTCACAGTTCACTGCGGGAAAGCGAAACAACACCAGGAAGAGGGACGCAAACAGGCTTCTGGCCAGAGGCGAAGTGCAGGACAACTAACACACAAAGGTAAAATCAAAGCGAAAACATGAGTGGAGAAAAAGATTTTGCGGAGGCAATTTAGAGTCTTCAGACATCAGAACATTAGGCAATTCAAGAACACAGAACAGAGGGGGAAATGCCACGCATACGTTTATGCAAGACTTGCTATCATGAACCAGATCTTAAGAAATCTTTGGTTTCAGATCAAGTAAGAATAAAGTACCAGATAGAGAATCTCCCCACCTTACTCCTCACCATCACCCATCCCAAGCCCCCACTGAGGTTAAACTGGTGTAACAACCCTAACTACGGCTGATCTGGAATCTGAATGATGGGAAGACGGCCCTAGAGTAGACAAGGGGTCACTACTGATTGATATGCTTAGAACCAGACCTCGATCTTGCTAAAGCCAGGAACAACGAAACTGGTGATTTTGTTGAGCTTGGAGTGGTTGGGCCAACCATGTAGGGTACTCGAATACAGATGTACTCGAACTGAGTCCTTTAAGGGACTGTAAAAAGAGTAAAGCGTAGGTTGGAAGATTCTAGGGTAAATGAACGTTTTCCTGGATAGGTTTAGGTAATCATAATTACTAAATATGTATTTATTATTTAATTAATACAGGTGGAGGGGACATTTTGGGCCAGAGAGGAACAAAATTGGGGGCTCTTGAGTGAAGTCTTTGCTCCACCTGGTTTGAACCTAGGGTGAAAGCCAATGAATTAAGAGGATATTTATTTAGAATTTGACTAATGTAATTGATTAAAATTTTTATCCATTATCTGACTTTTAAAAATTAAATCATAGTTTTATTAAAGAAACAAACTTATTGACTAAGTCCCCAAAACTAAGACTCCGAACCTGCCCTACAACTCAACTCTCTTCCTCTCACTTTACCTCTCCACTCTGACACTCAATTATCTCTTCTTCTTTGCTCATATTTGTAACTGCAAAGTAAAATTTACAAGATATTACAAAATCATAAAAATAAACCAAGTTCTTCACACTTGAAGAAATCACACGAAATCACAAAAAAACAAATGTTAATCGAACACTAGGCTAAGGGAGGTTGTCATTCGAGTAAAGTTGATATTGACGAGGCTTAGACGTGTTCTTGGGTTAAGTTTTTGGGCAAAAAGTCAAGAGTTTAGCTTCAAAAAGGTATGGGTTTTCTTATATTTTGGTCCATTTTTTAAGAGATCCCTTAAGGTTCATATTATTCGTCTGTAAAACTAGAATTCTTTCCCCTTTTTCATTCCCCTGTCACTATCTCCAAATGAATCATAGGTTGGGTATGATTTCTGGTAGATTTATGTGTATATTACATTTTTGTGATGAATATGCTTATGTTTGTGTACTTGAAATCGTATGAAAGATAACCTATGTGATGTAAAACTATGTTCAAGTGTGGCAAATATGTGGCAGTGACCTAGTGCAGATGTTTTTCAAAAATTGGCATTGACTCAGGTATGTGTTGCTCATCTGGATTAAGGCTCACAAAATTGATAGTGTTTTGGTGTTATTTTACATGCATAAACCTTTGTAAATTCGTATTTTCATTTAAAAATTAGTGGTGGCTTTATTTAAGTATCAATATTTTGGCTAACTGAATCGATGACCATATGCCATCCCCAAAAACGTATTACATGGATCTACAATTAACTCTAATGAATTCATTGCTAAATGTCTGAAGGTAAGTGAGCTAGAAATGTGCAAAATTTCCAAGTAAAATTATAATTTTTTTTCGGCTTAATCCAGATGTATATTCGTGAACATCTTAATGGGGTTAAATTAGTTGAGGTCTTAAGGCAATCGAACTAGTCGACCTCACCTTTGAAAAGCCCGAAACGTGGAAAGTGGCCAATGGGGGTCAGGGGGGAAAAAAAAATTGATCTTGTGTTGCTGGATGAAAATTTTAAGTACAAAAATTAATAAAAATAAAATGTAATGCGTGGGAATCGAACCCACGACCTCCAAGAAGCGAGTGGAAGAAAAGGAAAAAAATAAAGAAAAGGAATGTGAGGCGTGGGAATCGAATCCATGACCTTTATTAAGGCTGCAAAATAAAAGAAATATAAATAGAGACAATGGGGGTTTAATCCCACAACCTCATGGACGATGCGAATTGGACAAGGAGAATTTAATGAAAAAGTATAAGAGCGATGTGGGGGTTGGATCCCACAACCCCTCGACCAAGTAAGAGGAGATTTAAAGGAGAAAAACAAAGAGGGAATGTTGATGTTGGGGCTCGATCTAGGGTACCAATGTTATGTGGACTTAAAATGAAATCAATGAAAAATGTAATTTTTGTTCCAAGGGATCGAATTTGGGGGTCCTTGCCAAAATTTCCGTATCTGATACATATATCCTACGTGAACAATTACATGTTCAAATCATAATGCCACCGTGTACTTGATCGATAATGGGAGATCTTGGGGCATTACATACAAGATGCATTAAGTTATGTACTAAATTAATTATAGGAAGATCTGAATCACTTGAAACGAATTATGATTGAAGCCTCATGTCTTTTATGTGTAGACCCATGGTCTAGCATACTTTTAAAAATAAGTGAATCTAAGATGTAATGCAGTCATAATGAATGAGTACTGAACTGTGAATGATGAAACCTTAGAAGGGTTTTAAGTAGAGTGGCGAAACACCCAAATGGCCAAGCTCATTGTATATGATTTAAATGAACAATTTACGTAAAATGGGTGAGTAATTAGGAAGAAGAAATGTGCTAATGTTAATGAATGTGTTTGACAACATTATATGAGGCTCAATGTAAAGATGAGAGCAATAGCAATGAGTCCTAATTAAATGTTACCAAAATGTACTAAACCTCTGAGAGTGTAAAGCTAATGAGTGACGCAGTCTCTATGAAAAAAACTAATGAAAGTATTGAGATTACACACTTAATACCATGATGATATGAGGAAAGGTCATCTTTGGATATGACGTCCTCAGTACTAGAAGCCCTCTTCCATGAACGTATGAGTTTGAATGTAATGGAACTTTATACTGATCAACGATAGACTAACTTATCGGTGATGCCCTCATGGCTTGGAAGGGCGGAGTTTCACGTACTTTCTCATGAGATAGGCTGTCCGCAAATGCCGGCATGGGGTCCCTCCTTATCGACCGAGTCTTTGAACCTATATTGCCAATATAGGATAATGAAATGGGGATCAATTTAATGTACCGAGCATATTTGGGTCCTTTAGGCCGGTGACGATTCCACCTCTTCCACCTCTGTTCAGTGTGGTGTTTCATGACTCTAGATTTTCATGATGCGTCACATGATCTTATTTCGTTAAAGTTAAGGTCTCAATGAAGAATGAATTTTCAATTCTGCTCAAATAAATGCACATTCATTGCTAAACGAATGATACTCAAAAGGTCTAGTGAGTAGATAAGCAAGAGGTTTGTAGTTTTATGACTCTGGCAATGTATTTACCCCTTCTCTAGTGTGTCCTAGGTTTCTTTGTTCTTTACATCGAACAACCCAATGAATCCTTACACTACATCCCTAGGTATACTTGTGTATTACACTTGCCCATAATGAAATGAAATTGAAATACTTTATAAATGAACGAAGCAGACTTCAACTGTTTGCTAAAGTTAGACCCCTAGTTTTTTGAGGTACCTATATGTTGAGGAGCCTCATTTTTGTAAAGTTCTAATGTCAGTCCATGATTCCAAGGTCTCATGGCTACAGAAAGAATGATATAAAAAACGTTATGTGTTATATTGATTATTATATGTGCTATTTGTATGCTGTTGTGTGCTTGTGTTCAAGATGTTAAGTATACTGGTGCAATGTTTACTCTCATGTCATGAAATTTCCCTAATCTAAATTTGGACAAAGCTCATTAGCCTTTTCTAACCCAAATTTGGAAAGTTGCATTAACTTTCCTAATTTCAATTTGGCAAGTCTAACTGACTTGATCCTGCTATAATAATGGTTTCTTCTTCTAGGAAGAGCAGACACTCAATGCAAATGTCCTGGCTGTGTGATTGCATAACGCCATACTTTAGTACCAGTGTGTACTATCTTCATACAACCTAAACTTTTTAGATGCAGGCACATGTGGAACGCTATAGCTACGGATCACGTTGCCAGTTATCCGGACGCCATGGGTATCATCCAAACTTTGTAAGGACCTCAATGTGCTTTCGAGGATGCTTGACCATTAACATTTTAGATTAATTGTAGGATTGATCTAGTGGAGTATTTGTCCCTAGCATTTCTTTCCCGTATTTGTTCAGACATTGTACTTGGGGCCATTTTGGCTAAGTACATCTTATCGTATAATAAACTACTTCTTGCCACTTTGAATGGATCATAATGTTAGATTGATTTTATTGTTAACAATTATTTAATTTATAGAGTTTAGTTAAATGTTAGGAAAACAAAAAGTTACAAATTTTCCGTGCTAAATTAAACCTAGATGATAGTAAGAATAATTTATTGTTAAGGCCTTGTCTGCAACCTCTGAGAGGTTCAATGACGCGGTCTCGTTTGGGTTTCTAGATTCTGTTCGTGACACAGTTAGTATTAAGTAGCACTAGGTTTAAATTAACAGAGAATAATAGAACACATCAACCACAATTAAGTAGTTTCTAATTCATTGTAGTGAAGTGCAACCACTTCTGACTATTAGAGACTGCATGATGCGTAATGAAAATGTGTCTTCTCTGATCTGTTATTATTGTGCCTTTTCCGATGTCTGATTTATCATGGTTTTAGGAGTCGGTGTCTACACACCAAATACTGTTCTTGTTACAGCGAATCGAACACTAGGAAAGCTATTAGTCAGAGAAGAGGAGTAGCTGCTGATGGGGACAATCAAATTCCACCCAGGCTCAAGCTACTGGCTATGCTGGTTAACACCGCTTGGTTGACTAATGCGAAGGTGCGGGCATCTCTTACCCAGATGGCACATGACATCACTATGAAGTCCTAGGACATGACTACGCAGGTCAGCCGACAGAATGTTCAAAGGAAGAACCTACTGGTACGTAGCATGGCTGACAGACTACGAGACATTACAAGGATGAATCCTTTTATTTTAACAGGGTCCCAGAATTAAGAGGATCCCTTGAAATTTTACTGGGAGTGAGTTACACCTGAGTTTTGGTGGCCATAGGGCCCCCCAGATACTGATAAAGCTGAGCTGCTTCTATCAGTTTTCAAGGAGTTTGCACAAACTTATGCAATACTGTGGCAGGCTAGACGTCTTTTGGGAGGAAGTTTCTGATCACTGGGATCGGTGTTTTAGCAAGCCTCCTTGAAAATTTTGTCTCCCATTGAGAATTAGGAATAGGCCCAAGGTTGAGGAGTTTATCAACCTTAAAAAGGGATCGATGATAGTCAGGGAGTATTCCCTGAAGTTTGTGATATTATCCAGTTATGTCACTTCTCTTATGTCTAACAGCAGAGACGGGATGAGTAGATTCTTGATAGGAATTTCTCAAGATCTCGAGGAGGAGTGGGGCAGCTATGATTCATGTTAGTATGGACTTTTCCAGGCTTATGGTCCATGTCCAGCAAGTAGAGAAAGAATGGACGAATGAAGGCACTACTGGTCTATGTGCAGGACAGGTCAGGCAAGCTGAGGAGAACTTTTTAAGGAAGAATATTACTGGAATCATGGCTAAGCCCAAGTTTTAAGAAGGAACTCTCCCACCAAGGGGAGTCAAATTCTCCAAGGGTCCCTCTATGATAGGTATCCGAGTCCAAAGTTTAAAGAAACAATAACAATAGTCACTTAAGACAGAGATCACTTTGCAGGAATGTTTTCAAGCCTACATTTGGAGGAGAGTATTGATGGGGCAACTAACACTTGTTTATATGTTTTTTTGCAAACCAGGTCACATGGTGAAGGATTGCCGAAATAGGAGAAGTCAAGAACAGTAAGGAACATATCTCAAATCTATTGGTCCCAAGTGAAAGGCCAAAGAGGAAACGATTCTTCCGCACCAAGTCTAGGTTGCAGGGGAAGACACCTCTGCTGAAGTCTCGTGTTAGTCAAGCCTTGCCTATAATTAGTCCTTAAGTTTTAACTGTGTATGGTGGTTTATGGCAGTAGTATGGGTAAATAGTTTTGATTAATCATGTTTGTTGCTGATTTGTATGAACTTACATGTTAATTAAGTTTGAAGGCTTTTTAGGAGAAAGTTCCTTTGTCTATTAATGTGAAGCACTAATAGGTTTTTTAAGGATGTTCAACATCATGTCTAAGATGTGAATCAGATAATTCACCATAGTAGAGTATTGAATTAAACCATTTTTTTTTATATTGTGTATGCTTCACATTCTATAGATGACTTACTTTTGTTAATAAGAGTAGTGTCTTCGGGGAGTGGGGTACTAATGTTCCCTAAGGGTGGGGATAATGTAAAAAACCCTAAACGTTATAAAATAAGAAATGTTTAATGTGGTCAAGAATGCCTATGATTCCTACCACCCAGATTTCCAAATGGATTGTTTGCCGTAGAACAACGTACAAGACCCTCGAAAACCCTTTCTCTCATTCCAATAGCCATCTATCTTGGGGAGTTTAGTCTGAGCTGGACAGGTTTGGCGTCCAACTATGTAGGGCTCTCGAATACGAAGATTTACTAGAAAGTGTCTTTCGCGGACTAAAAAGAAGGAAATCATACGTATTGAAGGGTCTAGGGGTGAAATGGTTCTTTTAAAATGCTAGGTTAAGGGTAGTATCTACATAGACTTAATAGTAATTAATTATTTAATTAAATAAGGTGGAGGGGAAATTTGGGGGAAGGGCCGAAATTTTGTCTCTTGAATGTGTGAAGTCACCACCAACTTATTACACACGAAAAGTTAACAACAATCAGAATAAGAGCTAATGCAATAACATGGAATAGTAGTCTAATACCAATTGGATGCAAAACCAACGAGTTAACAAATATTATTTCTTAGATCTAGATTGTGTAACAGAAGGTAAGTAAAGAATATTATTATGACAGAAACACTATCCAAACCATTGATAGATAACTAAATAAAACCACATACATAAACACCAAGATATATTGCAAGAACACTTTGTAGGACAGTTAACTATGTGATAGAAAACCTACCCCCAAAAGGTTTAAGCAAGCTACTTAGAAAAGGAATAAGAAATGGACTGGATTCCTTCATCAGCATCAAATATAGATGTATTGTAGATAAATATGAATCAGCATAAGAAGTGGAATTGGTTGGAGGCATGACCACCAGATTTGTACAGAACAGAATAAAGAAAGAATAATAAATAAGAAACTAATGACAAAATTAACTATCTGGCAAAATGTGTTTATATAGAAGAATATCCTTGTGCATTCTCATCGAGAAAGAATATTATTACAAGCAACAATATACATTCTAATGAAGCAAAAGAAGTAAGCACACAATATTTACAAACTTACCTTACCAGACAACCATTTAGAGTACAAAATAAATTAAAGATTGAAAATGAAGGACTTACAGATACTGTTAGGATCTAGAATAAAAATTTTATCTCAATGGTTTATAACAATTAATGTGAAACACAAAAGAAAATCTTAAAAATGTGATGAAATATAAATGAAAAAATCCTATCCATGCTGCTGTAAAAATAAGATTGGCTACCGCAATTCGATGGCACCTAAACAAAAAACGTAACAAGAAAAAGTAAAAATTTCAAATTGGATTAGATTAAGAAATAGATTCGACTTCTGAGTCTAATGCAGATCTATAGAAAAGTGAGATTTTCTATGATTAACTTTTTAGAATATTCAACTAGTTCAAAGAGTCCTGGAATAAAATTGGATAACACGCCCATTCAAGAAAAGAAGATTCTGTACAAATTATATACGCAGAGGTATTCACCATGGTTAAAGCTTAAAAGCCAACTTTCGTGTGGTTAAACATTTAATGAAAATCCAATGATTAAAATTTAAATCTTAAACAAAGATAATTTATAAATAAAATGCAAAGAAATTTTTACAATAAAGAGATAAAATCTCTTTCATGAATAAATCATAAGTTGAAAGGTAATTTCCTAACTCATCGGGAAATAAATTAAGGCATTGGGGCTTCGAACTTGGTTCCCCAAGCCGTATCTATCCAACATAATGACAAAAAATTGTCAGTGTTTTTTCAAGGATTTGAAAAGCTGGGTTTCCTGGACCAAATTCAGTATTAATGCATAAGACCTATAGAATTAAATTTTCAGGAATAATGATTGCCTACTGTGATCAAAAGGTGAATCTTGGCATAGCATACCAATCGTAAGTCTTTGTGCCACATAATATAGAAAGATGTGAAAGCCTTACAACGACTCATGACTTGTATGTAATAGATCCATCAGTCAATAGAACGTTTGTAAAAAATGTACCTAAAGGTAATTTAATAATTGAAATGTATTTTCCCCAGAAGGGTTAAAAAAGTGTAAAACACACTAAATTTCCAAGTTGCATTGGCATATGATTAAACACATTATTATGTTAATGAATGATGAAACCCTAGAATGGTTAATGAGAGTAGGAAAACACAAATCGTCAAGTACATTGGCATATGATGAATTTAAAACATTCGCAGTAAAAAGGGGTGAGTAATTATGAAAAACAAATGTGCTAATGTTTAAGAAATGTGGTTCACAACATGATATGAAGGCCTAATGTAAACGATGGTAGCACTCTCAAATGTAGCCTAAGTAAAATGTTATCCAAATGTACTCACCTAGATAGTGTAAAGTTAAAATGAAGAGACAGTCTCTATGTATCTCTAATAGAGTATTGATTATATAACACAAAAAACCCCACTTAATACTAATGATGAGATGAGAAATCATCTAGTAAGGTATGATGTTCTCATACTAGAAGCCAACTTCTATGATGTACGAGTTGAGTGTGATGGAACTTTATACTAAGCACCAATAAACAAGCTATGAGCGGTGATGCCTTCTTTTGGAAAGGGCTGAGGTTTACGTTACTCTCATGAGATGACATTGTATGGCATGCCGGGTATGGATCTTCTATATCTTCTAGTCTTCGAACCTATACTGCCAATATAGGGATATGTCGAGGTTCAATTCCCCTGTACGCTAGCATGTTTAGGGTCACTTTGGCTGGTGATTCCACCTCTTTTCCATGTGGGGTTTCATGACACTAGATTTCATGATGCTCACATGATCTATGTCAGTTAAAGTTAAAGTTCCCAATGAATCAACGAATGAGGCATGCCTCAAATGAGGCACATAATGAAATGAATGGTACCTAAGGTTTTAGGGCAGGATGATCAAGAGGTGAGTTAGACTCAAGCAATAACGATAGGTCATTCTTTGTCATTGCACAAAAAACCTGATGAAAATCTTAAGCTATATCCAAGGTATAGGTGGTGTTCACACTAGCCTATGAACGAAATGAAATGAAGTACATATTAATTATTGAAGCAGACTCTGTGTTTGTCAATGAAGAATTCCTAGTTGAGGTCCCATATGTTGATCCCTTATTTTTGGGAAGTCTTAATGTCAAGTCCCTAATTCCAAGGTCTCATGGCAATATAATATTAATTATAATGAATCAGTACACGCCTTTTTTTATTGTTGGTTTTGCTTTTAGTGACCACATCGTACCTTCGCTATTCTTTCATGTGCTTTTATCGTGTTGTTCCTCTTGCACCTGTTCGGTCTGGTGTACGCTTGATGTTTTGGTGTGTGCTTACTGTGTGTCCCCAGTCTTTCTTTTCGTTTAGAAGTGCGTTGTTTGCTCCATCGTCCCTGGCCGGGTGTGTTGTGTTGCCCGGGTGTCCTTTACCGCTTGCATTCATGGGTTTCATATCACGTAGCGTTTACGTCATATCCAAAATTTCGATTTGTCAATGCTTCACCACCGCACTCTGG
Organism: Solanum habrochaites; assembly: GCA_027704765.1. Classification (NCBI taxonomy): domain Eukaryota; kingdom Viridiplantae; phylum Streptophyta; class Magnoliopsida; order Solanales; family Solanaceae; genus Solanum; species Solanum habrochaites. The sequence goes on along the minus strand of JAKWJA010002492.1, from coordinate 10,932,983 downwards.
TAGCTTACCTCAACTCTAGCACAACTTGCTTGACATCCCGCTATGACCGGCCCCGGCTATAATCATTGTTGCTAAACTAAGAGGCTTTGCTGTACTCATGAACCGCCGTCTTTCCCTGTCCTCGTGTTCGTGGCGGTGTGTCTGCTTAGTCCGCGTCTCTGGTGCGACCTCTGTCTCGAACCCTGCTACTTCTAGACTAGTAGTGTGCCCACACGTGCGATTCGCTTGGGTGTGTTACTCTCACTACGTGTCCTCCGGATCTAACTCGGTCGGTACAAGCTTTCGATATAGGGTGGCATGGTGCGTCTCTCATACGTGTTGGACCCCTTAGTATCGCACATACATTTGCGGACAACCCAGTGCTAAGCTCATGCGCGAAGTCTGTAGACTGGATACTATCATTGTTGCCCTGAGGCCGTGGAGGGTCGCTTCTAAGTCCTGTGGGTGGCCTGTTTTCTTGATCTTGCTGTGTTGGCGTGGGGGGTTCGTCATACGTGATAGTTTGTCTTTCGCTGCTCCCCCTCTCGGCCCTATTTGATGCTGTCGCATTTTCTTCAGCGGTCATCTTGGCGTTTTGTTTAGGATGGTCTTGGAGTTTCATATCCACACAGTGCGTGCTCTCATCTTTGCTGTCCGTTTTCCGGCTGGGGCGTTACTTTCTCTCCTTCCTATCTTTGCCGCTGATCATTGTTCTCGGTGTCTTGGGTCCTTTTTTTTTCTATACGGTTTTTGGTGCAGTGACTCTTGTAGGGGTGCCCAGGTGTGCAAGGACAGCGTGTATCGTTATACGAAAACTGCTGCTTCGTTCGTGGGGATGATCGTCTAACACTTCTCTTGTTGATTAGAGGGTGGAGGTGGTTCACCACGAGAAGCTTTGATAAGAGAAGGTGCTGGGAGTAAGCTGGTAAGAAAACAAAAGGGGGCCGTGGCAAATGGGCGTCGGTTGTGTCTATCACAGGGGTTATAAACATCCCGAGGCGGCCGCACTATTGTTTGACGTACCATTTGTTGTTGCACGATTCTCCTGGCAGTCAGCGTGTCTGTCGTACTTTTGTTTCTTTTCGCAGTTTTGTTTCTTGTGTCTATCTACTGCAGATTGTTTTTTTATGTTGTATTACGTGTCCTGGTCTCCGGGCTTGTGAAGAGTGGTGCCTGCTTGCCATCTTTGAGCCCGTCTCGTGGCTGCTGGGTGTCGCTCTATATTCTTGGCTTCGTCTGTTCACTGGGGTCATGTTCGGGTGTACAGCGTGCGCCTGTGTACAAGAGGACTGCGTCCTCGGGGGGCTGGTCCATCCGCAGATCCTAGCTTTCCCCGTCTTTGGCATCCTAAAGGTGACAGCGAAAGGACTAGAAGTGCAGTCTCGGTCAGCACCTCATTGTTGTTATACGCGTCTCAGTGCTCTCTGACTGATTCAGGTTTCGCTGGGCTTGTGGTCTTGGTGGATCGGCCCCTCTCGGTCCCTCGTCTCTACGCTACGTCTTGGTATCAAACCTCCGTCTCCTATCTCTCTTGTCTACCGTTACTGGGGTTGCCTCTAGTGTTTCCATACTACGGGTTTTCCCTGGCATAGTGTCGGGGTTCGTTGTAGAGGGGGTATCTGATTTTCTCCTGCGGGGATATGTCTGGCTCGTATGCATGCGTGATGGGCTCTGCGATAGGCGCGTACGCGTCGCCGCTGCTGTTCTGCGTGATCTGTGCTGTTCGCGGGCTACGGCGGTTGCTGTACAGCCGTCTCAGTTCCGTCGGTTTCTGCGCTTTAAGGGGTTTGCGGAAAGGGTGGCTGGACCGGCGGGCTGATATCTAGTGTGGAGTCAAAGCGCCTCGTTCCTCCTTCACCTTGTGCTCGGCGGGTGTTCGTCAATCACGTTCTGAATAGCAGCCTTGGGTGGGGGTGCAGTCTACGTTATCTATGCGCCTTACCCTCTATAGCGCCAGTGTGTGCGGGGCGTCCTAGTGGCTGGTCGACGGGGGGGTGCTCAGTTAGGAGAGGAGAATCACAATGGGCTTGGGCCCGGAGTGGGTGACACCGAAGCCAGGTGCCCTTACCCCCAGGCCTCCATAATATCGTAAAGGAAGTTAGTCACCAGGTAAGGTACTGTAACCAGGGGCCGGGTGTTGGATGGAAACGGGAGGCTCAGTGGTGAGGCGTGATGGATTAGTGGCGGGAGGCCAGCGGTCCGTGATCCGGTTTTGAATATGTCCATGTGTCCAGCTACGCCAATGCGGTCTCCCCGATGCGTCGATCACTACGTAATGGTCCTCCTAGTTGTGGAACCCGAGATACTATAGTTGTTTCGTCGCTGGGCAAAGCGGTGGAGTTATATAATCCCACACCAGAACGTGAGCATGGGCTGAGAGGAAACCAGATTTGACAGGATATCCGCCTAGTAGCACAGGGTTGGGAAGGTACTTGCCGGAGCCCAAGGGAGTATCCCCGTAAGTTTTGTGAAATTATCCGGTATGCTATAACTTCTCTTGTGTCTAACAATAGAAACGAGATGAGTAGATTCTTGACAGGGATTGTCGAGGATCTCCAGTAGGAGTGTAGGGCAGCTATGCTGCATGATAGCATAGAACTTTCCAAGCGTATGGTCCATGTCGAGCAAGTGGACCAAAGAAGGAAGAGGAAGCACACCAGGTCAGGGAAAAGGTCAAGGCAAGTTGAGAAGATTTTTTCAAGGAACAATAGTACTGAAATAAGGCATAAGACTAGGTTTAAGAAGGAACTCTCCCAGCAAGGGGAGTCAAGTTCATGCAATGGTTACTCTAATATAAATTACGCGTCCAGAGTTATGAGAAACAATAAAGTATATAAAACTCAAGAGAGACCACCTTGCAGAAAGTGTAGAAAACTACACAGAGGAGAGTGTTTTTGATGGGCACTAACGCTTGTTACAGTTGTGGCAAACCGGGTCATATGGTGAAAATTTGTACGGTTAGGAAACGTTAAGAACCAGGTAAGGAGAGAGTTCAGTCTAATGGTCCAAGTGAAGAGGCTCCAAGGAGGCAACAATTCTTCGCTCTAAAGTCAAGGGTTACAAGGGAAGTCACCTCTAGTGAAGTCTCGGGTAAGTAGCCTTAATTAGTCCTTCAGGTATTTGACTGTGTATGGTGTGTATGCACTAGTATGAGGTTAATATGTTTGAGTCATGATGTTGGTTGCTGATTTGTATGATTTATATTATAACTTATGTTGTATGCTTTGATGAGACTAGTTTAGAAAGAGTTCCTTAGTCTATTAATGTGAAACTACTAGTAGGTTTCGAGGATGTGCACTATCATGTTAATATGTGAATCAGATATTCAGAAATGGGGAGTATTGGATTACCTATGCATGCATACGTTCTAAAGTTGACTTATTTATTGTTAGTACAGAGTAGTGTCATTCGGGGACGAATGTTCTTAAGGGGGTTATAATATAACAACCCTAAAAATGGATAAGATAAGAAATGCTTAATGTGACAAGAAGACCTATGATTAGACCAGGGTTCACACGGATTGATACGCGTAGAACCAGACCTCGGAACCCTTGATACATCCAAGAAAACTATTTTGGGGAGTTACTTGAGCTTGAAAAGTTTGGGTCCAACCATTTAGGGCTCTCGAATACGTAGATTTTACACGAAAGAGTCTTTACAAGATTTAAAAAAGGAAAATCTTAGGTTTGGAGGATCTAGGGGTAAAATGGTTTTTTTTTCAGGCTAAGGGTTGTATCATAATTACGCTAAATATATAATTTATTATTTAATTAATAAGGTGGAGGGGTATTTTGGGGAGAGAGGGCCGAAATTGGGCTTTTGAAGTTAAGTCTTTCTCCACCCAGGTTCGAACCTAGGTGGGACCAGTGTTTTAAAGTGATTTTTATTTAATATACTGAATTAATATAATTAATTAATTCTTATTATTCATTATACAATTTAAAATAAAATAAAAATCAGAATATTCTTTAATAAACAAAACCTTATTGACTAAGTCCTAAAAATCAGATTTTTAATTAATAAACAAAACCTTATTGAGGAGGCTTAGACTATTCTTGGGTGAATTTTTGGGAAGAAAGTAATGATTTTAACGTCAAAAAGGTATGGGTTCGCTTCTCTCTTTGTTCCTTTCCCAAGTGACCCCTTAATGTTCAGAATATTCATTCCGAAAACTAGGATTGTTCCCCGTTGCAGCTCCAGGTCACTAGCTCCCATTGAATCATAGGTTGGTTATGTTTTCTTGTAGAAAAATAGGGATGAAACGTGTTTTCGTGATTATTATGTGTTTATATGTATATTTGAAAATATGTGACTTATGTTGATGTTTCCGAAAATATAACTATGTGTGTATGTGTGTGTTGCCGTTGCTATTTTTCATGGTTTAGGATTTGAAATGGGATGATAGTTCTTTATATTTCATGTACACATGTTAATGTAAATGTGATGTTCAGATGAGTTGAAATGTGGCTGATTTGAGGGATAAGGTCTTGGCTTAAAGAATACATGAAGACTCACCTAAAACATTCTAAATGCACTACGAAATTCCCCTAAGAACTAAGGTCTAACTTTATGAAAGGATGCTCAAAAATTAAAAGAAAATATACAGCTTCTATTCATGAATTCGGTCAGCAAAGAGGGTTAAAAAATTTTGAAAAAAATGAATTAAAACAAGTGAGTTCAGGTTGGTTTGAACCCGTGACCTCACCATATTAAAAACCATGAAAATAAGAAGTAAAAAGAAATGTGGTGAAGGAGATTCGAACCATGGTGTTGGATTGAAAATGTAACTTTAAAAAATAATAACAAACGAGAGGAGTGGGATTCGAACCCACCACCTCTTAATCAGATTTAAGGAAGAGTAAAAGAAAAAAACGTGAGGCATGGGAATCGAACCCTCGACCTCTACATAGTTAAGTAGAGTAAAGAAAATGAAAGAAAACAAATGTGAGGCATGGGAATCAAACCCATGACCTTTAGGCAGTGAAGGAGAGTCAAAGGAAATGAAAGAAAAGATATGTGAGGCGTGGGAATCAAACCCACGACCTCCGAGGCAGAGTTAAGGAGAAAAATGAAATGAAATTAAAGAGGGTCTGTGGGGGTTTGAACCCACAACCCCTCGGCAAGAGGAGAAAAATTTAAAGGCAATGAAAATAAAAAGTAAATGAGGTTTGTGGGGGTTCGATCCCACATCATCTTAGTTCCATTAAGCGATAAATGAAAAGAGAAATTAAGGGGAAAATAAAATTAATGCATTGGGCCTCGTACTTTGGTCCCCAAGCCGTATGGATCAAACCAAAATGAATAAGAAATGTAAGTGTTGTTCAGGGGATTTGAAATTCGGGTTCCCTTGCCCAAATTTCGTATTAATACATAAGTCATATGTGAATTAAATGTTCAAGAATAATGCTGCATACTTAGATCAAAACAGAGATCTTAGCATACATACAAGATGCATAAGTCTTGTACCACATAATCTTAGGAAGATATGAATCACTTAAACGAACTATGAATGAAGCCTCATGACTTATATGTATAGATCCATAAGTCTAATATATGTTTAAAAAAAAGTGAACCTAAGATGTATGTAATGAAATGATGTAACCCAGAAGGGTTAACTAAGAGTGTAAAACACACCAAATTGCCAAGTGCATTGGCATATGATGAAACGAATATTATGTTATGAAATGATGAAACCCTAGAATGTTTTGTAAGAGTCTGAAACACACAAATCGTCAAGTACAATGGCATATGATGAATTGAACATTCACGTATAAAGGGGTGAATAATTATGAAAAACAAATGTGCTATTGTTAATGAATGTGGTGAAAACATGATATGAGGCTAATGTAAAAGATGAGAGCAATCTCAAATGAGCCTATGTAAATGTTACCAAAACGTACTCACCTATGAGAGTGTAAAGTTAATGAAGAGACCAGTCACTTTGAACACTCTAATTAAAGTATTAAGATTAACACACTTAATACTAATGATGAGATGAGAAATCATCTATTGAGCTATGATGTCCTCATACTAGAAGACAACTTCCATGAAATATGAGTTTAATGTAATGGAACTTTGTACCGAGCACCGATCGGCTAGCTATCAGCGGTGATGCCTTCTTTCGAGAAGGGCGGACGTTCACGTAACTCTCATGAGATGAGACTTTCAAGCATGCTAGTTATGAGTCTCCTTATATCTACTAATCTTCGAACCTATATTACAAATATAGGGATCTGGCGGTATTCAATTCTCATGTATGCTATCATGTTTTGGGTCACTTTGGACGGTGATATGCTTTACCGTACTCGACAGATGTTCTGCATCAGACTCTGTCGATTTTGATGAAGTAGATGATGACTTGATAGGATGTGAAAATGATGCTTCAATGATATAAAGATGATGATATATTGGTAGGATAATGCTGCTACATGATAGGTTGACGACGTTAATACTCCATTGATAGGATAATGATTGATGATTCATCGGCTGGATGATGTTGACTCTTCATTGATAGAGTGATGATGCTCCATTGATAGGATGATGATGTCCCATTGATGATCCATTGGTAGGATTGATGATGTTCCATTGATGATCCATTGGTAGGATTGATGATGCTCCATTTATATGATGATGATGTTCCATCGATGATCCATTGATAGGATGATGTTGATCCATTTGCTGGATGATGATCTCTATCGATAAAAATATGGTGATGTCCTTCTGGACGGTTATATTATCTCCTATGATAATATTGTAGAAATGTCCCTCTTGGAGGTCTCTCATTACCACGTCTGATATCGATGCGAATTGTGAATCTTCTTAAAATGTCCATTATGCTAAAGAGAATGTACTTGAACGTCATTATAGATGTTTCTACATGGTGAGATTCATGTTTTCACTTGTTCATATTTGAACATTTGCACTCAATTATAGCTCATGCTTTGCCGGAAATTATAAAGAGGTGTTGTTGCTCGTATTCTGAACTCTTCTTTTTCTTCTGAAAAACAATAATGACTTTCCTGCATCCACAAAAAAAATTGTTTTTAAAACAAACTGATTTGTGTTGACTTCATCAAACGCTTGCTCTTTGACTTTAAATCTTCAGTTGATCTCTCCCCTCTCTTGATTCTCGATAAAGAATACAACACATTTATGCAAAATATTTGAAATAAACATGTAAATTTTTTAAGAAAAAGGTTTTCAAAAAAAATGTAACTGGAAAATGTCACTCCCAAGTATCTTGTCACGTCATGCTTTATGAACGACTTTGAGGTTGATATATCAAGATCTATCAGAGAACTTGTCAGAGAGATTGTGAAAATTGTTGAAGTTTTGATGATATGAATCTTGAAATGTAAAAGATTGTTAAAGTTTACTTCTGATCCTCCAAAACAACGTTTGTGGATCACTTGAAGATATTTCTGAAATCAAGATCATCCCGGAGGTATTCACAACTTTCTTAAACCTCTAATGCAACCAAGATGAAAAGTTTTGAGGTCATTCTCAAAAACTTCTATCCCATTTAACAATCTTGGTGTATCTTGACCCGTTGGTGAGAAAAATCAGGAAATTTTTTAGATCCTTTCACAAACGATTCTCAACGTAACTTCAGTCTTGACTAGTTGGGGAGATCTTTTTCTTTAGAATTTTTGAGTTCCCCTCAAAACTTTTGTCCCAGTTTCTATTGTAAAGGAAAATAGAAATCTAAAGGGAGATATGACCGAGTTGTTGTGGTGCCTACTATCCCGTTGAGGCAGCAATCAAGTCAAACGTAGTTCCCCCTCAAAGGTTAACAACAGTAAGAAATTACTAAGAAACCGAACGAGGCCGACATAAGCCACCTACGTATCTCTTGCTTGAAAATTCAGGTCGAACGCAGTTAAAATATAGATGAAAAATGCTAAAAACATATATAATGGAGTGACTGAAGACGATATATGCCGCCAAAATATCTCATTCTTGAGAATTCAGGTCAGACATAGTTCATAACAAGAAATAATTTTTCTAACTACAGAACATAAGATGATTACAAACAAATGATGCAACTAATAGGATAAAAATAAAAGACACTCTAAATCTTCAAATATAACAGCTTTTGATAGCATCTGAGTTGATTGAAAACTTGAGGTGAACGTTTATGTTTCACCACAATTTGTGATCAAACAAATGTATTCAATGTATTTTATAAGTAATCTGTTGAGTTCTCTTTTCTAAGATCCTTTCTGATGGGCCTGATTCTGACTTTTTTTACACACTCATCCTTTTCCAAATTTACTGTTTTTGTCTCATCCAGATTCAACTTACCTTAAGTCTTAAGTAGTTTTAAATTGTCGGCGATGTGTTTGAATATTATGATCTCCTTGTCATACTCGTTAAACTCATCTTCATCTACCTCATCATGTTCATTCAGCTTGTGACATCACGTGATATAGACAGGTTCTTTTAATAAAAATTAAATGTTTTTGTTTCATTGAAACAAACACAAAGATAGTGAGAAAGCAGAATAAAACAAGTAAATAAAATTTTCCCAATAGGAGAGACTTTAATTGAAGGTAAGGAAATACGAACATTGGTCATGACTATGAGTCATTTTTCCTTTTTCAAAAAATTACAAGGGATATCAAAACATGATAAGGTAAAACCACACAAGAGGTGGTTTTGATCCTCATTCTAACCACCACCGATTTTGAAAACAACATAAAACTCATTTTTGTCTAACAAGTTGAGCGAGAGATAAAGAGAAGAGTGGAAGTAAAGTTAAGAACATTCTTCATTGTCTCGGAGTCTCTATGTCTGGTGCCTCGATTATTTTCATGGGTGCATCACCATATTCGTAAAAAAGACCCCCAATTCCTTCTCTAAGACCATCATCATCAGCATATTCTTTTACTAGAATGGACTGGCGTAAATGAGGCAAAGTCCTTGGTGGAACATGATTAATCTCCCTCTTGTTCTTACTCTCTTTTGACACAGAAGCAAAAGTTTGATCGAGTGTCATGGTCGTAAAATTGAGTTTCTCAATTATGATCGGAGAATATGCAACTGTCTCAAGATTTCCAAGACTAGTTGGAATTATCATATTTACCATGCGAGACTCATCCTCCGTCTCTATCATATTGATAGTGGCGCCTCCATAGTTCAGCAAAATATTACTGTTGACGTTGGGTACAACGGTCATGACCACATTTCGGTCGATCATGTCTTGGATCTTGTGCTTTAAATTGATACATTCTTCGGTATCATGCCCAACACTGTTGGAATGATATGCACACTCCCGATTGGCTCAGTAAAATTGAGAGCTGGTGTCAATGGGCTTGGGCCCTACTGGATGAATAATACCTGCAACATTCAATTTCTCAAACAACTTCACTTGAATATCGATGAGCGGTGTAAAACTCCAAGTAGGTTTCTTCTCGAATCTCGTACGAGGAGGATTATAATTACCTTGTTGAGGCGGAGGAATTTGATAATGATTTGGGGAATTTTGACAAAGAGGGGCTTGATACTTTGGGTCAATCATATTAACAGTGAATCCTCCATGGTTCGACGGTGAATTACCATTGGCCTTTGAAGTGAAAGTTTGAAGAGTGATAATTCTTTGCTCAATGAAGTCTTAAATTTTATTCTTCAAATTGATGCAATCTTTAGTGGTATGTCTAGAACCTCCTGAATGGTAAGAACAATGAAGATTGGGCCTATATATCCTCGAATTCACACTGATATTTTTTGGGTCAATTGTTTTTATAAGACCAGCTGCTTTCAACCTCTTCAAAAATTTATGACAAGAAATATTATAATCATTTCGTGCAGATTGAGATACTTGGCGGTAACTTTGAGGATTGTGGTGAGTAGGTGGTGGTATTTGGAGATTTGAGTATTGTGGAGCTCGGTAGCTATGATGGGTCTTTAGGTAATTTTGCAATGCAGCCTGGTAACTTAATTGAGCATTTGGGTAATTTGGAAATGGAGCTTGGTGATTTTATTGAGCATTTGAGTAATTTAGAAATGGATCTTGGTAATTTTAATGATTTGATGGTGGAGATTGGTAACTTTGTTTGATGGGGGTAAGGATTATGAGGATCTAAAGGGTAGGTTTTGTAAGGTAAAGACTTTCAAACATTAAGAACATCATGTCTCTTTGATTTGTGGCTTGATTCAACTGAGACAGAAGAAACATCTTCCTTTTTCCTCCTTCAGTGTCCAGGGGATTCATGTCGGGGAGTCATTTAGATGATGTTTGCGGTCCTAAGACCATCTTCAATAGCCTCACCAATTCTGACTATCTCACTAAACTTCCCTCCTAAAATGAGTAAAATCCTGTTATAATACTCATGCTCTTTAATATGCACGAAGATTTCAAGTCATTTTCATTCTCCGATCTGGAGTCCTAACCCTTGCGGCCACTCTTCTCCACGTTAAAGCATATCGCGATAGCTTTCAGTGAATTCTATTTTATTCAACCCAAAAAAAAGTTGTATTGATCCACGAATGATTCTATATTATAGCCAGACCTTTCAAGATAATCTTTAAACCAAAAAGACGTTCCAGAGTCCACTTGACCATTGGTGTTATTTGATAAATTCTTTAGGAATAAAAGCCATTCCAAACTACTATTCTTTCGGACTTGGGGACTAAAGAACGAAGATCGCATCAGCAAAAGCTCATCTTTTACCAAAACTCACAGGTAGATTGATCATACAGATAAGCCCTCAATGACTAAAAAATGAGTCAATCAACGGGTCCCGCTAAATGCCACAGCTTTTAGTACTTAAAACACTTGAAAAACTCCAAAGGTGATAGAACGACGACAAAATCTTCATAAATTGAACCCTGCATGTTCTGGAGTGGTTAGTGCAAAGCGCTTCATTGCGATTCGAATGACTGTCTCTCTCTTATACTATTGGCTAGACATTTTTTCCTTCCTGAACCATACCAATCATTTTCCTTCGTACTTAAATGTTGTGGTTCAAATGTGTGTCGATGAGCGTGAAAACGATTCCATCCTGAAAGTATGGAGAGATCAGATTGTTTTAAGAGGTTTGTGTTTGAGTGATGGTGGGTTTTAACAATTCGAGTAAGAATTTGATGAAGTGATGAGGAAAAAAATTCCTGAAGAATGGGAAAATGTGGTATCGATAATGATAATTGAGAATTATGGACTTTTGATGTGAGGAAGAGCATGTTGGAATGGGGTTACGGGTGGTGGGGTCAATGATTAAGGTTTTTGGGAATTGAGAGGGTGGTTGAATTGCTTGGGACGATAATTGAGAGACGTGGGATCTCGATGAATGGAAAATGACGTGGAGGCGTGGCTGGGCGTTGTGGGTCTACAGTAGGTGAGATTTACCATATACCAATCTCAGTCTTGGGGTCCATATAACGCCATCATTTCATGCACCTCTTGGAGTATTTGGCAATAAACTATGAGAATTTGGTTCAGTAAGATAATGTCATTCATAGTAAAGCTTGATTCAATAGTATGCTCAACAATTTCCACCATTTTCCTCTTACTGGCTTTTGATAAACAGTGTTGGAGAAGGAATCTTGGGGTCATTTAGCAATCCTGGTGAAAGTATGGATGTTCATTCAATTTTCTAAACACAAATCATTTTTTGAGTACCTGATAAAGAAAAACAAATCAAAGCAAAATGTGTTAGTCTGTGTCAATAATAGTTAATACAAATATCATACACAATTTATTGTTACATGCATAGAGTTTGTTTCATAATTGAAGGAAATAAAGTTAAGCCCACGTATATAAAAAGCGAACTTTGATAGACAGAAATTTGTCTATTGAATTATTAGAACAATGAATCAGAATTTGGATCGACGTTTATCGGGAACAAAAAATGTGATAATGTGTATTATTCAATTGTCGTACAAATTTTTGATTTTTGGATATATAACGGTGTTCATTACCGTGGTAAGCAAGTTGAAAAGATAAAAGTTTACCTCAATAATGAGACCGGTGTACCATTGAAAGGGTATCCCAAATACGTATCTGGAGAAAGTCGAATTCAGGTCCTAAAAAACCGTGTTCCAAAAAAAAACGGACCGACGTAAATTTATTTTGATTTGGAAGCTGGATAATCTTTTTTCTAGAGGTAATGGGAGAATCGTATTAAGGAAAATTGTCCGTTACAATTTTTTTGGAAAATTAAGTCATACAGAAACAGTATTGGACCACAATAAGGTCTTTTGACAATGACTCGATTTAGTGCTTAGGGTTTCTAAATAGTTTTGTGAAGAAGAGTGACCTAGAATATCTCCAATAAAAACAACATTTGTCATAAGTAGTTTATAACCAAAATAAATATTGCGCGTTATAAAACAAATATGTTATCCCTTTTGTTTAAGAGTAGGCCTATCGATTCGAGGGATATATACACGTCATTCAAATATTTCATTCCCCAGACCAAAATTTACATACAATTTGATAAACAAAATAATGGCGATACATCATAGGAAAAAGGCATACAAAATAAAATAATCAGTTCCCCACGCAGGGGTACAACCCTAACCTAATGCCTCCATGAAAGATCTGCTTCTTCTTGATTTATTGTCATCTTTGGGTGCCCACCTCTTAGGATGGCTAGTTAGCTTTCCATGATCTTTCTTTAACCTAACACTATAATCCTATCCATACCTATGGAGATAATGATTTTTCAACACGACCGTAGACATCCTTCAAATTGAACACATAAGTATGAGCGGCCCTTTAGGCCTGTGAGCCCGTTTTGGACTCGGGTGGTCTTCTAATAGGCCCCAAAATGCCTTAGTGTGGGTTCCTCTTAGTTCAAATGCTCCTAAATTTGGATTTGGTTTAGCTCTATACTATTTGACTAAGAGTGACTTTGAAACGCGGCGGGGTAACCCAACCTGACAATTTCGTTGGAACTCTAGCGAACAACCATTGGACGCATGACCGAACCAATACATTCCCGCTAATTTCCCCGAAAAAAAGGTTGAAGTAGGTACAATGGATTTTGAATGAGGTTCCTCAAACAAGATCTTTTAATACACTATCCAATATATATCAGAATGTGCCACAAAAATGCAATGCTTGTTTTTATAAGTTAAAAAGATAAAAATTGACGGGCACACAAAAATACAATTCAAATATTACAATTAGGAAATTCTTTTGGTAAAGAACTTATATCCACCCATCGGAGTTGCCATGTAGGTCAAGTTGTATACATAAAAATAAAAAAATATAGATATAAAAGAACATGACGGAAATTTATCAAAAATCAATTAATCTTATAAGTTTAAGAGAACTTATTTTTATGAATGTACAGAAGTCCGCCACTGGGGTGATTTTTTTCGAGTAAAAATCCAAAGAAAACTTAATAGTTTATTATTCCAAAAAGATTTAAAGCCAGAATAACTAGAATATATTGAAAAGGGTTTTGAGTTCAAATATACATTACGAAGGTGTTAGGGCCCTCGAATGCCCGCTAACTCCATATGCTTGCTTTGCATTTGACTAAATGACCTTGTAAAGTAAATAGTGTTGTTTTAGATTGTTACTATATAAAGTAAACAATTCGGAAATCTTTATTTACTAGTAATGTGAACCATAGTTACATTGGCTATTTTAAATTGAATTATTTTAAAATGAGTGGAACTTGCGATGTGAATCGCTCATAAGAAACATGAAAACTGCCTCAGTGTTTGACCCCGTCTAATAGGTGAAAAAAAATGCCCGAAAAACAGACCCTTAGACCCAATTCAAAATGGCACAAAAATCCTCCAGCAAAAATCTGTGGGCAGGGTGATGTTGGCCCATTTCTCGTGCGTGGCGATTAAAAATATGGTATACATTTGATGTCAATACATAATGTGTAGAAATACTACTTGTTATACAATCCGTTTTAGTGTATTTTGGGATGTATAAGGAATGTATGCTGCCCAGATCAATTTTCCAGCACCTGTATAATTTTTTCAACCCGTGTAACGTATATTCATACTATATATCACTGTATACAGTGGTATATTAGCCTCTTTTTAATCTTTTGGAGACTTGTAATTTAACTTTCCAGCAACTTGTTTGCTGCTTTCAACCTGTTCATCAATTTTGAGGGGGTGCGGACGACTCTATAAGATATTTTGAGCCTTTGTGCTCAAGAGAAAGTGCGAGGAGAAAGGATTTAAGTTCCATGAGGAACTCCGAGAGAGGTTCCACATGAATAAGACCATAATGTTATTAGTACATAAAGCGCTAACTAATAAAATGTTTCTTTACTAAAACGGTAATAAAAGATGTTATTACTTTAGAGATTCGAGTTTAGAGGGAATATAGACACCAAAAGGAAAACACATATGAACTAAGAAAATACACAAAATACAGTCTAATTAACAAGTATGACAGTAAGTAGTGAACCCATTGCATGTATGTGTACTTATTAACCCATCATATACATATGAATACATCTTCTTTACTCAATAAATGAATTCAAAAAATGCAGAGGAAACAATACTACACTTTAATCAATAAGCATAGACCCAAATTGGCGAGATTTTATGTTTAAAGTTCCTATCTTTTGAATAAAAGATTGAGGAGCTATGGGGGTGTATATCCCAAATGGCATCTAAGGGGGAGTGTGAGGGAATATACTATATACATAAAAACAAAATTGGGTCCCAAAACTAGACAGAATTGGAATATAAGCACAAATACACATATATGGAAGTTAAAACAGGGGGGGCAGAGCTAGTTTTCTGTATATTTATTTTCGAAACTCAACCAATGACATAAATCACAAATAATCGGCGTCGCTCGACTACACACAAGTAAACGAATAATACTTAGTAGACTCATAGATTCGACGATATTAAAGACTTAACCCTGATAACACCAAAGTGACGTAATAAAACTCATATTAAGTAAAAACTGACCGACCCTGAAAGTGTACATGCATTCGCACGGAAAAAAAGCATTGAAGTATCGACTATCATTGAGCCAGGAATCGTGCTACGGGGGGTAATCTTTCAGGCAACAAAATAAATAAGGAAAAAAAATAATTCAAGAAGAAGATGGTAAAAGTAAAGGACATTAGCACAAACATAGCCAAATATATCATGCATGCTACCAATATAAAATATATTCTGAGAGATTCAGGTTTCCAAACATGGAATACTAAAGTGAAGAGATGTACATCAAATCTTCACAACAAATGACTACAACAACGTTAAATGGGAGATAAGATCATGACCCTCGGATGTCATTAAGTAGTTGATCCCAAAATAAAGACAATAAAAAACAAAAATTCGAACAATCATCTGGAATTCAACACTCGATTGCAAATCCCCACACACTTTTGGTTGCGACATAAATCAAAAGAAATCACAAAGGGACATATCTCTTATGCACATAAAACGTCAGAAATGACTATCAACAACAAGCCACCTCTACACAAGTAATGTAACTTCTTTCAAACACACAAAAGGTGAGGATAATTATTATAAACAGAGAAAAAATTACCTTCACCCGTGCAGCGACGGCGATGCAAAACGATCTGTGGAAAGAGTCAGGATTTTTCCACTCTAGACATGAGAACTCGATCGACTGTGGATCACTGGAAAATTGGATATGTGAACCGAAGCGCCAGACTAAGGAATATCTCAAAGCACTTCGGTAATTTCAATGGAATATTCTATCTCCTTAATACTAAACATAAACTTAAAGATTTTCTCTAATACTATCATCCAACCTGTTAGGGTGCTCACTCTTTCTTCAAAAATTCTTCATTGAATTTTTAAGTGCTTTTTCACAAGAAATATTCTCCCAAAAAATCACTACTTCAACAGTGAACCAAATGACTAAAATTGAAATGGTACTTTGTTTTTTTTTTTTTTTTTTGGTGGGGGGGGGGAACCCGCTTCTAGAAGAATTGAATGACAAGATGCCATTTTTTTTGAAGTTTGAAAAATCCCCAAAAGAAAGAAAAAAGAAAAAAATTACTGTTTTGGGACGAAACCGCTTTTATCCGAAGCTTTAAAACCCTGATTCCGGCTGAGTAAAGTGTGAAATTGACGCATCTTGATTGATCTCCCCGACACCTTAGCCCAAAAAACAAACAGGGCAACCGGACGTGACTATCCTCACACAGCAGGCAAGATTGTGTGCCCTGTTTGGTTGACGGTGTTGCGATTTGCAGAGAGAGAGAGAGAGTTGAAGAAACGGCGACAGCATGTAAGCTCATCCTTTACTTTTTCCGCGAATTAGGAATCTTTGTCGTGGAAGCGTGTCGGCTCGAGTTTTCTGAGTGCTCACTGAGTAGTAAAAAGGCTTTTCAGTTTTCGTGAAGGTTGCTGGGGGATTCCTGGGTTTACGCGAGGAGAATGAAAAAAGAGGGGTGTAACGGGAAGTTGTGGTGTCTTTAGGGTATGGAGGATGGGATTCACATGAATAGTCGGGGGCGCTGAGTGTCTTGTTAGTTATTTAATATGGTCTAGGTACATGCGTATTAGAATTTGGTAATTTTAATTGGATGAGAAGAAAATGTTTTAGGCTTTAGGAGTCAAATGAAGCTAAAGAAGGCCCACATTTTGTCAGATTAGAAAATCGACAAATGGTTTAGGAATTTCATTAATAACTAAATAGGGATGGACTATAATATAAATTGAAATTAATGAACCTCCTGAATTTAAACAGAGCTAAGAGAAACTGGGAAAGGAAAAGAGGGGAGAAAAAAGGGAAACTCTAAAATTATAAGTTATTTTTTAAGATTTATATTACTAAAATTATAATCTTTTTAGATATTTTGAATAATCAAAAACTATATTAAATTATAAATACATAATATGTAAAAAAAAGATACATTCTGTAAAAATTATAAGAAGTGATAACTAATTAAAATAAACTGAAAAAAAATATTTTGAATTTTATAGAACTAATTATTAAAAAAAATTACAAATGGAATTAAGAGCTCATAATGGATAGAACATTTAGATTGTGTATATGTTAAGAAAAATTCGGGTGATTGTCACCAATGATTTGTTTAGCTGTTATTCTTTTTGATGTTATTCATAAAGGCCAAGTAGCCGCCATAAAAAAAGATTGGTTTGTTAGCTTTCCTCTGTTTTGCCGTTTAAACAAAAGCATGTAAAATAACTTCTGGGGAGAAGAGTGTGTTGTCATGTGTTGGTGGGATGTTAAAGAATACAATAAATGTTTCTTAAAAGTCCTTTAGGATGAAAACGAGTTGACCTACAAAGTTATCCCATGGTTAAAAAGATTAAAAAAAAATATGGTTGGATTGTATAACCAAAATATTACATCATGGTTAAGTAATTAATGAAATGGGGTGGTTTTTTTTAGGTAAAAGTGGTTATAATGTTTGGTTAGGGCAATTGCTAACTTTTCCCTGCGATTGTAAGTTGCTCACAGCCTCCTTGGCTTTGATATAACATATTCAAAAGGGTCCTGCATCCTTGTTATGTTGAGTTTGGTGGTTCTTTTTTATTATATTCATTATTATAATTTTTTTTCATTTGATTTCTTTTAGTAGAGGTATATGAACAGTTATTTGCTTTTTCTGCATTATGTCTCCATGTGGATTATTTCATTTTTGATTAATGTTATATGTATTTAATTTGTGGTTGATTTTTTATTATTATTGTTTTATTATTATTTATTATTTATTTTTTGTTCTTGTATTTTTCGAATCGGCTGAGGTATTTAATTCCTTTCTTATCACATGGAAACTCCCCCTCGAGTCCATTGTTGACTTGCCTTGGCTATCCTCTTCCCACTAATTTGGCCAGTGATCATCCTTCCCTCAAGTCAACCCCACAATTGGCGTAGGACAGGTGGCAACTGAAGTTTAAAGAATAATGAAGATTAGTCGAATACAGTTGGGATTAGAAGGCCCACTTTTATTCCTACATATTGCAGTTGATGTTAGATCTTTGGCTTAAGCCCGTGTTAGGGAAGAAGGGGGAAAATCGCGTAGTTATTTTTGCTAGAATATTAGGGACCGAGTACAAAAACAATGGGGTCCTAAGACCTCAAATGAAGGCTGTGTATGAAGGACCAACAAGTCAATGGGGTTAAAAAACTCAAAATAGGTGGGTGATCCAAAACATTCTGGTCAAATGTCTACCTAAACCGAACGATTTTTTGACCCAAATCCTCATTTTTATAAACCTCGTAATCGTATTTTATTGTTAATAAAAATTATATTGTTTTTAAAATTTTGTAAATTTGTGGTGTTTTAAAGTTTGAAAACTCCAATCCTTGTAAAACGCTCGTATGTTTTAACAACATAAAATTGGAACAAGTACGAATATGTTTGTAACATAATAAATTTTTTAATAGACATTCACATTAGATAAAGTGGTATGGGAAATTACAATTTTTTGTCAACACAGTTGTAAGATAGAAGTTAGTTCGAAAATTAAAATTTGACATTTAGAAAAAAAGCCAAATAGTAATTTGCGGACAACCCCAAATTATATTTGGCAGTTTTAAGATTACTAATAATACACTTCCTAAAGAAATATAACATAGGACCTCTCCCCGATCCTTTTAATATTTTTTCACATTGATGCTTGTGGGTTATATTTTTAAACGTAGTTTGGCTACTACGCTAAATGGACCTCACGAAATTAAAAAATAAATATTGATAATTCCTGTTTATTCTGGAGGATAAACACGACCAAGACAATCCCATACATTTGATTTAATTTTCTTGAAGAAGGTACTGTTTACGATACTTCTTTTTGAGAAATGAAATTTCCTTGGCTATTTTTCACATGAAAATTCGATCCTAACGGACAATAATATAATAGAAACAGCCAAGAGCCCATTTATAATCTTGGCATTATAACATCTTGCTGAAATTTATGCATCACGTTAACATCAATGTCTGTAGAAGAGTAGATCCTCAAACATACGACGGTACAGAACGGATCGGGAAAGGCATGCCAAGGGGGTATCATAGTTTTCACAATACCAAGTGGGGGGGCTTCACTTTTACTTCAGGGGAGGCTCTGGAAAATTACTTTTCGAAAAGCCTTATCATTCCAGTGTACCATCTCTTCTGATTTTGCTTCAGATCCGTTACAGGGAGTCTTTTAAAATTAGCCTCGGTACACGCTGGGTGCGCATCCAGCAATCCGCAAAAAAAGCTCCCTCGCTCCTCTTTGAACAAAAAAAATCCTTGAGGTTGCCTCAACAAATTCTTCATCAGTTTTCCATTCAAGAAAAATGCAGATTGTAAAACATCAAGTAGCAATATCTTCCATATCGTTTAATTTGGCAGCAACACAATTACACTTCTAGTTGGCTCAAGACGAAAGAAACAACAAATGAGATACGAGGGTATATCGGATAAGCAAACATCATAATATCAGGACTTTTTAATGCGTTAAGCCTCTAGCAACCAACCTTTTTTTTGTATGTTGGAATCAAAATGGAAGCTGTCGTTCCTGTATTGTATTTGATTTTATCGCTCCGTTTTTTAAACTTACTATTTCTCTTTCATTGGGTGAGTAACCTAAAAAGAGAACACGAAAGCTCCCAAGGAATTAATTTTTTTCAGAAAAAAAATCATCCTAAATATTCTTGCTTCCATGGCTTCTTACCAAACATCATGTTTTTGATTATTCTTCTTTATAATTGTTGCTGGCTCAAAACGAGCGGGCAAAAGTTTGACGATCGTTGTAAATTTTACCCAACAGTTAATTTGTTCTCTGATGTAGAATTATGTCATCATCTGAAGTCGAGGGATTATCTCCCTCGTTTTGGAGATCCATTTTCATCTTTCTCATCCTCTTCAATTGAGGTTTGAAGATCTGAATAGCAGTATTCCTCTGGTACCTTTGGTCTTTATTATCCTCCCAATTCCGGTGGTCCCAATGTTTTTTTATTAAAAAATGGACTCTATAGCTAACAGAGAAGTTTTTTAGAGTAACAAAAAAGAAAAAGTTTGGGGACATCGTGATCAAGCCGTTATCTAGACTTATGTCAACTCACTATAATACCAAGAACGCAAATACGATTTTTTAAATTTTGTTCGTGTTGTCCCATGTACATGGAGCATAACAAATACGCTGACAGCCACCGAAAATTAAGAGAAATTGACTTACAGCAGGTGTGGATTTCCACACCAAGTTTCTAGCCAGTGTCTTGTCCTTTAGGATGCCTTTGTTTGACACCCCGTTAAGGATTTGAACCAACTATGATGCACTACTTCTGAGCCCAAAAAAATATTTTGGCCACCTTTCCCAAATTCATCATAAGTTCTAAAAAAGAGCATTTGCACAATTGTTCTTAGTTTCTTCTTTCAATACAAACACAGTTTGTTGAGGAGTATAAACCCTGTGTAAGATTGGCCTGTAATGCCTTCATTTTGGCAATATTCTCCAATCCTCGACTTGTGTATTCCACCTCCTCTATCGACTGCTAGTGTTTTTTTGATGCTGCAAATACTGTTTTCTTCTCAACAAGAGCTTTAATTAAATTTCATTCAATGAATGTAGACAATGCCTTCTGACTTTTCTTTCAAGAAATAAACTCAAAAGCAATAAACCCAGTCATCTTGAGAAATTAAATCAATAATATAGAAATACCATTGACTTCCAAAAGATGGAGTCCTCATTGGTACGCAAATGTCAGTAGGAATTAGTTCCAAAGTACACTTTGCTCTCCATGACACCCTTTGAAACGACTTTTCCTATATTGGCTTTCCATTATACAACTTTCACTTGGATCCACCTCATTGGTATTTCCAGAAGGCCTTGCCGCATTCCCTTTGTGCCAACTCCATGCTCATCACAATGTCATTTTAAATTCATTGTAATAAATTGCAAAATGAAGTTTTCTTGTTTCATATTTACATCACCAATCGAAGTCGATTTTACTCAATTTTATCATAAATACTGCAATAATTATCTCTAAAACACAAGAGAATATCATTTTCGTTTGGTTGACCTAACACTAAAGCAATTTTCTTCTTTCCTTCAAGTCCATGGATCATTAAAGAGAATCATGAATTTGCTTACTACCCATTCAATGTGAAATCGAATAGTAACTTTTTACGCTTTCGCACAACTAGGCTTCATTTCCCCATTCTCACTTTAGTAAGTGATGTTATTGTTATGTGAGAAAATTTTTCATCTCTAGTCATTTGATTCTTCGTTGCTTTTTGTGGAAGCATCAGATTTATAGCCAAAGTAAAGGTCATTCTTCCTCTTTCTTTCCTCCTGTTTTTCACAAAAATTGTTCTGTCCCTTTTCTTTTTCCCACAATCCTTTTCAACTGGCCAAACATTTAACCAAGTTAACATTGTGGGGCTTGCCTTTGTGCAATATTTTTCTGCATTGTGATTAGTCTTTTGCAAAGTTTACCAAAAAGATTGAGTTTTTCTTCTCGACCTTTTTTTCAACCTTCTGGTAAACCATCATGATCCCGCTTCTTATTGGCTTGTGATTCTTTTTTTTTGTGATTTTTTTTGAAGAAAATTTTAAGAATTCTCATTATTTATACTGGAAAGTCTCTCTTTGGTTGATCTTCCGAAAATTTTTTTGCTTCAGTTTGCACGAATGATCCAACTAGCTCTCCTTTGATGAAAGCATAGAAAAATATTCATCCGTTAGTGATAGAAACATTTACTCATACTTTTCTGTGACACTAATTACATCTTTTTCCCACAAAGTGTTGGTAAGATATTGTATCACTATGAGTTCGCATTTCATTAACAATATTCAATTACTCTTGTGCAATCTTCATATATTTTTTAAGATTCTGTCCATCTTTAATTTTGAAACTTCTTTTAAGAGTTTGAATATATAAAGTGTGCGTACCTTTTCCTTCAACCACAAGCACCCATCTTTCAGAGAATCTCAAAGTCTTCCTTTGCGGTTTCACAATTCAATTTGCAAAAATAGGCCTCTTGGGACTCCCATTTGGATTTGCTCAGAATTTTTGCAGCTGGACAATACTTAGCTTCAAGATATTTCATCTCTTCTCTGTAAGATCAACCACTGTTGTGTGAATATTCAAAGCCATTTGCAAAAATAGTCCACCACCTTCAGCTTTCAATGTTTTCTCCATTCTTTATCTTCCAGTTGAAAAATCCATTTCTATCAAAAGTGGAGTAATAACAACTGAAGATTCAACCACCTTCATTTCATTTGTATGTCATATTTTTTTCTTCACATAAGTCCAGATTAAAGAACAAAAACCTGCTCCCCTGATAACAATTTGAAGTAAATATGGAAGGACATAGTATCTTCAGAGAGTCTTCCAAGTTGATTATATGATACTGAAGGCCACTTTATATGATTAAAATCTAAACTACCATCACTACTTTAGACTACTTTAAAATAGAAAACAAAAAGTCTGCACAACTAAACTAAATAACCATGTAAATCAAATTTTACTAAAAACATGTACTGTGAACTTCTAACGAGACTGTCTTGAAAATTCTAATAACATTTCGTAAGACTAAACATTGATGTCATTAATTCCAATAAGAGGTGGCTTTCGATATTTTTTTAAATCATTTTTTGATAGCCATGTTATGGTCTATTTTGAATTAGTGAGAATGATGTACTTGAAATGTTTTCACCTGCTCTTCTTTTTTAAAAAATGTGTCCCGTGACCATGCTGAAGGTGTTAAAACCCCTTAGCTCCAAACAAATAATTTTTATGTAGTTCCTGTTACTGGAAAATCTATAATGTCCATGCAAATGTGATTCTTTCCAAAAAAATGCTTAATTTTCTTTTTTGAAACATAGCACTAATCAAAATGTTTTTTTGTGTTAAAGGATATTATCGCTCTTCTGAACGCGAAAATATACCTTTGTTTAACAAAGGAAAGAATCATTAGAGAATGCAAATTTTCTTATTTGTCATTGTTTAAAAGGAGAATACATAACAACAATGTACTACTACTTTTTCAGAAAAAAATTGCCTGGATAGATTTAAAAAATTTCCACCTAAAATAATAAATGAAGGAACTGATTGCCTTCCATATGTGTAAGGTATGGTCATTAAAATTCTGACTTTACTATGGGGTAATTTTTTTTTTGGCCCTTATAGTGCTTCATTATTACTTGTCATTATTTGTTCGCTCTATAAGTTCATCTTTTATAAAAAATTCCTGTGTCCACTACTATTTTATTGTTTGTAATAGCTAATATTTTCTGTTACTTCTCCTCTCCTTTTGTTGCAAGTTAATGCACAATCCCCTCTCAATAATTTTCAGTTTTCTCAAAATGATGTATAAGGTCAGTCAAAGAGGCCCGAATTCACTCTTAATTTTAAGTTTTCATGTACATGATATTTTTTGACGGTCCGTCATTCCCCTTTCAACTAAACATGAAGAGAAGTAGAAGGCGTAAAGTATATTATTTTGTGTATTTTTGGTTGGCATAAAATCAGTAGTGATTTATTACGTCTATTTAACTCAATTTGGAATCTTGAATAAGTAAAGTGATTGATGAGATTTATGATTCCAAAACATAAAACATATTCTCTTTCAAGAAACCAAATCAACATTGCAATGAAGTCATGCACATAATTAAATTAGTGAAAGGGGATAGCCATTCGGGCGGCAGAAGTTGGTTTGCTAGCTATGTTGTAATGGTTTTACAACGTGTTTGTTAAATTGGTACACAGAAAGATGATGTACCAGCTTTCTAGAGATGAATCTTAGTTGATATAGCTACCAAGTTCGAGGAATTTCGAAACTATGTATAATAGTTGTTGGGAATGAACAAGAACACACTATCACTTTACTTGTATTACTACTTGTGTCAAATTTTCTTAAAGATCTGCATTTTCTTTTCCTAACATTCACATATATGATTCCACTATCCCAAACATAAGCTTATGCAAGTGTTCAACTTAAAGGTTTTTCATGTGATAGGCCCCCCCCCCCTCACCACGCCCTTTAGGTACTTTGGTTGCTATCATTTGGTTTGTCCACAAAATGACTATGCAAACCATATAACTACATGAAATTATTTTCCAATGCCAGAACGGGCTATGCATATCTAGTAATACTTACTAGTATACACTTTAAGGCAACAAGTGGAAGTATGACAGGGCATGATCTGACACAAGTTTTGTTTTTTTTTTCCTATCTTATGGATAGAGAAACTATTTCTGATTAACCCTCGTTGATCCGATTTAAAAATATTTAAAATAATAAAGCAGTATAAGAAACAAGACATTTTATACCTTATTAAGAAAATACATTTCAACACTTATAGGATTTATTATGAAGAATAGTATAGCCTTTTTTGTGCCTTCCAGATAAATTATAAAATTTATATGTCCATGATCCTTGAGTGCTTTAATAAACAAATAAAGACATAGTTTACTTTATTGAAGAATCAAATTTTTTTCCTTCTGGAATAAAGAATGTTGTGTTCATCAACCCAAATAATTCTTTTAACTCTTTTTTTATTCTGGTGTTTTTTCATTCAAAAGAAGAATCCCGTTTGAATCGAGCCTAACCTTACAATTTTCTCTCTACAACAAAAAAAAGGTATGATAATTCCATATGTAATCATGAAGATATGATATGTGTTTTTTGTCTTTTAGAATAATACTAGGTACTCTATCCTGGGCTGCCGTTCGATAAGAATGAATGGTTTCATACTTAATATATTTTATATGAAGAGATGATATTGTTTTTTGTCTTTGATATAACCAGGTAATCTATCTGGGCTTCGCGCTGTTACAAATGTATATCGTCCATATTATATATTTTGTTCAAACAACTTAGTTATCTATATCAATGCATGACAGTACATTCAAGTTTGATGCATTTTTCATGGTGTAGGTTTAGGCACTCAACATCAAATCACACTTAAATTCTTGATTCTCGATTCAACTCAACAACTTTTTAGTTTGAGTCTCATACATCCGAGTTTAATAGACATTCTTTCTAAGTTAGTCTTTTAATTCTTAGTTGCTCAATTGTTAGGTTAGTCATGGGCAAGTTTTTCACAACTCAATTCAACTGAAAACGTTTTAGACAAAGGAGTAGATTCAACTCGAGTTGTTAAGTGTCGTTTCAGTCATCACTACCTCTTATTATATATCATATATATTCATACTAGTTAAAGTTCCCCCCCAGTACACATAATACGGTGTTTTTTTACTTCACATGTTACATATCATTACTTAATCATTTTTCAGTAGCTTTATATATGCAGACTCAGTGTTTAACCTATGAAATGACTCATGATATTAAGGAACCAGTGTTACTAAAGGGGTAGCCCTCAAGGCGTGACCATGTCTTCTCCCCTGAGATGAGGAAGGGAAAATGTTCTTAGCTTCATAATCTTCAACAATATAATTGAGTGTGAAGGAGTAATGCTTTGAAATTCCAGACACTTACCAAATATGGCTCAAACATGGTTTTGCCGATGCAAGTCAATCCAATAGTAAGTTTGTGTAAGGTTGTTCTTACTTGGTGGTCAAAGAAAGCTAATTTCCGCTTTTAAGGGATGTATGTATACCCTTTGATAGTTTTAGGCACAAGATAGAAGAAGAGAAGCTAAGGAGAAAATAAGGAGTTTAAAGAGGGGAAAGAAAGGATAATCGTATTGTCTCACATTCAAGGTCCGGTGGAGGTAATCGTTCCCAAGGAATCTTTTCTAATGGATAATGGTAGCACAAGTTTTCAAACGTGGTGGAAAAGCCCCTAGAATTGAGTGTCTATCAAATTCTAATGCATTTTTTTTGTTGTGAAAAAACGGATCGAAGGTATAGGATTGTTCTTAAATTACTAAGAATGAGGGAGATATTATCCTGGCTCAACCTTACCCTTCCTCCTCAGGTTTCAATGTTGGTTAGAAAGAGAATAGGTCTTATGCACTTAGGCTCGACCAGATCATGAGGGTTCCCCAAATCCAATGATTGGTAATTTTTGATATTTTAGATAGTTTGTTATGAATTACTTGATATTAGGTATTTCATGGCTATTGTAGGAACCCCTAATCCACCTAAGACAAGTCATTGACTCATTTGGAAAGCGGATTATTACTCCAAGTTAACTTTGTTAAGGAAGTACATGCTTTCTTCTTTGGTTATTTGTAAGAGAAGAAAGTTTATTAGAAATTGGTAATTCTACGTCTAAACATCTTTGATTCCTAAATGTTGAATAGATAGATTTTATTTTTGGTCTAAGTTAGATATATAGTATGGTTTTGAATGAATACTAATAATTTGCCACTACTTGTTTAAGAATTTGAAAGTAATACTCATTTACTCCTCATTGAGGTACAAGAAGATCTTGGTCCTTAAGTGCAATTGATTTTTTTGCTTAGGAGTGATTAAGGTGCATGAATTACTGGTTCAAAAGGGTTTGTTTACCATTTACTATAGAAACGGATTCATTGATTAACAAAGAAAATCCTGGATGGGATTTGGAGTTTCCCTTGGATTGTTTCTAGAATGTCAGCAACATAAAGTTTTTTCAATGACACTGGGAATGTGGATGTGGTTCACACATTCAGATAAGGGAATAAATTAGCCAATCTTTTTGATTAATAATGTTTATTCATTTTGCAAGGCATAGATACAAAGAGATATTACCACATACATAAATTATCAGCACGCACAATCCATCTTCAATTTGGAACAGAATCAAATCCCTAATTTGATCATAAAAAAGATTCAAACTAGGGATTTTAACACACAGATTCACAATCAAAAGTTGAAACGCAGGGCATGACAGGAAAACAATTACAAGAATAATATAAAAAAATGAGACTATACAGTGCCACAAGAAGAAATAAAGTCACCATCATAAGTATTGTGAATTTTAAATTTTTATTCAGATTATATTAGGATGCTTCCTCTCCTAGTCTGAATCATACATGGGTATTATTAGCTAACGTATCTCATCTCTGTAAAGATCGATTATTTACGGAGAATAAATGCTCAACATGTATGGACTTAAATACAAGAACAACTGAATTCCTTCAAAAAAGTAATTTGTGTGTGGTCTCGAATCCATCACGAAGCATCATCCCGCTAATATTTCACTCAAAATCTAGTTTAAGTGAAGTACTCTTGGGTGTCTTATTATCGAGCCTTTTGACTAATAAGTGAATTACACTCCGCAATTGGGTGTAACTTGATGAAATTAGCTTGTCATTGACGTCCGTGCTAGTGAAGTTGACATAGGGTGACCATCTAACGTGAGAAGAGAACTCATCTGATTGATTTTAGGAGTGTCCAGACAAACCAATTAATGGGAATTTTTGGAACCGTTTTTCCAAATTTTTTTACTTACTTCTTCTTTTATTTTCTTTTAGTTGTTTGTTGTTTGTTTCATTCGGGGCGGGCCCCACTTTTTGGTAGTTAACCATTTATTATCTCTTTGTTTTTATTTACTAATCATCCATATGTTTGCCATTAATACAAAAAATTAAACAAGTAATGCTATGATTATAAATTTTTCTTTCCATCCGAACTAAATGGCTAGTAACTATAAATATGGGTTGTTTTTTAAACATAAAACAACTTTGGGTCAATATTTGTACAAAGATTCATGGTACCCTCAATGTTCTAGAACTATGTTCCCGCGTAGATTTATAAGTCCCCTCTTTTGGGTATCAAATTTAGTGATCACGCCATAATCATGCCTCTTTATCCCTGGAAAGAAATATTGGGTCCTCTAGATGGGATGTATAGATCGGACTTCACAGTTAGCTCACGTTGTATATATTGGTGAACAATAGTTCCCACAGTGAGACTGTTAATGCATTGACCAGGTTATCAGAATTTACATTAATATACAGTTCAACATGTTACCCCATGATTAGTAACATGTTGAACTATATACTAATGTAAATGGTAAAAACATGGTCAATTCACTAAGAGTCTTACTGTGGAAGCTACTATTAACATACATATATCTTGTGAGCTACACGTGATGTACGATGTACACATCCCATCAAGAGGACCTAATATGCCTTGTTAGGGATATAGAGGCAATAATATGGTGTGATCACTAAAACTGATGTCGAACAAAGGGGAATTAGAAGCCTACTCGGGCACATAATTATAGGATTTTGAGGGTACGGTAAAACATAGTACGACTATTGACACCGCAACTTTATATTTTGGTAAAACAACCCCACATTTATATCTACTAGACATTTATTTCATATGTATATAAAACATATAATCATATCATTATTTTTGAAGAAAAATAATTTAAACATATGTCTTATTATTAAATAAAAACAAAGGGATAATAAATGGCCGAAGATCCAAAAGTAGCCCGTAGGAAAGAAGAAACAATAAAATAAAATAAAAAATTAAAGAAGCAGTAAGTAACCAATTTGGAAAATGGTTCCCAAAATTGGTGTGTCGGTGAGGCTTCATCTTCTCAGATTGAATGTCTTCCTAATGTTTGCATCTACTAAAATCGACTCCAATAGACCAGCTAGAATCATTAATGAACCCAATTTCGGAGTGTAATCACTTATACGTCAAAAGGCTCTCACTGGCGCTATGATTCAACACCCAAGAAGTTTTCTAAAACTTGATGAGTGAACATCTTAGCTGGGATCAACCTGCATTATGGATGCGACCACACACAAATCACTCTTTGTAAGAAATAGATTAGACTTCCATATAAGTTTATACCAATATTAGAGCATTATTCTCCGTAATTCATCGATCTTACACGGGATGAGATCTGTCGAAGCTAATACCACCATATATGATTTCAGATCTGGAGAGTTAATAATTCTAATATTTATCTCATATTAGAATTGAAAACACACAATAGTTTTTATGGTTACTTTTTTTCTTTCTTGTTTCATTGTAGTATCATTTTCTTGATGTTATTCCCTTGTAATTGTTTTTGTCATACCTATCCCCTATTTTCTATCTTTTTATTCTCGAATTAAGGATTTGATTATTTTCCAATTGAATGATGGACTTGTGCTTTTTGTGGTAACTACTGTATGTGTAAATATTTCTGTGTATCTATTCCTGTAAAATGAATACCAATACCCTTTTTTGAATTTATGAAACACCTTCACATTTCTATTGTGCATTGAAAACATTATGTTCCTCACATCCATAGAAAAAATCCAAGGAACCTCCAAAACCACATCAAAGAGTTTCTTTGTAATCAATGAAACTTTTCCTGTTTTCTATGTCTTAGCAGATACGAAATCACCTTTATCATTCCTAATAATAATGTCAATGCACTAAGACAGGGATTTTCTAATTGGCTGCACCTATCAAGATTACATTTGATACTCCCCAAGGAATGGAGTTTCCAAGTCTTCATGTTGCAGTAGTTTAAAGGAGCATATTCTTCCAAATGTATAATAATCAGTGGCCAAGTATTAGGTATTTCATTCAACCATGGATATCTAACTTTAGACAATAAGAATATCATTCTATTCACGCATAGAACCAAAGCATGTTTAGACATACAACCACCATTTCTAATAACATTAATTCTCTTACAAATGAACAAAATAATGAAACCAGGGACTGTATTAAACAAAGGTTTTAGCTTTGAGAAACAATAAACTTTCAACCATGAACCAATGACTTGTCCTAGTTGCATTACGGGTACTACAATTGTCAATGAAAGAACTAATATCAAGTTATGCATAACTACTAGCTAAAATATCATTACAACTAATAATTGTATCCGGGGAACTCTCATGATCTTGTCGAGCCCGAAGTGCATACGACCTAAAACCATTACTTGTACCTTAGAACTTTACCTCAAGTAACCCTTATGCTATGCCTTGTTCAATGTGTGTATAGTGTCCCATATCACCATGAACACTAAGGAACCACATTTGGGTCACAAAAGCGAACTTATCATTCATTCCTTTTCACCTTTACACGATATTCATACGTAGGAAACATAACATTTCATTACACCAAACAAGGGAAAATAAATAATCATGTAACCCAAGAATAGCATGCATATCACGTTAATAATTTAAGACTCAACATTCTTTAATTACTTCATTTATAAGGCTTTCATAAATTAGCCATTAAGACTTAGACAACTCTCTATAATCCTCCAAAGCATACTCGTACAATGTGTGGATAGCATCCCATACTACTACCCTCACTTCTATACTCTCTCAAGTAACTATAGTGCACATCTCACATGATGGGAATAAGAGTTTAACTGACATAGACCATGGATATAGATTATGGAATCCGGTATCATAAAGCCCCACAGCGTAAAGAGATGGTTTACTTGTATAAGGTAAACCCTATTTAGCTTAAGTGGATCCACTAGCTAGATCTATGTGGGCACGAAGTATATGCGATAAGGGAGATGTTACTAGATACCCCGCCTCAACTCACGTATGGGCACCCATCCATGGATATTTCTACTAGATACCCCACCTCAACTCATGGATGAGCATCCATGTCATTCAATATCAACTCGGTGCTTAGCCTAAATTCCCATAGAGTACTTTATTCTTTAGTTCATCATTAGGACAAGATATTGCTACTAGATACCCCGCCTCAACTGATGGATGAGTATTGATCTGCTTCCAACATTTATTCATTGGATACATCAACGAAGATACAGAAATTTCTACTAGACACTTCACCACTACATAGGAATGAGCATCCACCTCAAACCCCACCTTTCATTCATTAGGAAGGGATGTAGAATTCATTATTAAATACTCCGCCTCAACTTATGATGTGCATCCATCTCAAACTCCACATTCATTCATTCTTCATTTATAGGTCCATTTCATTATAGGCATAACACATTCATAGAGATATCACACTCATATAATACAATAGATATATACATTAAGTAAACACCTCCACCTTTCAAGTGGATCAACATGAAGTTCACAATTCAAAATTAGCTAGTAACTTCTCATATCTTGCCTTGAAGGCCATAATCTCCAATTCCAATACAACAAAAATTCACCACAATTAATCATGGGTAATGAAATACTTGAAAAATATAAAGCCATTTAAATAAGTTCTATTCACATGCTTTCATTATCAACCAACCCAATACTTAAAGGCATAAATTAGGAATAGAGAAAAATCGTAGGTTCAAAGAGTAATTGAATATGAAATCATCATTTTAACAACAATATAAAGATAATATTACATTAGGAACCTTTTAAAATCATTTGGAGAAAGAACTCATCAGATCGAGTAATACCCTAAGTTTTTCATAAGATTGAAGACTTTGAAATTGACTCTGGAGTGAATGTTAACCCCAAATGAAGGATAACCATACCTTGTTTAAGATTCCACATGAATTTTGATGAATAAATCACCTTGAATCCAAACCCTATCTCCAACTTCTTCTTCTTCCTTGAGTTATAGAGAAATATAAAGAGAGAAAGAATTTTGTTGTTTTTATTTGGGAGTTTGAAAATAATGAGTTAAAGGAATTTTTTGATACCTAAAACTATAACAACAGTTACAAATATGAGAATGAATGTCATTAATACGTTGATGGCAATTTATTTTGGAAAATTGAAGACTATTAATTTTGGTCAAAAGAAAACATTGCAACAACCATATTTTTTACTAACACTCATCATATCATATATTAATATAAAAGAGAACCTTAACCACACCTACATGGCTCCACCACAAGCTAGAATTTCCTTTTAAATTTATTTATTTCCAAAAGTAGCCTTCTCCTTTTGTGAAAAGATGTGACTTTTATGTAAAAATGTAACTTTTATGAAGAGTTAGACTTTTATAAAGACTTACCCAAAAATAGTCATACTCTGGCATGAAATGATGTGACTTTTATGAAAAATTGTGACTTTTATGAATAGTTGCAACTTAAATTAAGAGTTGTAACTTTTATGAAAAGTTGACTTTTATGAAAACTTGCGTCTTTAATGAAGAGTTGCAACTTTTATGAAAAGTAGTGACTTTTATAAAAAGTTTTCACATTTATGAAAGTTGTGACCTTTCCAAATAGTTGTAACCTTTACGATAAGGCATAATAAATATTTGTTCAAACTACCATTTGTTTGCAATAAATGGAGATGTTTCCTCTCATATTAAACAACAATTCATCATCACAATTATATATTTGTCTACTTTGCTCATGTTGAGTGACTCATTGACACCATTGCTTATGTTGGAGATCATAGTACGTATTTTACCGTCATAAATTTATGTTTATGTTCCTATGGTTAAATGATAAGATGTAATAACTTTCATTTTCATTTACATTATTTATCTTTCTTTTAAGATAATATAGAATTTTAATTTTAGTAACTGATAGATTTTAAGTATTAATAAATTCTCGTGCGAAGAGTGGGTGATTTTATGTGGATTGTTTAGGTAAATTTCCACCAAGTTCATTCTCTATGTAAATTTACACAAACTATTTCCTTTACTTATAGGTAAAAGTCTCATATGGTAAAAAAAAAGAAAAATGAATGTACAATTAAAATATATGTTTTATTTTTTTACTCGACAAAAAAAGTACTACCTGATCTACTTTTCTTTACAACTGTTATGCTGGGTTGAAGATCTTCCCCCTTCATCAATTGAGTAGTTTTTATTTTTAGTAAGTAGCAATCCCTTTTTCATGAGCTGAATTTGGGGTTGCAGTGATTCTGTCTTTAAATAATTGTTGTTTCAATGAAAATGTATGAATTTTTTAACTACTTTTCATGTTTATGATTCATCTAGAAATTAGTTTATATTTTCCTATCCTCTACTTTCAATTAAAAATGTACCCTGGATACTTACAGCTATTCCACAACATTACAATGGTATTTTGAAATCAAAAACTAAACTAGAGTTCATTACATGATTTGCTATAGGTCTGATTATGTTTATGCAATTTTCTTTCTCAATCTTTTTTTGCATTGCTACAAATTATCTTGTTTTATGTGTTTCCACTATGCTCATTGTTGCATAAGTGTAGGAGATAATAAGTTATTTTATTCCCTCCTTGGGAATGTGCTTTTTTGTAATTTTTCTTGCAAATCATGTTGATAATAATCAATTTTAGCAAGAGGGAATCTCAACTTTTAGAACAAATATTCGAGAGTGTATGTCATATTATTTTCAGATGAGCCGAGGTACATCACATACATTTTGCATTTCCTTCGGCCATACAAGATACCTTTACTGTAAATGGTGTACAAAGTCAAAAAGATAACCATCATGGTTAAACTTAATAAGGATCATTACAATGTCTGCAGACATGCATATATACTGAAAGAAGGATATTTAGAGTTTCTCAGTTTGCTTACTCATGTATATGTTTTGCTTTGTCATAATTTTGACCGCTGATGCCTAATTAAATTGTGAAGGCAGACTGTTTTGGTTGACAAGTCATTTTCTAGGCCGTAGTTTGTGGCTTTGAAGGACAAGGAAATAGTGATTGACATTTAAACTGACATAAGCAAGGAATTTGAAGTAGTGCACTTGAACCTTTAAATTTGAAGGAATAGTCACATTGCATGAAGCTTTACAATTTTACTATCCTCGAGTTAGGTATTGACTATTTACTTTGCACTACTTTTTACAATTATAAGATAGGTAAAATGATATGTTTATTCCTCCTTGTCCAATATTGAAACGATGTTAGAATTTCTCTATTTTTCTCTCTTTTGTAGTCTTTATTAATTAATGAAGTTACAATGTTGGGATATCATTACTTTGTGAGGGAAGACTGTCCGAATTATAGGTGAATTCACATGTTGTATGGTTTTTTTTTTATATAAAACCTTTTAATCAATGTTTAAATTTATTTGAATGTTTTTTCCTGTTTATGTTTCAAGTTCAAATAAAGTTATAGTTATCCAATGTATCTCTCTTCTCAAAAAAGTTAAACCAAATAGACTAAGAATGTAACATATTGACAAACTTTTGTAAATTAGAGATGTTTCATCAGGTAGAGTTGTCATAATCATTTTCACGTATGCAACCACACACAAATATTTGTGTAGTAATTTAAGGACATTATTTCCAAATTAACTCATATCTAATATAGAGGAAGATAACGGAAAAATTTGGGGCAAATAAAAAAATTTTGTAAGTGAAAACAGAAAATATTTGCCTTGTTTTACTGTTCATTGAATTATTTCTAGCAAATGATATTTTGGTTTATCTTTGAAAACAATTATGATATCCCTTGCTTTACCACATTTTAAAAGATTCATTTTCTACTTAATAAAAAAATATGACTACAAGAGTACCATTTTACAACTCGGAGTGTTTAATTAACATAAAGGATATGAATTAATGCATTTAGATATAGAGACTTCAAATCGGAGTATTTCTTAATTTAAAATTTGGAATCAAACTTACGCGTTTGTCAATATCTTATCGCACAAAAAAAATAATGATGGCAATATTATAACATTCTAATATTCTATTAAATAAAGGTCACAAACATAATGCAGATTGTATTGTTGTAAAAAAGTCTATTATCATGGATACAAATTAGTCAGACCCAACATAAATAAACATGTTTTTTTAAAAATTAGATTAAAAATCGCAAAGGTTTACATGTTTTGAATGTACTGGTCGAAAAACCAAAACAGGTAAGAATGTCTTTTGACAATGCAAATTAGTACCATACACAATTTTGAAGGACTTTTTGTGACGTTAAATCAAATGGTCATACGTTATTTCATTAATCTAAAAAGAGATGTAAGTTAATGGAGGTAGTTTACTACCGCGCGGAGCATAGTTTTTTTACCTAGTATTTATATAAAGAGAACCTTAAGGCCACCTATGTGGTGACACCAGAAACCATAATTCCTTTTTAAATTTATTTATTTCTAAGACTAGCCTTCCCTTTTCATGAAAAATTGTGACTTTTATGAAAAATTGTGACATTTATGAAAAGCTGCAACTTCATATAAAAATTGTGACTTTTATGAATAGTTGCCATTTTTAAAAATAAATTATGGCTTCTATGAAATTTTCCGTCCATACTGAAGGGTTATAACTTTTCCAAAAAGTTGTGACCTTTCTGATAAGGCACAATAAATATTTGTTCCTAATACGCTATGTTATCTATAAATAGAGGAACTTTTGCCACTATAATTTGTAGGGTTTTTTTCCCGACTATAGGGTAGTCAAATTCAAAAACATGAATCGAGTTCTTATTCTTGAAAGTTTTCATGGATCTTATCTTTACTATAAGTCATAGTGATTCATCTAAGTATGGTAAATTTTTTCCAATTTTGGTGACCTTTTTTTAAATATATTAAAGTGTCAGCAAGGATGATTGGAAATTGATCTTTTTTTTTGTCGTTTTCTACATGCCTATTCTTAAAAACAAAGCACATTGATTTCAATTGCAATGTGGAATTACGACTTTTGAACCTCTTGGTGTACAACTCATGACACTGTTGAAATGGCTGATGGTTGAATTCATTACATTTGTTTCTTTAGTATACAAATATTTTATTTCAATCATTATAATTTTATGTTTTTTTCAAATTCAAATACAGTAATTATGCTTCTTATAAAGTTTATTTCATTTCTCAAAATTTTCTTCCTCCTATTTCACTAAGATTAATTTATTTTATTATAATCATAGTGATTCATGTATCTATTGCAACATCTTTGTTGACATTTTTTTTGGATTTTTTTATAATTATCTTTAAAATTCCAGTGAGGAAGATTGAAAATTTATATTCTCTTTTGTCCCGTTTTACAGGGTTTCGTCATGTACTTTTGGGAAAATTGTTTGTGGGTTGTGTTATATTTGGTAGCACACAACAATAAATATTTGATAACTGATACAGAACTAATGACGAGATTTGTCAAATGAACTAAAATGATTGCTATCTTGCTTGCCACAATTAGTATATTATTTTGATTGTTTTTACTTAGGTACAAATATTTTGTATGCTATTACACTATTTCTAGAATATTTTTATAGAGAAAATTTGTCCACAACTTTTACTGCACGTTAACTAATTTATCATACTTCTTCTCTTCTATTTTAAGCATAATAAGAGATCATGTTTTTGTGAAACTAACAAATGTCGAAATTACACTATGACAAAAATATGTTTTATCGTCAATAAATATGCGCATTCACAAAGAGTGCTACAACCTTTAACGACATTAATTAATTTGCCGTTGAAGTTAATATTGTTATAGACTTTATGGACATTTAAAGAAAGTACCAATTGCCTCTGAAGATACATATTTAATGATAATGAAGCTATTACTTATCATTAAAGATCAATTTTGTTGTAGTGATAACTCATTCTTTTGATAAAATTTTTAATTTTTGATTATGTATTAATAACTCTTTCAAGCTTCATTCAAATAAATTTGTGAATGGTAAACTAAGATACTACCCAAAAGACTATCTTTTTGAAAAATATATATGAAGCATTTGCCTTTTTCTTCTTGATTGTTAGGAAATTAAGGTCGTCCTTATTACTATTTTTTGATATTTTTGTGCTCAAGTGCTCAAAAAATTACGTTGTGAGATTTTAATATGTCATATGTCTAAATTTTTGTTTTATATATGCCATTGTGAACATTTAGATGCCAACTACTATTTGGTTGATAATTGCATTACTTTTTTGTAACTGTATATTATAACTACTACAATAACTATCTTTTAATCCAAATAAGTTTGGGCCGGTGATATGAAACTTTAAAAGTAGTACTCCCTCCATTTCAAAAAGAATGACCTAGTTTAACATGGAACTGGGTTTAAGAAAAGAAAGAAGACTTTTAAATCTTGTGGTTCTAAATTAAAGTTATGTCAAATGTACCAAAATGACCTTTAATCTTTTCGTCTTAAACATGCCACGTGGAAAGTTAAAGTTAAAGTGTTGCTAAAAAAGGAAATTGGTCATTGTTTTTCAAATAGAATGAAAAGGAAATATGAACATTTTTTTTTGAAACGGAGGGAGTAATGACTATTTTGAGAGAATGACAAAAAAAGTATTCATGATAATAACAGTTTTTTTTTTGCAATTTTTAGCATATACTTAATGTGGCATACATTAATTAAAAAAGAGATTGATTGAGGTTCATAAAAAGAAGTCAAAGATCTTCCATTTGAATTTAGTTAACTATGATCTTGTATGGACGTGATGTTCCACATTACTTGGGAGTGTTGTTGTTCAAAATTTTCTGGTCTCTTTTTAAACTTCTAATGTTGTTCATTATGACTTTTTAGAATTTAAAATTTTTTATTACATCTTACTAACTATTTCCAGTGAGATTTTCTTAGACTTCTTCCTTATACTAAAAATCTATGTATGACTCATAGTTAATGTATAACAAAAATAATTTCTTTTTTTAAATGTAACAATTTAAGATTTCGGAGAAACACGTTCCCTTAAGATAAAAGTTTTCAAATATTATCAAATAATTATATGTAAGCCTAATAAAATAGTTCAATCGCGTGAGAAGCACATGTAGTTTCCAAGTAAAGAAAAAGAGGGAGTCACTCAAAAAAGAGTTATGCAAAAACTAAACATTGGAAAACCAAGGTACTATTCACTTACGAAACCAAATATCCTTTCCCTATCCTGAGCCTATATTACAAGCCAATAAAGTCTTACTGTGATCCTATTCCAGGTATTTAAAGATAGAGCGTAGAAATTATGAGCAAGCCTATGATAGTTTGTTATTAGTGTTACAAGTTCTTTGAGAGCGGGAACATAGTACTCAGTCCCAACTATCATGACTGAGGGACTTCTTTTGTGTGAGGACTCATTGTTTGTATTTTAAAGTAGATTGTAAGAGCTGGTAATTCACAGGTATAAGCATGATTGGCTTTGAGGAATGAGATGACATATATTGATTCTTGAATGTTAGATTCAGGGCTTTGGGATACAAATAGTGTTTTGAAATAGTTGTTGTGTAGTGTCAAAAGTTTTTTAATGATTTGAGGGTTGATTGTACTGATTTCTCATAACTTGAGGACAAGTAATGGTTCTAAATTGAGGGTGTTAATGTGCCCTGTAATCTTGGCACATTTGACACTTGAAAACAAAAAAAGTACTAAAATCAGGTCTATTTATATGGATCTGATGTGCTTGGTGGTGTTTGTGCAGGTAAAAAAAGGTTGTCGTGAATGAGAAGAAAAGAAGAAAGTGCACGTCGGGATCTGAGAAATTGATGTCCAAATTGAAGACCATGGATCCCTTGATGGGTCGTGGTCCTTCTAACAAGCCATTAAAGTGCTCGTAGTTGATATACAAAAGGATTGCAGTTTTGGGAAGTTTGTTGATAATTCAAGTAAAGATCACGGATGCCTATATGTGACGTGAAAATCAAGATAGATTTTGACATGGCCCATAAAAGGTGAACCAATGGCCAGGAGTCAAGGAGTGGAAATGGGATTTAACCAAATGAAGATCACGAACACGCAAGCACGTCGTTGTCTCTTTAACGGTCTGTGGTCTTGTCCGTGATGCCATTTCCAGTATGTTGGCATTAATTACCCAAGCTAAGGAATTCCAAGTGAAGACCACAAATACTCAAACGGACCGTGATATCTTTAACAGTCTGTGGTGTTGTCCGTGGTGCAATTTCAAGAGTGCAAGCATGGACGACCCAAGTTAGGAAATTCTATTTAAAAACAAGACAGGGATTCACGGATTATGAATCCCTTAACGGGTCATAGATCTGTGCGTGAATGGCCCGACATTTCAGTCCTACTTCGAGTAGGATTCTATTTTAAATGATTATTTTGAATATATTAGGGAGTTTTTCATGTGTATCTTATCTTAGCTTGAACAACTTACATGTTTCAATTATCATCAGTTTCTGATTTTCAATTTTGGATGTTGAATTCAGTTTAAAGTTTATATTTCTTGTTACAGATTATCTAAAGTGATTGTTGGTTTGATGATTATTCTCCTAATTATTCATATCATGTATTTATTATGTATTGTTCTTTGTTTTTGTGAAACCATGAGAGGCTAAACACCACGACTAAGCTTGTGGGATCCATGATGTAGTTATAACTATAATTTCATAAAATGATGGAAAGGCATTCAGTTTTTATAGTTTGTAGTTTTAGATTTTATTATCTATATAATTTGATGAGTGCAAGCATTATATTGAGCTTGTATCTGGTAATTGTTCAAGAGAAAAGTATCAGTTAGGTAAAAATTGACCTAAACTAACGAATTGGAGTTGAAGTTTAAGTTCTAGCAAAAATTACTTTCACCTCGAACCATTGGATGCAAGGGTCAATGTTACTACCAACCTAAGGCTGAGAAGATTTGAATGAAAGGTGTCTAATTAGACACGAGAAGTGTCAGATGAAATTAAGTCACAATGATTTTTGTAAGTATTCACTCACCTAAAACTAAATTACGGAAGAACACTAAACTAACGTTATGGTGAACCAGATGTCGGTTTCTCTTAATCAATTTTACAATGAAATAGTTTGTTAGTCAGTAATCTGGAGTTTGATTGCATGTTTTGGCTATATAACATTTAAACTAAAGCCAATTTACTTTCCGTTATTATTTATTTTGGAGATAATAACAACATTCGATTAAACGCTTCAAAGAAACCTTATTTGTCAAAAATATCTTTGTGGGATCGACCTCTAGTCTAGTTGAGTTTTGTAAATCGAAATCGAACATTTACACTTCTTATTCGAAGGGTTAGTTTGGATGAATCTGTACCCCTTAGTTATTCAAGTTATCTTGGTATTTTAAATTCTCTAGGTTATTCACGTTGTCCTTGTTATTATCATCATTGTTTCCCCAAAGAGCTAACCCTAATTCTTCTTGATGCCCTCTATTGATTTTTCTTCATTGGAGTAAAGCTCTTTCGGGTTCGCTATCTAGTTTGACAAATTCTCTTTTCCGAGACAAACATAAAAATCAAGTTCCTGCAATCAGAAGCTAAGATCAAGTAACTAACACTTGAATATTTGAATTCATGTAAACTTAAGAAGATCGAATATAAATCAATTTCTAAATCCCTGAAAGCGGCTCCAAAAACTTACTCTTCCCTAATATACACGCATGTGTACACATGATCACTAAAAATAATTTACATTCTTAAAGAAAAGAGTTATCATTCCCAAGGGATTTATGATAATATATTTGACACTCAATTCTAAAAATAAAATAAGAGTAATTGTTCTAAGAAATTTTGATGATTGTTAACTTCTACTATTTATGCATAAATAAAAGTAACCAAGATTGAATTACTTCAAAATGATATTTCAAGCAAGTAAAAGAAAATTCCAGCGCTACAACATGCAACAAATATCATGTATTATATTCTTTGCTTAGAACTTATTTTAGTTATCAAGTTACTGGTTTACATGACTAATTGTATGAGTCGGGTTCACACCACTAGTCGCCTACTCCATTTAGATACTAAGTACATCGTTGAGGAAGGATATAGAATAATTAGCGAGCATTTATCTTTTATCCTGTTTCATAACCAAGCAAGTTGTTTGTTCGGGTGTAACTACTAAACACATATTACCTCAATCAAATTGTTTGATCGAGCTCTCTATATTATTTAGACTATCTAATCCCTCATCTCTCAATTTTAAGATTAAACAATATATTTATCTTATGGTGATAAAGCACAAAACACTAAAAGAAGAATATAGAAGTATGTTATATTGAAAATCAAAATTAATTCAAAAAGACTTTAGAAAATCAACAATCAATTCATAGCAACAACCCCAAAACTAGGGCATTTAACCACTCATGCTATTGGAAAACCACAAAATACTATTGTTCATGCGATTTCAAGAAAATAGAAGAGTTAGAAGATCAAACCCTATTGCAAACATTGATACATACTCTTTCACACCAACAAAAAGTCGGAGCCTAAGTGTAGATCCCTAAGGATCTATTTATAAGAGTTGGAAAACTTGGAGACAAATACTAAAGTTACGAATCCTTCCTAAGAAGTCAAAATTTCATCAAGTTTTGCACCTGAAGATCGCCTCTGAAGTCTCCTCCTTGGCGCGTCACACCTAGAAGAGAACCATTCAGGTGCCTCAGAACTTCCCACCTTGGCATATAATGACTAGAAGAGTGACAAGAAAGCGTATCTAACCTTTCAGTCCTTGTGCGATGCCTCTCTCAGTACGCCATGCCTAGGTGATCCCATACTTAGTCTATTTTTCGTCTATTTTTTGCATGCCTTTGCATCTCTTTTCTTCAATTCGATTCCAAGATTGTTGAGAGTTCCTGAAACTTTTAATTACATGTTTTAGTGCATAATCATTGCAAGTATAATAAAATTAAGATAATAGAGTCAAGATGATACATTACATAAAA
Organism: Solanum habrochaites; assembly: GCA_027704765.1. Taxonomy (NCBI): domain Eukaryota; kingdom Viridiplantae; phylum Streptophyta; class Magnoliopsida; order Solanales; family Solanaceae; genus Solanum; species Solanum habrochaites. Next base: position 10,891,766 of record JAKWJA010002492.1, on the reverse strand, counting down.
AATTAATCGTAAAATATTGACAACTTAGGGAGATAAATACACCTAAGATAACACCCCTAGACATAACAGAAGATCACGAGTGACCCCAAGATGACCCTGAGTCTTGAATAAATCAAGCATCATGAAAATGACTAAGTAAGACATGTACTATGCGGAAGCTAAAAACAGTGGATATCTGAACTAGGGAAAAACCCAACTAGTCTGAATATATATGATATAATAATAAGACTTTAGTGATGACTGAAACAACACTTTAAAACTCGAGTTGAATCTACTACTATGTCTGAAAAGTCTCTACTGAATTGAGATATTGGGACATGCCCCAAGCTAATCTTAATTGTAACCACGTTTTCAAAAATAGACTCAATGTGGATTTCCAGAAGTTGCAGGTGCAACCCATGGTTTCCATCCATGGATTGTAGGGTGACCCACAACCCATGCTGGTGGTCTGTGACTCCCATCTGCAATCTTCCCATAAAACCCCCTAGGAAATTGTTGAAGTTTCGACCCATGGTTGGACCCATAGATCATGGCCCGTGTCGATGGATCAACACCCTTAGTTAGCCCCCAGTCACGACTGACGATTAACCAGCTAGGACTATCAATCAATCAAAGGTCCATCTGGTTCATCCATTAGTGACCCCGATAGTAGTTAAGTTAGGGTTTTTTGGTAATTTCCTGATGTGTTAAACCCTTAAACTATGTCACTTAAACCATCAACTACAAAGTTTTGGTCAATTTTATCCTTGAAATATAATAGAACTTAACTAAGTTACATCATTCATCAAAACATAGAAAATTTTAGTATAAGAGGAGAAAGAGGTTGAGAAATTCTAGTTCAAAGTAGTGGTTTTCTTTCACCCATTGGGTCCTATATTTCAGTCAAAATATTGATTCCCTTAATATTATCTAGACTTAGGGTTTCTTGAATATTAAAATTGTTGGGTTTAGCTGTTAGAATGATCTAAATCGTATTATTATGAATTTAGTATCGTTGTTGTTGGTTTCATGCATAAACTCTGAACCCTAGCTATGTAGTTCTTTAAGTTCATGAATTACACATGCAATGTAAGTTATTATGAATTGCATACCAGTTTCAAATGCATTATTATGAGTACATAAACGTTGAATTCTCAGTTTACATGTCAGTTTTGAGCTATCTAATATTACAACATTTCCGTCTTAAAGTTTTAATTATTTAATCATATGGGAAGCTTAACACTGAGGGGACTAGGGTAAGATACCTTAATCACAGAACTACGTGCCCGTAGGTTGTAAGTCCCCTCTGTGCGTATCATTTTAGTGATCACGCCAGCATGCCTCTATAGCTTTTGGCAAGTTATATTGGGTCCTCTTGTTGAGGCATATACATCGGACTCCACATTTAGCTTCTGTGGTTTTATGTCAGTTATTATTAGATCCCTTACAGTTCATTCAAATTCCATTTTATTGACCATGTTATTAGTGTAGTTCAACATTCAGTCTCATCATGTTATAAACTTTGTCACTCCATTCAGTTTAGTCATGTACAATACTTTCAATAACTTTATCATGTTCAGATTATGTTATTGCTTTATTTTTTGTTCAGTCATAATTATTATTCAGTTGTAATCTATCCTACATGCTTAGTACCTTTCAATTATTGATGCATACTCTGCGTTACATCTTCCCATAATATGGGTTCAAGTCTTCAGCACTAATATCACCCATAGATCGGTTCCACATCTTCTGTTCAGTAGCAGTTGGGAGTCCTCATTCTTCCAATAATAGTTACATGATTTTTTACTTTCTTTTAGTTTTAGTTTTAGGTTCATTTTTTTTAGATTGAGCTTGGGCCATGTCCCAGCACTTCTAGTAAATTTAGAGGCTTATTTCAGACATATTTAGTTACAGCTTTAGTGTTAGAGTTTGACTTTTCTATTTTATTTCAAACTCTCCATTTTCATATATTCAGATTTAGTATATGGGTATTCCCCATCATTTCAGATTAACTCATCATTGGCTTCCACTCAAAATTTAATGCTTCAATTTACTTTAGTTTGCTCATGATATGCCAGCAGGGTTAGTTTGAGGTCACTTGTAATCCTAGGCCCCATGTATATGTCAATGGGGTTGCTTTGGGGAGTGACACTAACAAAACTAAGAATAGAAATAAAAACTAAGATAGAAAGCATTTATATTAAGCAATGGTGAGTCCTCATTCTTCCAGGACTACTAACATGATTATTTTCTTTCTTTTACTTCTAGTTTTTGTTTTAATTTTTTTAGATTTAGTTTGGGGCATGTCCCAAGACTTTTAGTAAGTTTAGAGACTTATTTCACACATAGTTCGTTTAGGTCTAATGCTATGACTTTTCTATTGTATTTCAAACTCTAAGTTTTCATATATTCAGATTTAGTATATAGGTATTCCCCATCATTTGCCATTATATAATGATTGGCTTCCGCTCAGTATTTTTTGCTTTAGTTTACTTTAGTTTGATCATGATATGCCAACAGGGTTAGCTTGGGGTCACTCGTAATCCTATGTCTCATGTACGTATCCAGGAGGTATCTTCGAGGAGTGACAATAACAAAACGAAAAACTACAAATAAAGACTAAGACAAAAAGCATTTAAATTAACCTCGAAGAACGAGGAATCACAATTGAAGATGCTAAAGTCTAACATAGAATCTATCTAAGCGTGATCTGGATGTTGAGTGCCTAAACATACATCATGAAATGATGTATCGTAAAGTATGCGACAATACTAGAAATGTAGTGAGCATGCAGGATATAGTTATGCTAAGTTGAACAACATATAACTTAGCAATAATATAATATAAACTAGGATAGAATATGTAGAGAAGTATAACTGAAAACTAAACATTGCAATGACTGCATACTAATCATGACGGTAACACGCTGAACTGTATCCTAAATTAAATGTTAAAAACATTGCCAATGCACTAAGAGTCTTACTATGGGAGATACTATTAACCAATACAAATCATATGAGTTAAACGTGGAGTCCGATGTATACGCCCCATCTAGAGGATCAAATATGCCTTGCCAGGAGTATAGAGGAACAATTATGGCGTGATCACAAAAACTGATACACAACATAGGGCGACTTATAAACCTATGCGGGCATGTAGATCTAGGACTTTGAGAGTACGTTGAACCTTCGTTCAAATATTTACCCACATGTTTATATTTTGTTAAATTAACCCCACATTTATAATACATGAATAAAATTTATAATTATATCATTACTTTTTTTTCCATTCAAACATATGTCTTATTATTTAATAAAAACAAAAAGATAATAAATTGTTTAAGACCGAAATGTTGCTCACAGTAATGAAATAACAAAAAAAAATTAAAGAAGTATTAAGTAACCAATTTGTAAAATGTTTCCAAAAATTGGCGTGTCTGATATTCCTCAAAAATCACTCCAAATGAGACTCATCTTTCCAATGAAATGTCGGCCTAATATATGCCTTTACTAGTATCAGCTTTAATAAACTAGTTAAAATCATCAATGCACCCAATTTCGAAGTGTATTCACTTATTCGTCAAAAGGCTCTCACTGACGCCATTATTCAGCACCCAAGAACACCTTCGACTTGATGAGTGAACATTTTAGCTGGGATCAAGATGTAGATGGATGTGAACAAACACAAATCACTCTTTGTAAGGAAACAGTTGTACTTCCATTTCAATTCATACCAATATTAGATTATTATTCTCCGTAAATCATCAATCTTACACGGGATGAGATCCATCGAAGCTAATACCATCATGTATGATTTAAGATCTAGAGAGGTCAAAAAAAAAACCATTCTAACATTAAATATCTAATCAGAATTTAATAAACACATTCCTTTTGATGGTTGACATTTTATTTCATTCTTTTTGCAGTGTATTATCATTATCTGGATATTATTCCCTTTTCATTGTTCCTGTCATAGACCTACGTATCAATTTCTAATATGTGCATCTTTGGTAAATTCCCTATTTTGCATTTTTTTTATCAAATTAGGGATTTGATTCTTTTCCAATTGAATGATGGCTTATGCTGGTTATGGTAACTTCTGTATATGTAAATATCTCTGTATATCTATACCTACAAGATAGATAACATTATTAGTTTGATAAAACAACTAGTTTATTCCCTTCTTTGAATGTATGAACCACCTCCCAAACCCATTGCAGGATCTCCTTTGTAATCAATGAATCAGTTTCTATATTTAATGCTAGACAACCCTTTTGAACGCAGTCATCCAGACCTTGTATAACTGCTCTTATTTTAGCTACAATTGCTGAAACTTCTCCTATTGTTTGTAGTCCGGCATATACCAAATCACCTTCGGTGTATCTAATAAAAAATGCCAATGCACTAAGACGAAGATTTTCTTTGCTACATCCATTAGTATTACATTTGAGATACCCCAAGGAATGTATTTTTGAAGTCATCCACCTTGAAGCAGTTAAATGAGACAAATTCTCCAAATGTTAATAATTAGTTCCCAGTAATTTATTAGTTATTACACCATGATATTATCTTTGGAGAACAAGAAAATCATTCTATTCGAACCTACTACCAAAGTATGTTAAAGACATTAAACAACCATCTCAAAACATTTCTTTCTGCTACAAATAAAACCAAATATGGAATAGGGACTACTTACACAAAGGTTATCGCTTTTGGAGAACAATCATCATCTTTCAACTATAATCAATGACTTCCCTTAGTGCATAATGTCCTAAACTTTTAGTGATACACCTAAAATCAAGTAATCAGTAATTCATAACTAATAGCTAAATTTCATGAATTATGAATCGTTGGAATAGGGGACCCTCCTAATCTTTTCGTATCCCAAAGTTTCCCCATCATGATTACTTTCTCATCATAAGAACATCGAAATAACACAATCTCTGTTTCATGATTCATTTTCCACAACTAAAACATATTTGTCATCGCTAGAAACTCACTCCTATACTTTTTCCACAACTTTGAAACCAGTTACCCATTTTCACACTAGAACATTCACTTTGGGAATGATAGTCACTAGACCTTGAATGTGAGAAATTTAACGATTAATCCGTTCTTTCCATCTTTTGAACCCTATTTTTCCCCTAATTTCTCCATTCATTTAATTGTGAATGAACTATCAAATAGGATCCTCAATCTCCTAATCAAACCTCCTGATTGGTAAGTCATTCTTTGCCCATCAACTGTAAGCACCCCACCCAAACTTACTCATCCTCACCCTTGAATTGGCCAATATAGTTTTAGCATATTTTGGGTAACTGTATGAATTTCAAATCATTACTCCTTCACCCTAATCTTTCCTTGACGAAGGTCATGAAATCAAGTACCTTTGACTCCCCATATGAAGTGGAAAGAATTTCCACGCCCTGAGGTTTACCCCTTAGACTTACACGAAACTAAGATCGCAAGTGACCCAAGCGAACCCTGAGCTTCCTATATCCAGAAATACTGAAATTATAAGTAAGACATGTCTACTATGCGGTTAAAAACCATGAAAATTTTGAATTGGGGAAACCCCACTAGTGTTCTATATATGATATAATATAAGAGTGTAGGATGATGACCTTAAACAATCCTTAAAACATGATTGATCTACCACTATGCCTACACAAATTATTTTTGTTTGAGTTATTGGGACATGCCCCACTAACTCTAACAAACTGAAAACTAGAAATAAGCTAGAAAGAAAGCATGTCTATTTACTTGGAATTATAGGACTCACAAAGAGGTAATGAAGTCGAATAGAGAATCTATTGAAGCCATGATTTGGATGCTAAGTGCATAACCACATCATGAAACGATGTAAGCACAAAGTAGGTGTTCTAACTTGGAATTTCTGATCCTTCTGATCTAGATATTTAACTTGAAACAAAGATAATATAAGTTGAACAATGCCTAACTGAGAATGATATATACTAAACCAATGATATCAAAATGTATGGAGTAAACTAAAAACTACAATTCAAAGACCAAATAATAATCGTAAAGGTAACCATTGTTTAACTATATACTAATGTAATGCTAAAACCTGTAATGCACTAAAGTCTCATATGTGTAGCTATTATTAGCCGACATAAACCACATGATGAAACATTGTAATTAGATGTTTGCCCCCACCCAGGACCATATGGCCTTGTTAGGGGTATAAAGGCATGAATGTGGCATCACAACTAACTGATGCCATAGAGGACTTATAAACCTACCGTGCGCATAGTTCCTTGGACATTGAAGGTATGTTGGCACCTAGTCAAACTTTGTACTAATTATACTTCCAATTAATATTCATGAGTAAATGGCACTAAATATTCCATATCTCAAACTGACATGCTAACTGAGAACACAACTTTACTGTACTGTGAATATAACAGTCAATATCTGACGCTGAATTTTGTGTTAACTGATCTAACAAGTATAATTCCGTGAACTAGATAAGGTTACACAAGCTATATTTTTGAGTTCTAATGCAGGAATATACTAAATTAATCAAAAATAAGTAATATAGATCAAAGATCAATGACAACTAAATTTTGAAAATTTTAGAAACCCTATCTTTGACTAGATATGAGTACTAACTGAATTCTAGTGACCCTAATAGGTGAATAATATCAATTTAATGAATCATCATATCTAGGGATGAATCTATGGAAGATCCTTGATTTTGGGGTTTAAACTTTGAATAACCTTCTACTTGTTCTTGTGAAGAAATGTTGATTTTGGGCTCTTTCTTTTTTCTCTAAGTTGGGTTAATTGTTGGAGAATTAAGGTTATGGTACATTTGACTAGGGTATACTCTTATACTAATTTAAACGACTTAGTTAGGCATCAAACGACGTAATTTTTAGTGCACGATGCATAGGGAAAAGACAAAAACAACAAAAACTAGGGTTGAAGAGTGCCCTATGAGGGGGATTGACAGATTGTCATTTGAATCAATACCAATCACTAGTCGTGATTGTGGCCCTTTCGCATTGGCTCTATTAACACGAGCATAAATTGCAGGGTGAAAAAAAAAAAAAAAAAACTCTAAGCTTGGATTTTAGCAAACCGGTGGTTTTGGAGAGAGGATTCAATATTTTAATTGAAAAGTCATAGACCACCTAATTCATTTTGTGCAAAAAGTAAGCCCATTGAAGTTGCCCCGACCATCCTTCATTTCCAATAACTGGCGCCCTCACCACCACAATACCTACGGTACGCATGTCCAACAACGCATAGTAGCTCATTTGAGGGTGCAATCAGAGTCCCTAAATCATGGCCCCCAATGACGTAAACCCACCTTGGACGTTGGTCATAAACAAATACGGACTTCATTGTAGTTCTCATCTCCTGGGATCTACGTTTTTATAGAACCAATATATGAACAAAAACAACATTAAAATCCCGCAATCAAATGACCCGCATAAAACCGCGCTCTCAGTCCTTCCCCTTGTTTTCAAACAAAATTTGAGAAATACCGTTGAGGTTAAAAGCGGCCAACTCTACTCCTCAACCATTGTCACACCCATAATTCTTGTCAATGAAAGTCTTGAGGATCTTCCTGAACTTTAATCTTAAGAAATTTTGGAGAATTCATCCTAGTAACGCCCCTCACTCTAGTTATTTTCATACCCACATTTTGGTTCATGTGAGACATAACCTTTCTATTTTCATTAGAAACTTGCACACCCAAAGGGTTGATTGGCACTTGGGGAACCTCTCGGTTCACATTTTCACAAACATTCTTTGTCACATGATTCATACATGGAGGCATATTCTCCAAAGCATAAATCGAGGTTAAGAGAGGAGGACTTTTATAGGGATAAAATCTATGGCACGACTTTAGAGTAATTAATGAAGTTGAATTTCTTAAACATCTTATAGCTACCTATTCGTAAATATGGCGCGCTTGAAACTCGAATACACGACTCTACTCGATGTGCCTTATGAGACATCCTAAGACTTTTCAAAACCTTGTGCTCTGAATACCAAGTTTTTAATGACCCAAAGTATACCCTAGACGTGAGAATATGTATATGTCACACCCCGAGAGAACCCCCTAGACATGAAACAACATAATTTATCCAAAAAGGGTTACGTGAACCTTCGCCCTTCCTGAAAGAAGGCATCACCGCTCATTGCTAGCCTATCGGTGCTAGTATAAAGTTCAATTTCATTAAACTCATGCCTCATGGAAGTTGGCATCTAGTTTGAGGATATCATATCTCAATAGATGATTTCTCATCTCATCATTAGTATTATGTATACATCAGTATCAATACTTTCATTAGAGTGTACATATAGATTGTGTCTCTTCTATTAACTTACACTCTCATAGGTAGTACTTTTTGGTAACATTATTTAGGCTCATTTGGAGATTGCTCCATTTTTCATTTCACATTATCCTCTTATCATGTTTGTCACTATTTGTTAATTAGCATTATATTAACATAATTACTCACCTCATTATATGAATGTTCATTTCTTCTTTATCTCTAGTCTGACTCAAGCATTATTGAGGCCTTGCCTTCTAGATTGAGAATTTCACCCCCTTTTTGATGACTTTTTATCCTTACTTTACATTGATTAAATGTAAATTCCCTTACATAAGATCCATACTTCACATTTAAAAATTTGAATTGTCCTTACATATCAGCCGTACTTTACATTGATTACATGTATTGTCTTGACATATCCTCTTTTCTCTGTTGAGGTGCTAGTCTCACATATTCTAACTCCTTTATTCGAGAATATTCTTTTAACATAGTAGCTTAGGTTTAAGTAAGACTTGTTTCACTTCCTTTAACACCCCATTCTGGTCATATACTTAATTTAGACCCCTTTAAATATATTTTAACTCACATTACTTACTTTAGTGTAGTAGATTCATATCACCGTTTACGGACGATGAACACTTTATTCAATGATTTTCATGTGTTCCTATGTCATTCTTTTAGAGCATGATTGGAGTTGTACCATTGTGTGTCATTCCCTTGATTATGGGTTCATTTAATTAATTTAGAAGTGCTTATATTATCATTTGATATTCTACTACACAAAGTTTGGCAATGATTAGATTGGCATCACCTTTTAATATTAAACTACATAACCATTTTTTGTTGGCATGTGTCAATTTTGAACGTTTGTTCATTGAATATTTATGAAGCCAATGTCACCATCTTTTAATATTTAACATAATATTATAGCATTTACAGTCTTCACTTTTGACAATGTATCGTGTAGTCATTTTATTGGCAGACTATTAGTATTGCATAAAATGGGCATAGATTTCATATACCATATTTTTCTGCATAAGCCAATTTTCAATGTGCAACATGCTTATGTTTTTATACATTAATATATTAAGCAATATTTAGTATTTAACGATAAATATTATAGACATTTCACATACATACATTTAGACAAATGTATTGTTATCCATTATATTGGGCATCAATTAGTATTGTCATAAACAAGTGGGCATAGATTTTCGCAACCATATTTTGTTGCACAAGCCATTTTCATGTCAACATGCTTCAGTTTTTATACATTCTCCTTAGCATAATTTATTTTTTAAACATCATATTATATCCTTTACATACATCATTTTAAACAATGTATTGTTTAATCCGTGTTATTGGCATACGATAGTATTGGCATAAACACTTCGAATAATTTCATACCATATTTGTTTGGCATAAGACAATTGTCATGTTTCACACTGCTTAACTTTTTAACATTATCCATTAGCCAATATTTTAATTATTTACATATATGATAGCCTATTACATACATCACCCTTTTAGACCATGTATGTTAGCCATTTTATTGGAACGAAAGATAGCCAATTCATTCAGGATATGCTTTTCATAGTGCTTGTTAAGCCAATTTTATAGTTCATGACTTATAGGAATAACATTTTAAGTCGTAATGGACCGCATTTATTGACATTTGATGAATTTAACATCTTCATTTCACCTCAATATTAACACCAAGTAATGCACATTCACAGACTGTAACATCTTTATGCATACATTTTTGACTATCATTACATAGTATCATTCTTTTAATAATTCGCAATAATAAACACTTAGCATCAAAACGAGTCCAATTATAGTTCATTCCAAATCATTATATAATCAAAAAAACCATACACATTAAGATCAGCCAGGAACCACGTACCAATACCCTGATTTCTACCTATTCAACAGTGGAAATAGTAAGAATGATACAAGGAACGGTTCGACAAGAAATGACGGGAAATACCTAGTTTACAAGATTTTTGAATCATTCGCAGAGAAATATCTGAAAAAAGAATTCCAGGAGAGACACACATACCTTAAGTAGACTTAAAATCAACGAAAACTCTTGAATAAAACTTGGAAGAAACTTGAAATTGGCCTGGGAATCTGGATTTTTTCTGTTTTTTTTCTTTACCTCGCTTTCTTACTGTTTTGCGTCATTTTTTTCCCTATGAGTTTGAACATGATTTTTAGGTTTAAGAACTGATCTTGAATTACCAAATAGCTCCTCCTAAGTTGATAATATAGTGAATACAAGAACAATCCCAAATTGTACTAACCTTGGCACTATAAGATCACCCTAGAACTTACCTTAGATTTGATACTCTAATTAATATTCGCTAATTCTTAGAACAATCAAACCAAAATTACACCATAAGGCAACCTGCGCATTTATAATACTATGTGCAGCCAACTACCGACAAGTGCCGTAATAACTATAAAACACTTGTTGTCTTTAGCATGATCTTATCCTATGTATTTGACACCCCATATATTAAATATAATTCAAAAAAGGCACCAAAAATAACCTTGCTGATTGTTTGCCCTTGTTCTTTCTTTGAATATCAATGCTATGCCCACATAACCTTGTTAAGATTTTGTCTGTTTAAGTCCTCACCAAGTTGCCTTGACTTCAAGTCCTTGGTCCTCAGTTTTTTTTTCACAATCAGGCCATGGTGACATTGTGCACACCTTAGCTTTGACAACAGTCCATCACCAACTTACCCTTGCATGTTTGTTTCCTTGGCATATGCAAGTGACAGGGTTAACATGCTTAATACCTTGTTCATGCTACAATTTAATTGAGTGACTTTGATTAGGGGTCTAGTAGAAAACTTCATGGTCCGTGCAAATGTTTCATGACCTAATCCATGACTCGTTTAACTCTAAACGGCCAGTGAAACCCTTCGTAACAAAACCTTCAAGTTTAAATTTCACCACTATTGGTTGTACGACTAATCACATTCTCTACGATCTTTAAAACCTTCTGTACGCATGCACTTGTACTGAACTAAAGCCTTTACTCTTTTTCCATTCCAAGTTTCAAGATTTCTGAGGTGATACATTTGACTAATTTTTTATAGGTCATTGTGTGTCAGCAATTCATAAGTAATTGAGTGTTGTAATACAATGGTGATTACTCCAATCCATGTATGATAACTTTCTTGAAGTAAATTTTTTCTTAAGTAATTCCTACTCGACATTGTTTTGACCTTCATAGTTCCAAGCGGACAAGTGCTTCATTCTTCTATATAGTTGATGACTATGTTTCAACAATTCATAAGTAATAGATTGTTCCACACCAAGAAGTATATTTTTCTTTGAAGTAAAACATTTTTTAAGTAATTACTACTATACATTAATTTGATCGTTGTATTTCCAAATTGATAAATATTTCATTCTTCTATCTATTTGTAGAGTACATGTCATCAATTCATAAGTAATTGATTGTTGTATCGAAGAGAAAATTCCTCCAATCCAAGAAGTATAATTTTGTTAAATTAGACTCTTCGATTAAAAGAAACCTTCTTAGAAAAATCTTTTTGTTTTCGTTACCCTCAATCCTCACTTTTTTCTTTACCCCCAACTCTTTTTTTTCATTACCCCAAATTTTTCTTCTATGGTTGATGTTATCGGTGAACAATTTTTTTTTATCGAATACGGTAGAGATTTCCATATATGTTGGACCAGTAGTGCTGGAAGTTTTATTACCTTTTTTATTTTCATGACATCTTTAGATTGATCACATGACATTCGTATTTTTAGGTCAGTGCTAGAAGTGTGAAAATCTATAACCTTGTTTTGATTCTTGGCAATTCTTCAAAATTTTGAATTATGAGAACCTGCTTTTTTTCTTCAACTTATTGATATAAAAAATAGTGTTGTCAATAAGTACTCAACAAGAGTTACCCTACTCAGTCGGGTGACTTGCTGGTGCTGCTCAAGCATTACCACCTCCTAGACCATGTGTAGAAGGACAATCCCTCAACAAGTGACCAGATTGACCGCACCCAAATCGTCCTTCCTTTCAAGTGAGGCACTCACCTAGATGTCTCTTACAACACTCAGGGAAAGTGGGGTAAGTCTTGGTGCCTGAAACACTTCCATGAGACTTAGAACCTGGTGCCTTAACCTCCTAATCATACTTGTCCTTAGATGATGGAACACTAGATGATGAAGTGGCTGGGATTGAAAATTTCTGCTTACTCTCCGAGCGATTTCCACCACCAATTTTTGCTGAGAATAGTCATAGTTCCCAGTCCTAGCCTTCTTATTCTCCTTGGCATGTTTCCTAAGCATATCACCCTCAACCTGCTGAGCATGAGTCATAATCATATAGATGTTCATATATCCTAGTAACATATCATTTCTGTACTTTGTTTTCACCAAATCTGAAACTTCATACAAGAACTTATTCATCTGAGCCTTGGAGTCAGCAACCATGTGAGAAGCATACCTACAGAGTTGGTTAAACTTTAGCCCATACTCTTGGACCATCATGTTTCCTTGCCTTAAATTTATAAATTCCTGAACCTTTGCTTCTCTCAATCTATTAGGAAAAACCATCCCATGAAGGTTTCACTTAAGCAATCGTAAGGAATAGGAGTTATATCTCTACCCCTATTTTCCTTTGACTGAGTGTACCATATATGACAAACATATTTGAGCTTGTATAATGTCAACTCAACTCGATCATTCCTAGTTACCTACATCACTTCAAATATCTTTTTGATATCATCTAAGAAGTTCTTGTGATCCTGACTAGTCTGAGATCCTAAGAACTCATATGGATTCATCTGAACAAAGTCACGGACCCTAGCTATTGTGGATCCACCATTTTCATTCACATGAGCTTGAACCAAATTTTTCTGGGTGGACAAACTCAGAGCAAACATCTGAGTGGTGTTCTTGAAATCAGCATTGGGGACTTCCTGATATGGGATTGGAGGAGCTGCGTTTGTATTTCTAGCATTCGCATTCGTGGCGTTATCTTTATGGGCAGGCATGACCTAAAACATACAACGCTGAGTTATAATAGAATTAGATCATACCTTACGCATTAAAACACTTCATCTCCTCTCTCACATTAGATGTGGTCCATTTCACACCAATGAAAAAGACTTTACTTAGTGCGACTTTTCAGACATCCTAGGACACTTAATGATGGTGTAATCACTAAAATGATACCCACAGAGGGGACTTATAACATATGTGGCTATTAATTTGGGACTATTCGGGTACGCTAAACCCAGTCCAACTAGGTATTATGCTAATCCCAATGAATTAAGTGATTAACACATTATTAGTGAATTTCTGTAAATATTAGATAGCTCAAAACTTAACATGGAAACTGAGAATGCAACAATTTATCTGATAATGATGTAGTAATAAATGAGACATGTATATCTTAAGTAACTGAAATATCTGACCTAGCATGTGTAATTGTAAACTTAATGAAATACATAGCTAAGGTTCTAAAATTCATGAAATAAACTGTGTAATAATATGGTAATCTGACTTGGAACATATATCTAACTAATTCATGATAATTTGCTTAAGTCCTAGAAACCCTAGGTCTAATGATGATAAGGGAATCAAGAATTTAACTAAAAACTAAGGATCCAATGGGTGAAAGGAACCCACTAGTGAAATCTCATATACTGGGTGATGAAATCCACGGAGAAATCTTTAGATTTCGGGGCTAAAACCGATGAAACCTTGTTATTTTTTTGAACTAGGGTTTTTGAACTTTATTCTCTTTTCCTGCTTCTAATTTTCTATGTTTTAATTAATATTTTTACATAGGTAAGTTTTTGTTATGTTTCTAGACTTAAAATTACTAAAATTTGATGATTTAGGGCTTAAATAATGGGAGTTGCTAGTAAAAGATAAGACATGTCTCGAATTGACCTTCCTCACAATAGTAACATTTTGAGACCACATATATCCTCAACGTCTTTAAATTATCATATGTGGATATTCTCGCCCTCCAAACCCTCCATAGGAAAAAACCAATATTGAATGGAAAAACCTTTACCTTCATATAATTAATCCATTCATTCACTGGATGTTTTCTTTTCACTCTGTTATAGGTTGATTTGAGAATGAAATCCCCTTTAATGTTATGAAACACCATGATTTGTCAATGATGTTTATATTGAGAATAGGCCTGATTTTCATTGTTGTATGTTTTACCATTTCCTCCAAAGTCACCGATCTCATCTTTTCTTCATTCCACTCATAATTTATGATAAAATAATTTACCTCCAATTCCTCATCTTTTCCCCACTCTCTTTCAGTAAAGTATAATGCTCCTTGCCTGGTCGAATTATCAAATCAAAAACTAGAAGTTCTAGTTTTGATTTGCCACCATATATCATGTTCTACATCCACCCTGATCGTAATCATCTTCTTCCAAACTTGTGAGGCTCTGAACTGTTCAAAATTAACTGATGCATTTTGTTGCAGTACTTATTCTAGATGTATTCAACCCATGAAGAGTTTATGGATACTTTAGAGTTCCGTCATGGCTAAGAAAAAAAGGCTTTATTTATATGCTGAATCTACCTAAATCCAATTCCACCTTCATCTTTTGGAAGACACATATCCCCCCATGCCATATAGTTTTTACCTTTAACTCCCCCACATTTCCCAAGAGAATTTTGTAAAAATTTGATGATTTTGGTCCATGACTTTCTTTGCTGGATTTAAAGTTAATAACAAGTAAACTAGCATGGAAAGAAGTACCTGATTGACATAAACATACTTAACCTCCAAATGATAGGAATTTAGTATGTCATGACAAGATTATCATAGCAACTTTCCTAATCAAGTCTTCAAAATTCCCAGAGATGCTCCTCTCATAAAATATTGGACATCCCAAATATAGAAAAGGAAAAGTTCTTTGTCTTATCCAAGCTAACCTCCTCAGTCTGATATCCACAATAAGAGGTGTTTTCTCATGAAAATAAAAAGCAACTCGTTTATTTATTAAATAATTTAACCTGAAGTACTTGCATACTCCCTTAGCACCTGCATTATTTTGATCACTGAACTTCTTTCCCAGAGCAAAAGAGGATGGTGTCATCTACAAGGATTAATCAATATAAGGACTCCTCTTTGGCAAATTATGTCCCTTAAAATATGCATCCGCATGTAAGTTTTTTCTAGCACCTCTACTGCAAGAATTAAAAGAGTAGGGGATATAGGATCTCAGTGCGTCAATCCTCTCGAAGATCTGAAAAACCATGTTCCCTACCATTAATCAGAATTGAATACTAGTTTTTGGGCGTTATCCTCCATATCATATCAAAAATAATTTCAGAGGAACAGAATCTTCTCATCACTATGAATCTCTATCATATTCCTTGGTCATATCCAATGTCACATCCACGTTAACATTTATTTCCTCATATTCATATATCTAAATATTTCTTGTCCCAATAATACATTCTCAATAATACTTCTACACTTCACAAAACCTAACTGGGTTGGAGAAATTATATTGGGTAAGACCAGCTGAATTCTTTCGTGAACAACTCGTGAAATGATCTTATTCCGAAAATACTAAGGCATACTGGTCTGATATTTGAGAAGCTTCGTACTGATTCTTTCTTGTGTAGCAATACTAAGTCGGTATGGGTAACGAATTTTGATATCTCCTACCTGTAGAAAAAAGCTCTTACTAATTTAGTAACATCATCCCATATTATCTCCCAACAACATTTAAAATAATGCCCTATAAATACCGCCCCACAAGCAATGCTCCTATTCAATCAAAGACCACTTTTTCACATCATCCTGATCTAGAAGCCTACTCATTGCCTCATTTTCGTCATCCGATATACTCTTTGGAATCTGGTCAATCACGGCATAGTCCGTTTCCAGCATTTTTACATGAAATTGTTCTTCAAAAAATGCCACACCACTTGACCAATCTGTTCATTTGTCTGCAACGTAATTTCTTTATCAGTCACTATTTGACCAATATGCAACTTCTTCCTTTTTCCTTTAACATACGAATGGAAAATTTTTGTAGTTCTGTCCCCATCTTAAAACCATTTCATCCTAGTCTTTAGACTACACAATTCTTCTTCAACTTGCAAATATTTCTTCAATTCTTCTTCTACATTGCTCAATTCTTCCTTGTTGCTGGCAGATGGTTGTATTTTTTATTGTATTTCCTTGACCTTTATCACATATTCTACGGTAGAAAGTTGTTGAAAAATATTTCCATAGGTAGATCTACTTCAAGATGACAGTGCTTTCTTAACTCTCTTAATTTTAGCACGGAACTCTATAAAAGGGTTCACAACAAAGTCCACAATTTGCTAAAACTGTTTGTGCTTGCTCAAAAAATTCAATAATGTAAAGCTCTTTATGAACGTCTCCTCTCTTGAGCTACAACTCACATGCATAGGTACATGGTCAGACCCTTGTCTGATCAGATGATGCACCTCAGATTTGGGAACAAATCCATTATTCCTGATTCACAAGAATACTATGCAACCTTTTAAAAATATAATACTCGACTATTCGTCCATTCCACCATGTGTATTTACTCCATGATGTTCGCACCTCTGTTAACGCACATGCATTGGGACATGATGCCAACTTCAAAGCTTCATTATGAGTGAATGCAAGGCCTTCTAGTTTTTCTTCCTTATTAAGAGTAACATTGGACCGTATCGAGAATAATGTTGCCTTCCCAAATTTTCCTCCAAAAAACCCCAAATCTTTCAAGAACTGTTCACCCCCACATGCTCAAAGACTAATTTTCTTTTGTAATCTTCCAACTCAAATAGATTTTTGAATGGTTCCATTTAGAGCTATGAATGAATATCAGTGTCTTTTGTTTATGTACATTAATCTCTCAAATGATTTTAGATTATTAAACGACCTTATATTCCAGAAGAGTATGTTTTTCAATCATTGATCACTATTAGACGCCCTCTCCTTGGTGCTCCATGTTTGGACCTTTAAAGGAATTCTTACTTTGCCTTTCCTTGGTCTATTTTTCAACCTATTGGTATGCCTTTCTAATTTGTTGAATATTGTATTCCAGATATTTGCCCTCGTCAAGGTGATTTTTTCTGCAAAACGTCATCATCATCCTCTATTAAGTCTGGACCTTTCCTTATTACAGATTCTGCCTCGTCCCCATATTTTCATTCTCCGAATTTAGATCTTGTTCAAGCACGTCATGTAATTTATATTCAGTACAGTACTTTTTTTTCCGTAGTTGTTCTCCTTATTTTTATACTTAGTTGAAACAACTTCATCATTACCCCTTTCAGTCCAATTTCCGCCCCTTTTCCTTCCTTGTGAACTGTCCACAATGTCATAAGGTTTTGCAGCCTGCTCATTATCCATTGTTCCATCCTTAAACTTGAATCTATTGTCCTTGTTTGCACTCATTTGAGCACCAAGGGTGCCTACATTTGTATCCACAAAATTTAAATCATGTTTCTTCTTGTCTTCCTTTTCTCTTTTTATCTTGTTTCAACAGGTTGTATTTATTTTCAGTAATTATTCCAACCCTATCTCAAACCATCTACAACTATTTCGGTCTGTCTCCTCCCCATTTTTTGTATCTTTGCTCTACAATACCTTCTTCTCTATTGGATGGTTACATATTTTCCTCTTTTGTTTAGTCTTCCTCGGCTGTTCTCCTAGAAATAGGATTCTTCTCTGTTCTGGCGTTTTCCTTCCTTTGAACATGTCTTATTTTCTTTTTGGATAAAATTTAGGATTCACAACAAAACATTGTTCCTCATTGTGTACCTGAATCATCCATTTCTTACAATACTTTGGCACATAATAATACTTAATTTTGATCCATTCCTCCCTTACTTCCTCAGTGTTTCTCCTCATTAAAATTTTAATCCGTTTTCAGAATTCTTTGAGTAGATTTACATCCACCTTAACTCTTTCACAACTTGGCCTCGTCTTTTTCTTTGTTGACAAGTCTACCTATAGTGGTTTTCCTACTTTAGTGCACGTGAAAACACTACTTCTACCCCAAAATGATTTGGTGGAAGCGATGGAAAAGATATCCATGCAATTGTTGTTGTTGTGTCCACCTCGGGATTGAACACTGGATTCCGTTTCAGCGTTCTCATTTGAAAAGACCAGTTATTCTGTGTGATGTAAAAGTTGGGTTAGATAATAGGTGTACGTAATCCTCCAATAATGTCTCCCGTATGAAAACATGTATATTACTAAGCAACCCAATATTTCATTTTCCCTTTACATCACATTGTTTAGGGATCAATTTTCTGAGATCTTGTATGTCAGGCCACCTATATGAAAACTTTCAAATTACCGCATATTCCAGATTTCCGTTTACGATCAGCTGGTTTACTTCTTCTATTTCCTAAATTATTAGTGGTTCTCCATGTAGGTTATAGGTTTGAGTGGTAATGGCTTAACGTTGGTTTTTTCAGTCTTAAGGATTACACATATGTTAGAGCGGATGGAGTTACCATTCAACCTACCTCAGATGGAGGTTGGCTGCTGGCCGAGGCGGCCATTGGAGCGTCTAAAAGTAGAGTTTCACGGTGTAGGCTTACGTTTCCTAGAGAGCATCAATGACCATACTTCTAGTTTATTTCATCAATTATACCAAAAATAATATTTATATTCACAAATCATGAGCTCTTATCTATCTCGTCATTCAAATCACAAATCTTCAGCAAGTTCTTCTTTGTTGAAAATGTTTTTGCTCCTCTTAGTTGCAATTTGTAGCAAATGAGTTTCTTAAAGTTGAAATATCTTAGACCAACTTCAGTATGATCGAGAAACTTCTCATGTTCAGTTAAGATGATTATAACTACATTGCATATAGGACAATTGTTAGTATAGGTTTTTCTCTTATAGAAAAAATATAAGAAAAAATATATACATTAACAAACAAAGAGAGTCAAACCTTGATGATCAAAACTAAAATAAAGATATCATATTTATTAGTGTTATTTTTTTCGTATTAGAAAAGATAGCAGAAAAATTATAATCAATAAAATTCTAATGTTCAATTTAGATGATAAAACTAAAATAAAGATATCATAATTATTAGTGTTATATTTTTTCTTATTAGAAAAGATAGTAGAAAAAATATGTACATTAACAAACAAATAAAATCAAAGCTATATGGTTAGCCCGTAGCTCAAAATACGTATTAACAAAACACAATAGAAAAGCAGGTTCTCGTAACACAAAATTCTAAATAACTCTCAATAATCATAACAAAATTATATATTTTCATACACGTCTAAAACCCATTGACCTAAAAATTTATGAATGTCGTTTGAATCAACTGAAAGATATCATAAAAATAAAATAAGAAAAACATTTGTATTATTTATCCAACATAGACGCAAATAACTACTTTCTTCAATAGAAAACTAATTTTTTTTTCTAGCTATAACATCAACCATAAGAAAAGAGAAGTGAAGGTAATGAAAAAAAGAAGAGAATTGGGGGTAACGAAAAAAGAGAGTGTAGAGTGTAAAGAAAATAGAAAGATTTTTCTATTAAGGATTTTTTAATAGATGAGTGCAATGGAATAAAGTTATACTTTTTGGTTGGAGAAATCTTTTCTTGGATACAACAATCAGTTACTTATGAATTGCTGACACACACTCAACAATCCTCTCTTTTTTCATAACCCGTCCCCCAATTCTGTCTTCGATGGTTCATGTTATCACTAAACAAAAAATTTCAACTGTTTATTATAGAAGGTAGCGATTTCCTCCAAAGTTGGACGAATGATGCTTATTTTTTTCTTGTTTGGTTTGTATAACGTATTTCGAATAATCAAAATGGCAATCATGTTTTAGGTCACTGGGTGCTAGAAGTGTTTGAAAATCTATAATTTGTTATGGTTCTTGATATTTCTTCACAATTTTGTGTTAACAAAACATGTTTTTGTGTTGCGCTTTGTTTATGGGTATTTTATTCTTTGTGATAATCAACAAGCGTTGATTTTCTTTGTATGTTTCATGTATATATTTTTCTACTAATTTTTATAAAAGGGGAAAAAAATAAATCAATAATTTTCATATCGGCATTTTATTTTTGATCATCTTAACTAACCATGGGAATTTTCTTGATTATAGTGATGTGAGTCTCAAGTTATTCAATTTCAAGAGACTCATCTACTACAAAGTGCAACGAGGAGGGGCAATACAATTTTTAACAAAGAAGAACTTGTATAATATTGGGTGCTTTGCATGTGAAGATGGAGGAGAACTCATGATTTTTGACAATGGGCAAGTCCTTTTGTTAAAAAAATAATTTTATTTTTGTTATGATTGATGAAATTAACTAGAAACATGGTAGTTATTTAAGAAATTTTTTTACGATAACCATGTTACTAGTTTATTTCATAAAATATAACAAATATAAAATTGATTTTCTTAGCAAAAGGACTTGCTCATATTCACAAATCATGAGCTCTCCTTCATCTTTACATTGAAAACACCAATATTCATCAAGCTCTTCTTTGTTGAAAATCTTTTTGACCCTCTTCGTCGCAATTTGTAGTAATGACTTTCTTGAAATTGAATTACCAAAGACTAGTTCACTATAATCAAGAAAATTCAGATGTTCAGTTCAGATAATCAAAACTAAAATGCAGATATGATAATTATTAGTATAATCTTTTTTTTTTAAATAAATAGCAGAAAAAATATATAGATTACCACACAAAGAAATCCAAAGTTTGATGAATAGCCCAGAGATTAAATTACATATTAAACAAACACAATAGAAAAGTAGGTTTTCTTAAAACAAAATTCTAGACAACTCCAAATAATCATAACCAAATTATAGATTTCAAACCGAAATAGAAATCTAAAAAATAAAATAAAAAAACATCAGCATTGCTGGTCCAACATAGACGTAAATCCCTAATTCTTCAATAGAAAGCTGAATTTTTTTCTAGCAATAAACATCAACCATAGAGAAGAGAATTGGGGGTAATGGAAAAAAAAGAGAAGAGAATTAGGGGTAACGAAATAAGAGAGAATTGAGTGTACAGAAAATATAAAGATTTTTCTATCAAGGTTTTATCAATAGAAGAGTACATTTGAACAAAGATATACTTTTGGGATTGGAGGAATCTTTTCTTGGATACAACAATTAGTCGCTTATGAAATGCTAACACACACTCAACAATCCTCCCTTTTTTCATTGCACTCCCCCAATTCTCTCTTTTCTTCTTTACCACCAAATCTCTCTTCTTTGGTTCATGTTATCAGTAAAAAAAATTAAACTTGCTATTATACAAGGTAGCGATTTCCGTTTGGGTTAGACTAATGATGTTGATTTTTTTTATTTGTATGACGTATTCCGATTAATCAATATGACATTCACGTTTTAAGTCAAGGGGTGCTAGAACTGTTTAAAAATCTGTAATTTGTTATGATATTTGCTATTTCTTTAGAATTTTGTGTAAAGAAATTATATTTTTTCTGTTGTGGTTTGTTAATGATTATTTTATTCTTTGGGTTAATCATCAAGCTTTAATTTTCTTTGTGTGTATAATGAATATATTTTTCTACTATGTTTTCTAAAAGAGAAAAATTTAAACCGACAATTTTTATATCTGCATTTTCTTGATTATAGTGATTTGAGTCTTAAGGGATTCAATTTCAAGAGACTCATCTACTAAAAAGAACAACAGAGAGGGGCAGTAAGATTTTCAACAAAAAAGAACTTGTAGAATATTGGTGCTTTGAATGTAAAGATGGAGGAAAGAGCTCATAATTTGTGACAATGGGCAAGTCATTTCTCTAAAAAAACTAATTTTGTTTTTCTTATAATTAATTAAATAAACTAGAAACATGGTTGCCATTTTAGAAACATTTATATGATAACTATGTTATTAGTTTATTTCATCAAATATACCAACTATAAAATTGATTTTCGTAGAAAAAGGACATGCTCATAGTCATAAATCATGAACTCTCCTCTATCTCTACATTGAAAACACAAATCTTCAGCAAGTTTTTCTTTGTTGAAAATCTTTTTGATTCTTTTCATCGCAATTTGTAGTAATGAGTTTCTTGAAATTGAATTACCAAAGGCGAGTTCACTATAATCAAGAAAAAATTCTTATGTTCAATTCAGATGATCAAAATTAAAATGCAGATATGATAATTATTAGTGTAATTTTTTTCTTTTAGAAAAAATAGCATAACAATATATACATTAACAAACAAAGAAAAACAAAGCTAAATGATTAGCTCAAAGATTGAAATACATATTAACAAGATACAATAGAAAAATAGGTTCTCTTAATGCAAAATTCTAAAGAACTCCCAACAATTATAATGAAATTATAGATTTTCAATAACTTCTAGCATCCATAGACTTAAAAAAATTATGAATGTCGTTTAGATTAACTCAAAGATATTATAAAAAATAAAACAAGAAAAATATCACCAATATTGTCCAACATAGACGCAAATCCCTACATTCTTCAATAGAAAAATGAATATTTTTTATCAAGCAATAACATCAACCATAGGAAAGAGAATAGGGGGTAATGAATAAAAAGGAAAATAATTGGGGGTAAAGAAAAAAAAAAGAGTATTGAGTGTAAAGAAAATAGAAAGATTTTTCTATTAAGCTTTTTTTAATTGAAGAGTCAACCTGAACAAAGTTATATTTTTGGATTGGAAGAATCTTTTCTTGGATACAACAACGAGTTACTTCTGAATAGTTAGCACACACTCAACAATCCTCTCTTTTTTCATTACCCGACCCCTAATTCACTCTTTTCTTCATTACCACCAATTCTCTCTTCTATGGTTTATGTTATCACTAAACAAAATTTTTTAACTTTTTATTATAGAAGGTAGAGATTTCCATCTAGGTTGGACTAATGATGCTGATTTATTTTCTAGTTTTGATTTGTATGACATATATAGGTTAATCAAATTGACATTCATGTTTAAGGTCAATGGGTGTTACAAGTGTTTGAAAATATTTGTTATAATTATTGCTATTTATTTAGAATTTTGTGTTAAGAAAAACATGTCTTTCGATTATTCTTTGTTAGAAGGTATTTTATTCTTAGGCCTAATCATAAAGCTTTGATTTTCTTTTTATGTATCATGAATATATTTTTCTACTATTTTTTCTAAAATGGAAAAAATTAAACCAATAATTTTCATATCGACATTTTATATTTGATCATCTTAACTAACAATGAGAATTTTCTTGATTATAGTGATGTGAGTCTCAAGTAATTTAATTTCAATAGACTCATCTAGTGCAAAGTGCAACGAAGAGGGGCAATAACATTTTCAACAAAGAATAACTTGTAG
Source organism: Solanum habrochaites (assembly GCA_027704765.1). NCBI lineage: Eukaryota > Viridiplantae > Streptophyta > Magnoliopsida > Solanales > Solanaceae > Solanum > Solanum habrochaites. Next base: position 10,868,117 of record JAKWJA010002492.1, on the reverse strand, counting down.
AAGATTAGTGTTTTGAATGTAAAGATGGAGAAGAGATCATGATTTTTGACTATGGGCAAGTACTTTTGGTAGAAAATTAATTTAATTTTTTGTTATAATTGATGAAATAATTTAGAAACATGGTTGTCATTTTAGAAATTTTTTTATGATAACCATGTTACTTGTTTATTTCATCAAATACACCAAACATAAGTATGATCTTCTTAGCAAAAGGACTTTCTCATAATCACAAATCATAAGCTATCCTTCATGTTTACATTGAAAACACCAATATTCAGCAAGCTCTTCTTTATTGAAAATCTTTTTGACCCTCTTTGTCGCAATTTGTAGTGATGACACTGTTGAAATTGAATTACCAAAGACCAGTTCACTATAATTAAGAAAATTCATATGATCAGTTTTGATGATGTAAACTAAAATGCATATATGATATTTATTAGGGTAATTATTTTTCCTTTTAGAAAAATATCAAAAAATACATACATTAACAAATAAAGAAATAAAAGCTAGATGATTAGCCCGGGAATTGAAATACATATTAACCAAACACAATGGAAAAAAAAGTTCTCCTAACACAAATTTCTAAAGAACTCTCAACAATCCTAATAATATTATAAATTTCAAACACTTCTATTACCCATTTTGTTACGTCCCAACCTACCTTCGAGATGCGGACACGGAACCTAGGATCACAAGTCTCCTAAGCTAACCATGTTGGCATGATCATGAACATACTAAAGATAATAAATTGTTCCAGAAACGAAATCATAATTTATAATAAAAAGATAAGGAATACCCATATACTAAAGGTGATATAATATGAAAATGATGAGTTTAATACAATGAATTTACTAAGTCAAACTGGACTTGAAATACTGGGACAAGCCCCAGCTAAATCTAGCAAAAACTGAAACTAAATGACTAAAGTCTGAAATGAAACTCATGACTGTTGTCCTCGGAGAATGAGAAATCACTACTGAATCTGCTGAACTGGTGATCAGAAATCGATCTATGCGTGATCTGGATGCTGAGAATCTGAACCTACATCGCGATAATATGTAGCGCACGTATGCGTCAGCAAAGAGGGTTTAAAAATAATGAAAAAAATGAATCAAAAGAAGTGAGGTCATTGAGGATTGAACGCGTGACCTCATGATGTTAAAAACCATGAAAATAAAGAAGTAAAAAGAAATGTGGTGAAGGGGGTTCAAACCATCGTATTGGATGGAAAATTTAACTTAAAATAAAAAAATTAAAAATGAGAGGATTAGGATTTGAACCCACCATCTCTAAATAAGATTTAAGGAAGAGTTAAAGAAAATAAACTGAGGCGTGGGAATCGAACCCACGACCTCTAGGCAGTGAAGGAGAGTAAAGAAAATGAAAGAAAAGAAATGTGATGCGTGGGAATCCAACCCACGACCTCTAGGCAATGAAGGAGAGTCAAAGGAAGTGTAATTTAAGGAAAAAAATTAAAAGAAATTAAAGAGGGGTTCTGGGGGTTTTAGCCCACAACCCCTCGGCAAATGGAGAGAAACTAAAAGGCAATGAAAATAAAAACTAAATGAGGTTGTGGGGTTCTATACCACATCCTTTTAGTTCCATTAAGCAAAAAATGAAGAGAGAAATTAAGAGGAAAATAAAATGAACGCATTGGGGCTCAAAATTGAATCCCCAAGCCGTATCTATCAAACAGAAATGAACAAAAACAGGTAAGTGTTGTTCAAGGGATTTGAAAACTGGGTTCCCTTGTCCATTTTCCGTATTAATACATAAGTCATACGTGAATTAAATGTTCGAGAATAATGTTGCCTACTTAGATCGAATTGAGATTTTTTCATACAAACAAGATGCATAAGTCTTGTACCACATAATCTTAGGAAGATATGAATCACCTAAACAAACTATGAATGATGCCTAATGGCTTGTATGTATAGATCCATCAGTCTAACATAAATTTGAAAAAAATAACAAGTGAACCTAATATATATGTAATGAAATGATGTAACCCTAGAAGGGTTAAGTAAGAGTATAAAACACACTAAATGGCAAAGTGCATTGGAATATGATGAAACGAATATCATGTAATGAATTGATGTAACTCTAGAAGGGTTACATAGAGTTTGAAACACAGAAATTTTCAAGTACATAGGCATATAATGAATTTAACATTCACGTAAAAAGGGGTGAGTAATTATGAAAAAAGATGTGCTAATGTTAATGAATGTGGTCACAATATGATATGAGGCTGATGTAATAGATGGGAGCACTCTCAAATGAGCCGAACTAAATGTTATAAAAATGTACTCATCTATGAGAGTGTAAAGTTAATGAAGAGACCAGTCTCTATGTACACTATAATGAAAGTATTGATGTTAACACACTTAATACTAATGATGATATGAGAAATCATCTACTGAGCTATGATGTTCTCATACTTGCAGCCAACTTCCATGATGTATGAGTTGAATGTAATGGAACTTTGTACTGACCACCGATAAGCTAGCTATGAGCGGTGATGACTTCTTTTTGGAAGGGCGAGGTTCACGTAACTCTCATGATATCAGATTGTCTAGCATGCCCGGTATGGGTATTCTATATCTCCTAGTCATCGAACCTATACTGCCAATATAGGGATCCGACAGGGTTCAATTCCCATGTACTCTACTATGTTTTTTGTCATTTTGGTCGGTGATTCCACCTCTTTTCAGTGTGGGGTTTCATGGAACAGGATTTCATGATTCTCACATGATCTATGTCGGTTAAAGTTAAATTTCCCAATGAATGACTGAATGAGTCTAGTCTCAAATAATGCACATAATGAAATCAATGGTACCAAAGGTTTTAGGGAAGGATGATCAAGAGGTCAGTTAGACTCAAGCAATGACATTTGTTCATTCTTTGTCATTGCACAACAAATTCGATGTAAGTCTTAAACTAAATCCTAGGTATAGCTTGTGTTAACACTAGCCTATGAACGAAATGAAATGAAGTACGTATGAATTAATGAAGCAGACTTTGTGTTTGCTAATGAAAACTCCCTAGTTGAGATATTATATGTTGCGCCCTCACTTTTAGGAAGTCTTAATGTCAAGTCCATCATTTCAAGGTCTCTCATGCCATATGAATAAATGATAAGAATAACGTTATGTCTTATATGAATTATGATACGCGTTAATTGTACGCTGTTGTGTGCTATGTGCAATATGTTAAGTATGATGGTGCATGTTACTATCATGGCATAGCTTTACTAACCAAAATTTTGAAAGTTTACTCACTTTCCTCATCACAATTTGGCAAGTCCACTGACTTAACCTGTTATAATCATGTTACTAGGAAAGAGCTATTCTTACTAATGCATGTCGTTGGTGTGTGCTTACATAAACACATACTTAGTACAAGTGTGTACTAAACCTATACAACTCTAAATTTTTAGGTGCAGGCAAAGGTTGACGCTAAAGCTACAGGATCAACGCTGTAGCATTCCTAACGTCGAGTATTCATCTAGACTTTGTAGGCCTTTTATTCTTTCGAGGATGCTTGCCAATTTACTTTCTAGCTTAGTTGTAGTATTGAGCTAGTGGAGTATGTTCCACTAGCGTTTGTTTCCCATTTTTGTTCAGACATTGTATGGGTGCCATTTTGGCAAGTACATCTTTATAGTTATGATAAACTACTTCTTTCATTTGATGATATTAATGTTAGATTTTTTTGATGGTGAAAAATTATAAATGTAATAAAATGTTTAGTAAGCCTGTTAGGAAACAAAAAGTTTCAAATTTATCGCTAAAATTAACCTAGATGAAGTAAGAACGACGTGTGTAGGATTGCCTTTGAACTTTGAGAGGTCAACGATGCCGGTCTCATTTGGGGTCGAGATTCCGGTCGTGAAAAAGTTTGTATCAGATCCCTAGGAAAAATTACAGAAATAATAAGTTCGTCAACCACATTGAGTAGTTTCTAAGTCATTTTAGTGAAATGCACCATATCCTTGATTAGAGACGGCATGATACGTAGGAAAATTTCCCTTCTTTTGATCTTATCGCGTCGTTCCTAATGATTGACTTCTTGATGTTATGAGTGTTTCTAACATCAAGTCCTTGTTTTTTTTTACAGAGAATGAAGACTAGGAGAGCTATTGGTCAGATGAGAGGAGTAGCAGCTGCTGGGGACAATCAAGTTCAACCCCAGGCTCTAGATGAAGGAGTAGTCATGCCAATTAACCCTGCTGGGTTGACTGATGGTGAGGTGAAGGCATCTCTAGCCCAGATGGAACAGGACATCACCATGAAAGCTCAGGACATGACAACCCAGGTGAACTGACATAATGTTCAAAGGGAGAACCCAGCAGTACGTAGCATGGCTGACAGGCAACGAGAGTTTACAAGGATGAATCCTCATATTTTCACAGGGTCCAAGACTTCAGAGGATCCCCAGGGAGTATCCTCTGAAGTTTGTGAAATTATCCAGGTAGGCCACTTCTCTTGTGTCTAACAACAGAAACGAGATGAGTAGATTCTTGACAGGGATTGTTGAGGATCTCGAGTAGGAGTGTAGGGCAGCTATGTTGCATGATAGCATAGATCTTTCCAAGCGTATGGTCCATGTCGAGCAAGTGGAGGAAATCAGGAAGATGAAGCACACTAGGGCAGGGAACAGGTCAAGGCAAGTTGAGAAGAATTTTTCAAGGAACAATAGTACTAAAATCATGGATAAGCCCAGGTTTAAGAAGGAAATCTCCCACTAAGGAGAGTCAATTTCATCCAACATTTGCTATGATAGAAATTTTGAGTCCAGAGTTAAGAGAAACAATAAAGTAGATAAACCTCAAGACAGACCACCTTGCAAGAAGTGTGGAAAACTACATGGAGGAGAGTGTATGATGGGAACTAATGCTTGTTACAGTTGTGGCAAACCAGGTCACATGGTGAAGAATTGTCTGCATAGGAAAAGTTAAGAACAAGTGAAGGAGAGAGTTCAGTCTAATGGTCCAAGTGAAGAGGGTCCAAGGAGGCAACAATTTCTCACTCAAGTCTAGGGGTGCAGGGGAAGTCACCTCTGGTGAGTAGCCTTAACTAGTCCTTCAGGTATTTGACTATGAATGGTGTGTATGAACTAGTATGAGGTTAATATGTTTTAGTCATCATGTTGGTTGCAGATTTGTATGATTTATATGTTAACTTATGTTGTATGCTTTGATGAGACTAGTTCATGAAAGAGTTCCTTAGTCTATTAATGTGAAACTGCTAGTAGGTTTTGAGGATGTGCACCATCATGTTAATATGTGAATCAGATATTCAGCAATGGGGAGTATTGGATTACCTATGCATGCGTACGTTCTACAAATGACTTATTTATTGTTAGCAAAGAGTAGTGTAATTCGGGGATGAATGTTCTTAAGGGGGTTATAATGTAACAACCCTAAAAATGGATAATATAAGAAATGCTTAATGTGACAAGAAGGCTTATGATTAGACCAGGGTTCACACAGATTGATGCGCATAGAACCAGACCTCGGAACCCTTGCTACAGCCAAGCCAACTAACTTGTGGAGTTACTTGAGCTTGGAAAGGTTGGGTCCAACCATGTACGGATATCAAATACAAAGATTTACTTGAAGGAATCTTTACTGGATTTAAAAAGGGAAATCATAGGTTTGGAGGGTCTAGGGGTAAAATGGTCTTTTTCCAGGCTAAGGTTAATGTCGTAATTATCCTAAATATATAATTAATTATTTAATTAAAAAGGTAGAGGGGTATCTTGGGGAGAGAGGGCCGAAATTGAGCTCTTAAAGTGAAGTCTTGCTCCACCCAGGTTCGAACCTAGGTGCCACCAATGTTTTAAAGTGATTTTTATATAATATATTGAATTAATATTATTAATTAATTCTTATTATTCATTATATGATTTAAAATAAAATAAAAATCAGATTTTTATTTAATAAACAAAACCTTATTGACTAAGTCTTATAACTAGACTCCTAAGCCTCCTACTACTCCCACTCTCTTACGTTTATCTCTCCACTCTCACACTCAATCTCTCTTATTCATTCTCACGTATTTTCTCTGCCAAAATAAGATACAAAATCATAAAAGTAAAGCATGTTCTTCACACTTGAAGAACTCACACAAAATCAAAAGAAAACAAATGTTAATCGCACACTCGGCTAATGGAGGTGGTCATTCAAGTGAAGTTGATATTGAGGAGGCTTAGACGTGTTCTTGGGTGAAATTTATGGGCAGCAATTCAAGATTTTAACATAAAAAAGGTATGGGTTCTCTTCTCTCTTGGTCTCTTTCCCAAGTGACCCCTTAAGGTTCAGAATATTCATTATGAAAACTAGTATTGTTCCCTGTTGCATGTCCATGTCACTAGATCCCATTGAATCATATGTTGGTTATGTTTGCTGGTAAGAAAATTGGGATGAAACTTGTTTTTGGTGATGATTATGTGTTTATATGTATGTTTGAAATTATGTGACTTATGTTGTTGTTTCCGAAAATGTAACTACGTGTGTATGTGTATGTTGTTGTGGCTATTGTTCATGGTTTAGGACATGAAATGGCATGATAGTTCTTTATATTTCCTGTACATATGTTAATGTAAATGTGATGTTCGGATGAGTTGAAATGTGGCTGATTCGAGGGATAATGTCTTGTCTTAACGAATACATAAAGACTCACCTAAAACGTTCTTAATGCAATTCGAAATTCCCCTAAGAACTAAGGTGTAACTTGATGAAAGGATGCTCAAAAATTAAAAGAAAATTTCCAGCTTCTATTGTTGAATTTCGGTCAGCAAAGAGGGTTAAATTTTTTTGAAAAAAATGAATGAAAACAACTGAGGTCATGGAGGATTGAACCCGTGACCTCACCATGTTAAAAACCATGAAAATAAGAAGTAAAAAAAATGTGGTGAAGGAGATTCGAAACATGGTATTGGATGGAAAATGTAACTTAAAAGGAATAATAACAAATGAGAGGAGTGGGATTCGAATCCACCACCTCTTAATCAAATTTAAGGAAGAGTAAAAAAAAATGTGAGGCATGGGAATCGAACCCGCGACCTCTAGATAGTGAAGGGGAGTAAAGAAAATGAAAGAAAAGAAATGTGATGTGTGGGAATCGAACCCATGACATCTAGGCAGTGAAGGAGAGTAAAAGGAAATGAAAAAAGAGATGTGGGGCATGGGAATCGAACCCACGACCTCCTAGGCATATTTAAGGAGAAAAATTAAATGAAATTAAAGAGGGTCTGTGGGGGTTCGAACCCACAACTCCTCGGCTAGAGGAGAAAAATTTAAAGGAAATGAAAAAAAAAAGTAAATGACGTTTGTGGGGGTTCGATCCCACATCATCTTTGCTCCATTAAGAGATAAATGAAGAGAGAAATTAAGGGGAAAATAAAATGAAGGCATTGGGGCTCGAACTTGGGTGCCCAAGCCGTATGGATCAAACAAAAATGAATAAAAAATTTAAGTGTTGTTCAAGGGATTTCAAAACTGGGTTCCCTTGCCCAAATTTAGTATTCATACATAAGTCATATGTGAATTAAATGTTCAAGAATAATGCTGCCTACTTAGATCACAACAGAGATCTTGGTATACATACAAGATGCATAAGTCATGTACGACATAATCTTAGGAAGATATGAATCATTTAATCGAACTATGAATGAAGCCTCATGACTTGTATGTATAGATCCATAAGTCTAATATACGTTTTAAAAAAAGGTACCTAGGATATATGTAATGAAATGATGTAATCCTAGAAGGGTTAAGTTAGAGTGTAAAACACACTAAATTGCCAAGTGCATTGCCATATGATGAAACGAATATTATGTTATGAAATGATGAAACCCTAGAATGGTTAAGTAAGAGTGTGAAACACACAAATCGTCAAGTACATTTGCATAAGATGAATTGAACATTCACGTAAAAAGGGGTGAATAATTATGTAAAACAAATGTGCTACTGTTAATGAATGTGGTGACAACATGATATGAGGCTAATGTAAAAGATGAGAGAAATCTCAAATGAGCCTAAATAAATGTTACCAAAACGTACTAACCTATGAGAGTGTAAAGTTAATGAAGAGACCAGTCTCTATGAACACTCTAATGAAAGTATTAAGGTTAACACAATAAATACTAATGATGAGATGAGAAATCATATATTGAGCTATGATGTCCTCATACTAGAAGCCAACTTCCATTACGTATAACTTGAATGTAATGGAACTTTATAGTGAGCACCGATAGACTAGCGATTAGCAGTGATTCCTTCTTTCGGGAAAGGAAAACATTCACGTAACTGAGAAGATACTTTCCAGCATGCCGGATATGAGGTTCCTTATATCTCCTAGTCTTCGAAACTATATTGCCAATATAGGGATCTGGCGGTGTTCAATTCCCATGTACGCTATCATTTTTTGGGTCACTTTTGCCGTTGATTCCACTTTTTTTTCGAAATGGGGTGTCATTACACTAGATTTCATGATGCTCACATGATCTATGTCTGTTAAATTCAAAGTTCCCAATGAGTGAACGAATGAGGACAGCCTCAAATGAGGCACATAAGGAAATGAATGGTACCTAAGGTTTTAGGGTAGGATGATCAAGATGTGAGTTAGACTCAAGCAATAACATTAGGTCATTCCTTGTCATTGCACAACAAACCTGATGAAAATCTTACACTACATCCTATGTATAGGTGGTGTTCACACTAGTCAATGAACAAAATGAAATGAAGTATATATTAATGAATGAAGTAGACACTGTGTTTTGTAATGAAGACTCCCTAGTTGAGGTCCCATATGTCGAGCCCTCATTTTTGGGAAGTCTTAATGTCAAGTCCATGATTCCAAGGTCTCATGGCATATGATTAAATGATATGAACAACGTTATGTGTTATATGAATTATAATATGTGCTTTGTGTATGATGTTGTGTGCTATGTGCAAAATGGTAAGTATGATGGTGCATGTTACTCTCATGGCATAACTTTACTAATCCAAATTTGAAAAGTTCACTCTCTTAGCTAATCTTAATTTGGCAAGTCCACTGACTTGACCTTCTATAATCATGTTGCTAGGAAAGAGTTATTCTTACTCATGCATGTCCTTAGTGTATGCTTGCATATACCCATACTTAGTAAAACTCTGTACTAACCCTATACAACTCTATACTTTTAGGTGCAGACACAGGTGGACGCTAGAGATACAAGATCAACACTGTAGCTATCCGGACATCGAGTATTCATTCAGATTTGATAGGCCCTCATGCTTTCGAGGATGGTTGCCCATTTACACTCTAGCCTAATTGTAGGATTGAGCTAGTGTAGTATGTTCCACTAGCGTTTCGTTCCCGTTTTCTTTCAGACATTGTATGGGTGCCATTTTGGCAAGTACATTTTTATCGTTATAATAAACTGCTTCTTTCATTTGATTATCTTAACGTTAGATGGTTGATGGTGAATAATTATATATGTAGTCGAATGTTTAGTAAGCATGTTAGGAAACAAAAACTCTCAAATTTTCCGCTAAAATTAACCTATATAAAGTAAGAATGATATATGTAGGCTTGTCTGCGACCTCTTAGAGGTCAACGAGGCCGGTTTTGTCTAGGGTATAGATTCTGATCGTGACAATACTAAGAATGTAGGATAGAGTTATGCTGAAATAAAACATAACTGAACAACCATAAAAGAAAAGAAAATAATCTTACATGATAAACTGAATTCTGAGCTAACTGTATGCAATGACCAATTTATAACATGCTAAAACTGGATACTAAGTATATTGATAAATGGTTAATGCTAGAGAGTCTGACTGAACTGTGGGAGCTACTAATAACCGATGCTAAAACCACATGAGCTAAAATGTGGAGTCCAATGTATACGCCCTATCGGGAGTACCCAATATACCCAGCCAAACGTATTAAGGCATGCTGATATGATCACTAAAATAATTGCCCAAAAAGGGGACTAACAACCTACTTAGATAGTAGTTCAGGGACTATTGGGTACGCTAAACCCTAGCCAACCTCGGTATAATGCTACTCCCAATGAATTCTGTAAATTTATTGTTTATGTACGAGTTTCTATAAATACTTGATAGCTCAAAACTAAACATGCAAAGTCAGAATGCAATAATTAATCTGGTAATTATGCATATATAACTGAGGCATGTATATTTGAAGTGTTTGAAATATCTGACCTAACATATTTAGTTCAAGAACAAACGAAATACAAAGCTAGGGTTCTAAAATTCATGCAAGTATCTGAATAATAACGAAATTATCTGATTTGGAACATAAAACTAATAAATTCATAAAGTTCTATAAATGTTCTAGAAACCCTAGGTTTAATTATGACAAGAAAATCAAGATTCTGACTGAAAACTAGGGAACCAATGGGTGAAAGGAACCCACTAGTGAAATCCCATATACCTGGTGATGAAATCTACAGAAAATACTTAAGTTTCAGGGCTGGAACTTGCGGTGTTCTTGAACTAGGGTTCTTGAGATATTTCTCTTCTCTTGGTTCTAAATTTCTACGTTTTAATTTAATGATTTTACTTAGATTTGTTTTATTTGTATTTCTAAGATTAAACTGGCTAAAATATGACGATTTAGGGTCAAAATGATGTAACTTAGGATTTAAATAGAGTAGGAAAGGTCAAAAGACTAACTCTAGTCTCACTTTATATATATATATTCTCTTTTGGTCAAGTGAATGGGGGATTTTTTTTTGAGGGAGAAGGTTTTGGAGATACACATAGTGTTGCGCAAAATTTTACATAAATTGAATATTTTTTAGGAACAACTCAAACATTAGTATTCAAGATCGCAAATTTATACAGTGTTTAAAACAAAGAGGCCAGAAATCTCTTGTGTAGCGCTAGGTTTCTTGATTGAGTTTTCTCCAAGTACACAAATATACTCCAGTTATCGAGAGGTGGAAGTTGTCTCATTATAACTCGTTGTAGTCCCTGTTCGCTGCTCGACAAAGGTAGTGTCATCTTATTTATTATTTTTTTTGGCATCGTCTCTTGTCTCGAAATATTAATTTCATATTTGGAAAGCTTTTTGTTTGGTGTATCATTGTTGTTAGCTACTCCTTAGTTTATAATTTCTTGATATGATATATATATCTTTAGTCGTTCATCGAGTTGTATGTAATATGATGTTAAAGTTATGGATTTATGCTAAATAATGTGGTTTCTTTGATTCATGGGTTCGATTCTCTATGTCCCTTCATCTTTTCATTCGTTTGGCATGTAGTGTGATGAACCTGCTCTCTGTGCATCCTTTGTGGTTCCATCTTGTTCGATCTATGCTGATTAAAGCACTTAGGATGGAGGTTTGTTTTGTGGGAGGTTTGATATCATATATTTCATAGTAATTTAAATTTCCGCGCTCATTTTTATTCCATAAGAGTAAAGACCTGAATCCTTTTATGTCAAAATTGCGTCTATATAAAGTAAGGAGTTTTGTTACCACGATTGTAACTCAATGTTTTCTGACTCCCCCCTTTTATCTTAGTCTAATTATAATCATGTGTTCGGCTGAAAATGGTTGTGGTTTCGACATTTTCAGAAAGTGGTGTCGAATGGGAATGAATTAATATTTTTTTTTCTACTTGATTGCTCTCACCTTGATTTTGAATTAATGTGATCTGTTATAATTTTCGGATAAGGATTGTTGGTTTGTTTATTAACTGGATTATTTTCATAAGCGTTGCAAATGCATTAAATCTATGTTGAAGATCGATAAAGTTTGAAATGGGTTCATTAGACACTATCATAGGTTTTGGTTTGTATTTAATCTTGTATTTAAATAGTGCCTCTTATGGCTGAAGCAAAATGACATTAATCTTTAATAAAAATTTTACATTTTGTAACACTTTCTTATGGTTATGGGCAAAACTGTCACGGTTTTCATGAACTCTTATGTCTTTCCCCGTTTATGAGCTTTGCCTCAATATATTTTATTTTCGAAAATCCATGATAAGTATTGGGTCCTTTCATTTGGGACCTACGGCTTTATGTGAGGTTTTAATTTTAAGTTTGTTATGTTTTTACATTTGGCATATTGTTTTCGCATTTCTCATTATGGGAATTCCCTTTAGTAGTTCTAACGTCATGTATTGTGTCTTCGTTAATGTGTCACCTTGTACTCTCTTACTCATTTATGGGTGTTAATAATTGAGTAAATTTTGGGTATACTATATGCGTGGGTTTTTTTTAAGAGTTTTTGATCATCTTTATGCCGTTCATTCTGCTCGTTCCATGTTGTTTAGTAGTCGGGGGGGAAATTTTGAATTAAAGTTCCCTTTTGGTTAAATATGTCTTCACTTTCATCTCCAAATATGTTTGCAAGTTGTCTTTCCTAGTGCCCATCGTACAGTAAACCCAGAAAAGAAACATTCTATAACAAACCAGATAGAGTGTTTTACTTTAAAATAATATAGCAAAAAAAAAATTCTATGTTCGAAAAAAAATCAATCAATCCTATAATTGGAGGAAAGTAATTTTCTGAATTGCTAGAGTACATTTATTTTTTTTAATTAAATCAAAGAAAATTTATTATTTTTTCAAAATATTTAAACCGTAAATTAAAAATCATTGAAAGGGGTTCGAAGTTAAAATATACATTCCGGGAAGGGTGTTAGGCCCTCGAAGGTCCACTAAATCGAAGAGTGTGACCGGCGGATTTGACTAAATGACTTTTAAATAATTTTTTTTATATTGACTAAATAAAGTAACAATCAAATATCTTCTTTATTTATTGACCAATATTATTATTCTGTTTTAATTGATTACTTTAAAGGGAATGAACTTAGAAGGAAACCTCTAACAGGGAAAACTAAAATGTTTGACAAGTCTAGTTGTAAAAATAAAGCTAAATAGAGAGTATAAAAATAAATATTTTTTATTTAAGTACGAAAAAGAGAAATAATTAACTTTGGGGAACAAAAATTTAACGAATGGAACATAAGTTAATACAAAAGCAAAATAAATAACGAGGAAAGGAGAAGGGAGAAATTTGGACTTGGTCTCTTTGCCCAAATTCAGCAAAAAATGGACCCTTAGGCCCAATTAACCCAAAAATCTCTTAGCAACTTTGGGTATGGATTTTGGCCCTTTTCTCGGTTTAAATCTGGTATACTTTTTGATGCATACTGATGTATACGACTTGTATACAATCCATTTTCCAGCACCGGTATAATTTTTTCAACCTGTGTATCATATATTCATACTCTATATCGGTGTATACAACAGTATATTAGCCCCTTTTTAAGATTTTGGAGACCTACAATTTAATTTTCAAGCAACCTATTTGCTGCTTTCAACCTGCTCATCAGTTTCGATGGAGTCTGGACGACTCGAGAAAGAAAATTTGATCTTTTATGGCTCGAAGAGAAAGTTAGAGGAGATGGATTAAAGTCCAAGAGGAATCGAGAAGATTTTAACATGCAATAAGACAAAAATGGATTAATACATGATGCGATAAACTAATAAAATGTTTCTTGAATAAAACGACAATGAAAGATGCGAACTACTTTACAGATTTTAGTTAGGGGGAATATATGACTCCAAAGGAAAACCAAATGAACTAAGAAATAAAATAAATAAGTCTAGTTACAAGTATGACAGTAAGCATTGGCACACATTGCATGTAGGCGTTATGAACCCATCATATACATAGGAATATATCACTGTTACTCAAAATATGAATTCAAAATATGCAGATGGAAATCGGAGGAAAACATGCTGCCCCTTAATTAAATAAGCATACCCCAATTGACGGATTTTACGGATGTTAAAATCCTATTTTTTAAACAAAGATCGAGGAGAGATAAGGGGGCTTGTTGCCAATAATCTAAGAGCAGTGAAAATATAACATAAACAGAAAGAAAAACAGAAACACGATTGCTTTCCCCACAAACTAAAATATGACATGAGCACAAATTACACATAATGTGGAATGCAGAGAGAAAAGAGTTTGTCTCGGTAATCTTATTTTTTTACAACAAGGGAAACCCCAATTGACACAAATCAAGTCGGCGTAGCTCGACTACACACATGAAAACAATATATTTGTAGAAATCATGTTTCGAACGATCTTAGAGAAATAAACCACGATATGAAAATAAGAGTAAGAAACTAATATTTAAACTTTACTCGACTTCGAAAGGAGCATTTTGGTGGAAAGTTCAATATCGGGGAGACAAGCTGATCGGGTGAAGTTATCAGGGCACAAAAACAACTAAGAAAAATTAATTCAAGAATTGGATATAAATAAAGGATTAGAAAAACTACTAATATTTTTTCATTGAAACCATATAAGTCGATTTTTGTGAGAATTAATGCATACATGTGTACGAACATTAAACAGTCATCAACTTCGCACAAGTACCATATCTGATAAAATGGAAAGATTCAGACCACCCATGTCATATGAAATAGTCCAAAATAGGGAAAGAAAATAACAGACAAAAAAATCAAAGAATAATCTAGATATCAACACTGGAAGACAATCACAAACTTTGGCAGCGGAACAAATTCAAGAAATCACCAAGCAAAAGATATCGTTGGGGATGCATCATAAAGTCATTAAGACTAGCAACAAACACCTACATGTAATCAGGCTTTACGCCTTTAAGTAATGTGAACTCATGAAAACAGAATAGCACGGCGATGATATGAAATCATTATAACCGTGAAAAATTACCCTTTTTTCAGCCAGCGAACGGCGACCCAACGAGCTTCAAAGAGCAGGATTTCCTACGCTGATAAGAGACTCCGAGGAGATTTGGAATGAATGAACTGAGTAACCAAATCAAAGAATAAGAGAAATTTCTCCAAGCACTTCGGAATTTCCAATGATTTATTCTTTTTAACACTCTAGTTAAACCCTTTCTCAATATTTGCTCTCAGACTTCTCTATTCAACTTTAGTGTCAAGTTTCTGTTCAAACAAATTCTTATTGATGTTTTTTTTTTAACATGCTTCTTCACAAGAAATTTCTTCTCCAAAAAAACCATATAACAGTCGACACACAGGGATTACATAGAAATGGGTATACTAGTTTTTTTTCATTTTTTTTTGGGGGGGGGGGGGGGGGGAACCCATGTAGATTGACATGAGAAGAGGCCCTTTTGAATTTTAAAATCCCAATTTTAATATTTTGGGATGGGACGAATTCTTTTTTGAAGCTTCAACAATTCTAGATTATGCCAAAAAAGGGGAAGGAATGGAATGGTCTTGATCGCTCACCTTCCTGGCAGGGCCTAACGTGGTGCATCTCACACGAGCAAAGACAATTGCCCGTGGCCCTGTTTTTGCTGTTGACGATATTACAGGGGCAAAGATAATGTTTGAAGGAAGGCGAAAAGACTCTGTAGGCCGTCCATGCTTTCCCCGAATCCCATCTTAGCATGGAGAGTTGATCGGGCGGAAGTCGGAGTTTGGGCTGCGGAACTCGGGAGGGACGTCTGGTTTTATTTGTTTATGGGATTACGCAATGAAGAAGAACAAAAGGAGTAATTTGGTGTCTTCTGGTATATAATCAGGGATTATGGGGATGATGCTAGGTTAGTTATGTTCCGAGTAATGATTAGGAAGTGGCTCTGGGGAACGGGTCATTTGATTCGGCTAAAAGAAAGAAGAAAATGTTATTTGGCTTGAAGAGAATGTCAAAATAAAGTGCAAAGACAAGGCCAAATTTGGTTTTATACAAACTGGGTTTGTTTAGGATCATTATAACTAATATTTATAAATAGAAATTAATATAAATTAATATGAGCTTCTTAATCCAAACAAAATAAAATAATTGTTTTAATTAGAAATCAATTAACCTAAAAATTTAGGTTATTATGTAAACAACATATTGGTTAAATATTTTAGTAACATTCAAATTTTGTATATGATTTTGGAAGACTAAGTAAAAGATATTAATTTATAGATAATATTTCATATAAAGATATATATACTATATTATATATATATAATAAGATAGATATATCATATTAATCTCCAAAAATGATAAAAGAGACTACGAATTAAATATACTTCAAATTTTTTTTGATTTTATAAACTAATTATTCTAAATTCTTTGAATCAAGAAGCTCGAGGATTGATTTATAGTGTGGATTGCCAAATTTGGGGTCGTTGTTGCTTGTAAACAATTGTCCTCATTTTTTTATTGGTTTGTGCAAGAAATTCGAGGGGAAAATGAAATTGGACTGACAATTTTGGACCGGCCACATCCTTTATCTTTGAGAAAAAATGACATTTGTACGGACTTTAAGAATTATGGACGGACCCCGCAAGTGGATCTCCTACATAACTCAAGATAATATTAGAATTCAAGCCCCCCTTGTGAGTTCGTATGCTTGATTTGACCTACGATTTTGAAAAAAAAGTCTCAAATCACATCCCTCAAACCGAATTATTGAGGGATCAGGATTCCCGAATAAGATTTATGCAAAAAGATATGGGGAAGTACAAGCCGACGTTTTCCCCATATTGAGTCCACCCCTACATATCCTAAACAATATGACTTAGGCGCTTTGTAGTTCGTTCTCGATTGGTTTTAAAAGAATTTTTAAAAGCACAATATATTAGGTTGATAACTCTTGTCAGGATAAGCCATTCAAGGACTTCAGTCTGCACACGGAGGTTTGAACCTCTTAGCCATGATGTGGGAGATCTTCACATCCATAGTAAGAACTATCAGGACCATATATCAAAGATCTTGGTGGTGAACATGTCATAGATTGACAAAGATTTTCCGGTGAACATCAAGAAATTTTCCGGAGGTTAAATTGAAACTGACATACCCAACAAAAAACCCACATGCTTCTTAGGATAGGGGTCTGTTTGGACTTGTGGTGGAAGTCAATCCTCTTGCTCCGATGCTAAGTGTTGACACCTTCTTTTGCGACATATCCCAGTTCTCTGCTAACAAAAAAAAACTCCACTTTTGGTTGCGTCCGTGTGGAAGTCGTCCTCACCTGCTGGTTTGACTTGAGATTCATCCTATTGGCTGGCTCTCGACAGAGGACTGAAACTGATTGAAACAATTTGTAGTAGAAAATATACATGGAAAAGTGGTTTAGTATCATTACGATTCTTTTTGCTTACTTCTTGCCTGAAACGATATTTGAAAGTTGTCACCATAAATATGTTAAGTAAATGTCCCTTTCGAACGTAGCTATGTCAGTTACAACTCATATTTTATGAAGAAGCAAACATGCCTTGTTGATTTTTCGCATGGAAAAACAATATGGTGGATCTTTAGACAAGTACGCCACCCTCACAATAATTATTCAAATAGAGCGAGGTGGACAGATCGAGAATTATGCAGGTTTGTAAGAGGGGAATGTATACGTAATGGCTCCAACTTGTAACAAGGTGGATTGGACCAATATTATTTAACTTAATTGAGGGGGATGGCTCGATTAATGTTCCAACTGTAACAAGGTGGAGACCGATAATTATCTACCACCGGTAACAAGGTGGTTGGATGGCTCGATATTATCCAATATCATTAGGTGGATGACCTCATAATGTCTCTCAACGTAACAAGGGGACTCTCGGATAAGATTGGCTTTTAAAGAATAGTTCAGTCATCTTGAATCTTTTTCTTTGCGGGGGATGTCTTTTGCTACTTGGTTTGGATTCGAGAATTCATCTCTTGGATCAATTAACAAAAAAAAAATGAAAAACATTTGTTAGCACAAATGTTTAATTCTAAATAGGAAGTGATATTATTTACCGGACTTCAACAGATAACTGCTAAGACTCTGTCGGTCTTCTTGACTGCAGTAGGATGAGGACTGATATGATGTGAAACTGATGCTTGTGATAGAAAGATGATGATTATAATTTGTTTTAGGATAAGGCTACAGGATAGGTTGATGACGTTGATAACTCATTGATATGAATTATTGATTGATCCATAGGCCGGGATGAGATGATGATGATTGTTGACGTTCATTGATAGGGTTTGATGATGCTCCATTGGTTAGGACTAATGCTTGAATTTCTTTCCATTCGATAGAGGATGATGAATGTTGCCATAATGATCCATTGTTAGGATAGATCGATGGCGCCAATTGATATGATGATGATTTCCACGAGATTCATGATAAGATGATTTGACATCCAGGGCTAGGGTGGGGTGATTATCTCTATCTGATCTAAAATGATGGTGATTTCCTTCTGGATGGTGGTATTATCTCATTTGATAATATCGTAGAAATGTCCCTCTTGGAGGGTCTCACATTACCACATCTGATATCGACGCGAATTGTGAATCTTCTTAAAATTTCCATGATGCTAAAGAGAATGTACTTGAACGTCATTGTAGATGCTTCAACATGGTGAGATTCATGTTTTTACTTGTTCATATTTGAACATTTGCACTCAATTAAGCTCATGCTTTGCCGTAAATTTGAAAGAGGTGTTGTTGCTCATATTCTGAACTCTTCTTTTTCTTCATAAAAACATTAATGACTTTCTTACATCCACAAATGAAATTAGTTTTTAAAACAAATTGATCTGTGTTAACTCTGTCAAAAGCTTGATCATTGACTTCCTATCTTCTTTTGATCTCTCCCCTCACTTGCTTCTCGCTGGAGAATACAAAACATTTATGCAAAATATTTGAAATAAATAGGTAATTTTTTAAAGAAATATAGTTTCAAAATAGATGTAACTGAAAAATGTCACTCCCAAGTATCTTGACACGTCATGCTTGATAAACGCCTTTGAGGTTGATATATCAAGATCTATCAGACAACTTGTCGAAGAGATTCTGAAAATTGTTGAAGTTTTGACGATATGAATCTTTAAATGACAAAGATTGTTAAGTTTACTTATGATCTTCCAAAACAACTTTTGTGGATCACTTGAAGTTATTTCTTAAATCATGATCATGTTGGAGGTATTCACAACTATATTAAACCTCTAATGCAACCAAGATGAAAATTTTTGAGGTCATCCTCAAAAAATTCTATCCCAGTTAACAGTCTTGGCGTATCTTGACCTGTTGGTTAGAAAAATCATGAAATTTTTTGGATCCTTTTACAAAATTTGTCCTTGTTACGATTCTCAACGTAACTTCAATCTTTACTAGTTGGGAAGATTTTTTTCTTTAGAATTTTTGAGTTCCCCTAAAAAATTTTGTCCTAGTTTCTATTGTAAAGGAAAATAGAAATATTTAGGGAGATATGACCGAGCCATTGTGGTGCCTACTATCTTGTTGAGGAAGCAATTAAGTCAAACGTAGTTCCCCCTCAAAGGTTAACAACAGTAAGAAAATTACTAAAAAACCGACCGAGGACGATATAGGCCGCCTACGTATCTCTTTTTTGAGAATTCAGGTCGAACGTAGTTCAAATACAAATGGAAGCTTAAAATATATATAATGGAGTGGTTGATGACGATATATGCCGCCTACGTTTCTCATTGTTGAGAATTCAGGTCAGACATAGTTCATAACAAGAAATAATTTTCTAACTATAGAACATAAGATGATTACAAAAAAACGATGCAGTTACAAGGATAGAAGTAAAAGACACTCTAAATCTTCAAATATAACAGCTTTTGATAGCATCTGAGTGGATTGGCTACTTGAGATAAACTTTTATGTTTCACCATGATTTGTGATCAAACAATGTATTCAATGTATTTTCTAAGTAATCTGTTGAGTTATCTTTTCTGAGCTTCTTTCTGATGTGCCTGATTCTGACTTTTTTTTTACACAATCATCCATTTCCTGATTTAGTGTTTTTTTATCATCTAGATTAACTTGCCTTTAGTCTCAAGTCGTTTTAAATCGTTGGCTATGTGTTTGAATATTATGATCTCCTTGTCATACTCGTCAAACTCATTTTCATCTACCTCATCATGTTCATTCAGCTTGTGACATGACGTGATATAGACAGGTTCTTTTAATAATAATTATATGTTTTTGTTTAACTGAATAAGATAAAAAGATAGTGGATAGCAGAATAAAAACAAGTAAATAAAATTTTCGCAATAGGAGAGACATCAATTTAAGGTAAGGAAATACGAACTTTGGTCATGACCATGAGTCATTTTTCCTTTTTCAAAACATTACAAGGGATATCAAAACATAATTAGGTAAAACAATACAAAAGGTGGTTTCGATTCTCATTCTAACCATCACCGATTTTGAAAACAACATGAAATTCATATTTTTCTATCAAGTTGAGCGAGAGATAAAGAGAGGAGTGAAAGTCACGTTAAGAACTTTCTTCATTGTCTCGGCGTCTCCTATGTCTGGTGCCTCGATTATCTTCTTGGGTGCATCACCACATTCTTTAAAAAGACCCCCAATTCTTTCTTTAAGACCATTATCATTGGCATATTCTTTTACTAGAATGGACTGGCGTAAATGAGGCAAAGACTTTGGTGGAACATGATTAATCTCCCTCTTGTTCTTACCCTCTTTTGACACAGAAGCAAAAGTTTGACCGAGTGTCATGCTCGTAAAATTGAGTTTCTCAATTATGCTCGGAGAACATGCAACTTTCTCAAGATTGCCAGGATTAGTTTGAATTATCATCTTTACCATGCGGGACTTATCCTCCGTCTCTATCATATTGATAGTGGCGCTTCCATAGTTCAGCAAAAGAATATTGTTGACGTTAGTTACAGCGGTCATGACCACATTCCTGTCGATCATGTCTTGGATCTTGTGCTTTATATTGATGAAGTCTTCGGTATCATGCCCAACACTATTTGAATGATATGCACACTTTCGATTAGCTCGGTAAAATTGAGAGCTGGTATCAATTTTCTTGGGCCAAACTGGATGAATAATACCTGCAACATTCAATTTCTCAAACAACTTTGTCTGACTTTCGATAAGTGGCATAAAACTCCAAGTAAGTTTCTTCTCGAATCTCGTACGAAGAGGATTATAATGACCTTGTTAAGGCGGAGGCATTTGATGATAATTTGGGGAATTTTTACAAAGAGGTTCTTGACACTTTTGGTTAATTATATTAACAGTGAATCCTCCATGATTCGACGGTGAATTACAATTGGCCTTGGAAGTAAAAGTTTGAAGAGTGAAAATTCTTTGATCAATCAAGTCTTAAATTTTATGCTTCAAATTGATGAAATCCTTAGTGGAATGTCTAGAACCTCCTTAATGGTAAGAACAATGAAGATTGGGTCTATATAGCCTGGGATTCACACTGATATTTTTTGGGTCAACTTTTTTTATAAGACCAGCTGCTTTCAACCTCTTCAAATATTTATGACAAGAATGATTATGATCATTTTGTGCAGATTGAGATACTTGGCGGTAACTTAGAGGATTATGGTGAGTAGGTGCTGGTATTTGGATATTTGAGTATTGTCGAGCTCGGTAGCTATGATGGGTCTTTGGGTAATTTTGTAATGCAGCCTGGTAACTTCATTAACCATTTGGGTAATTTGGAAATGGAGCTTGGTAATTTGATTGAGCATTTGGGTAATTTAGAAATGGATCTTGGTAATTTGGATGATTTGATGGTGGAGATTGGTAACTTGGTTGAATGGGGTAAGGATTATTTGGATCTAAAGGGTAGGTTCTGGAAGGTAAAGACTCTCAAAAAATAAGACCAGCATGTATCTCTGACATGAGGCTTGAATCAAATGAGAAAGAAAAAACATCTTCCTTTTTCCTCCTTCAGTGTCCTGGGGATTCATCTAGGAGAGTCATTCAGATGTTTTTTTTCGGTCCTAGAACCATATTCAATAGCTTCACCAATTCTGAATATCTCACTGAACTTCCCTCCTAAAATGAGTAACATTCTGTTGTAATACTCAGGCTCTTGAATGTGCACAAAGATTTCAATAATTTCATTCTCGGTCGTGGGAGTCCGAACCCTTGCGACCTCTACTCTCCAGCGGTAGGCATACTCGTGGTAGCTTTCAGTAGAATTATGTTTGATTCTACCCAAATAGTATCGATCGCGAATGATTTCTATATTATAGCCAAACCTTTCAAGAAAGTCTTTAACCAAAGTGTTCCAACTTGGCCATTGTTTGATTTCATTAGAAACAAACCATTGCAAAGCTTCTTCTTTCAGACTTCGACTAAAGAGACACATCAACAAATCCTCATCTTTCCCAAATCCAATAAGTTGATCATAATAATCCCTCAAATAAGTCAAAGGATTCTTAACTCTGTTAAATGCATCAAACTTTGGTACTTTAACACCTTCGAGAAACTCCAATTGTGGATGACGACACCAATCTTCATAATTGAACCCTACAATGTCTGGAGTGTGTCAAAAGTCCTTCGTTGCATTCATGACTTTCTCTCTGATGCTTTGCTAAGTTTTTCCTTTCCTGACCATCCAATCATTTTCCTTCTTCTCAAAATGTTCTGGTTCAAAATGTGTGGTAAGATGAGCATATGATTCGGGTGAAATTGGAAGATTAAATGTGGTTTTTAGATGTTTGGGTTGAGTGGTAGGTTTTTTTGGACAATTTGAGTAGGAATTTGATGATTGAGAAGAAAATTCTTAAGAATGTTGGTATCTGGATTTTGAGAAGGTGGCTTTTGATAAGAGGAACTAGCATGTTGTGGGTTAGTGGTGGTTGAGTCAATGATGGAAGGTTTTGGAATTGTAGAGGTGGTTGAATTTTTTGGATTCAGATGTTGGGTCTGAAGAAGGAAAATGGAGTTGAGGACTCTCGTTTTATAGAGTAGGAGTTTTATCATTGATAGCCAATTTTTTCAAATCTCGAGTCTTGTCCATTTCAACCCTCATTTCATCAATCTTTTGGAGTAACTGTGCAATAAACTTGTTCTGTTCAGCAATGATAAGGTCATTCACAGTAGCTTGATTCAAGTAAGTATTCTCAACATTTTCAACCATTTTCTCTTTGGCTTTTGATAAACATTTGTCGGAGAAGGAATCTTTGAGGTCTTTGAACCTGGTGAAGTATGGATGTTCAATCATTTTTTCAACACAAATCATTTTTTGAGTACCTGACAAAGAAAAAAAAATCAAAGGAAAATGTGTTAGTCTGTGTCAATAATATGTAATACAAAATATCATACACATTATTGTAACATGCATAAGAGTTGCTTCATTTGATGATAAATTAGCACACGTATATAGAGAGATGACTTGATAGACAGAAATTTGTCCATTTATTTTATGATTAATGAATAAGAAATGTCGACTTGAGTCGGAAAAAAAATGATTGTTTCTTTAATTGTCGTACTTATGGTTTTTGAGATATAACTTTAATTACCTGGTAAGAGTTGAAAAAGATAAAATTTCTCAAAATAGGGACCGGACCTTGACAGGTTGCCTACGTATCTTACAAAAGTGAATTCAGGTCCTACATAGTTCGACCCACTTAAATATCTTTTGATTTGAAATGATTAATCTTTTTATGATATGAGAGTCGTATTAAAGAAAAATGAAGTTCGATTTTTTTTGGAAAACTTCAAACTCGAAGAGTATTTGGACACGCTTTTGACAGTGATTTGATATTAGTTCTTAGGGTTTCTAAAAGGTATTGGAAGAAGATTGAGCTAGAATATCTCCAAATAAAAAAACATATTCATAAGTAGTTATAACACAAATAAATATTGCGCATTATAAACAAATATGTTATCCTTTTGTGCTAAGAGTAGGCATAGCGATACGAGGGAAATATACATCATTCGAAATATATCATTTCCCTAAAATTCAAATTTATAAAAAATTTATAAACAAAATAAATGGGGATACATAATAGGGAAAAAGGAATACAAAATAATCAGTCCCACTCACGTGTACGTTCCTAAACTATGCCTCCACGAAAAGTCTTGCTTTTTTCTTGATTTGTTGTCATCTTGGGTTGCCAACATCTTAGGATAGGCTAGTAGCTTGTGAAGCTCTTTCTTCAACCTAAACAAACTATAATCTAACCCTTACCCAATGAGATAATGATATTTCAAAAAATGTATACATCCTTCAAATTTAAACACATAAGTATGAGCGTCCGTTTAGGCTGTGAGACGTTTCGGACTCAGGGTGGTCTTCTAATGGGCCCAACACGCCTTAGGTGTTGCGTCATCTTAGTTCAAATTCTCCTGAATTTGGATTTGGTTTAGCTATGTCCTATTTGACTAATAGTTACTTTGAAACGGCGGGGGACCCAAACGGACAATTTGGGTTGGAATTCGCGACAACCATCGGATGCATGACGAAAATAAATTACTGCTAATTCCGGAAAAAGGTTGAGTATACAAAAATTTGGTTGCAGTTCCACAAACCTTCCTTTAATATACTATAAAATATATATCAGAATATGCCATGAAATGCAATGTTAATTTTATAATTAAAAGACATTACTCACAAATTAGCAATTCAATAATTACAATTAGTCAAATAGTCAAATAATTTTGGTTAAAACTTAATTAATCTCCAGCGGAGTCGTAATTTCTTTTTTACTTAATAAAATATAATAGTAAAAAAATGACTAAGTTTCAAAAAATCAATTAATCTTATAATTTACAGAAATTATTTTTCTGTGAATTGACAAGGTCGCCACATTTTTTTGTAACTAAATCAAGAAAACCTCTAATTAATTCAAAAGATTTTAAACAGATAAAAAATCGATTGAAAATAGTGTTGGAGTTCAACATATACCTTCCTTGCGAAGTGTTCGGGCATAGGGTGCCCGACTAACTCCAAGTGTCGTTTAGCGGCGATTTTCACAAATGGACCTTTTAAAGTAATGTTTTTTTAGATATTGCCATATATAAAGTAAATTCAATCTTATATTATGTAGTGCCCCAAATTATATTCTATTTTAATTGATTATTTAAAGGAAGAATTTAGAAGGAATCCTCTTACAGGGAAAACCTGTGTGACAAGTCTAATAGCTGAAAAAAAAAAAAGCAAAAATATAGAGTATAAAATAATTGTTTTTTATTTAATACGAAAAAGAGAAAAATTAAAATTTGGTTGATGAATTTTAAGCTCAATCAAAATTTACCAAATATAAACATAAGTTGACCACAATTAGCAAACATAAATAAAATAAAAAGGAGAGGGGAGGAAGGAGGGAATTTTGAACTTGCGCTATTTTCCCAAATCAGCAAAAAACAGGACCCTTAGACCCAATTACTAAAAATTCTTTCCAGCAATCCTTCTGCATGGGGATTTTTTGCCCATTTCTCTCTGTAAAAATCGGTATAAATTTTGATGTATATGATGAATAGGACCCCCCCCTTGTATCAATCCGTTTTAGTGTATATTGGATGTATACGGAATCGTATGACTGTACCTAGATAATATTATCAAGAACATGATAATTTTTCAAATGTGTTGTAACGTATATTCATACTCTAATCGGTTGTGTACAGTTTGTGATCCCCCTTGAAGTTTTTTGTTGGAGTTCTTGCAATGTAACTTTTCAGTAACCTATTGCTGCTTTCACCCTTTCATCCAATTTTGAGGGGGTGGGTGGACGCCTCTATAACGATATAAGAGGATATTTTGACGCCTCCTGTGGCTTCAAGAAAAAGTGCGAGAGATGGATTAAAAGTCCATGAGGCTCGGGGAGACTTTCACACCCTGCACAATAGGACCAAAAGGAATTAGTACCTGAAACATTAAACTATAAATGTTTCTTGAATACAACGACAATTAAAACAGATTTGCGAACTACTCAGGAGAGAGATTCGAGTTAGATGGGATGTATGACACAAAGGAAACACAAATGAAACTAGAAATACAAAAAATAAAGGTTTAATAACAGAGTATTACACGAAGCTATGGAAAAAACATTGCATGTACGTGTACTTACGGAACCCTTCATATACCTAGGGAATAAATTACTATTATAACAAATGAATTCGACATAAGCACGAGGATAATTAATGCGACACTTTTCAACTAAGCATCACCCAAGTAGCGCTATGTATACGTTAAAATCCTATTCTTTTAAAACAAAAGATTGAGAGTACGGGGGTGTTTCCAAATCATCTAAGGGGGGCGGTGAAATATAATTTATACTACATAGAAACAAGGATTGCCCCAAACTAAAATTAACGTTGAAGAACAAACCACCTAATAGGGATTGTTAAAGAGAAGAGTTGGTTCTCGGTATATTAGTTTTGAAACAGAAACAACAAAACGGGGACACCAACTCAAGTCCAGAGTGCCTCCGGGGACTACACACATGAAATGAGAATACTAGTAGAATCATGATTCGAAACGAATATTAGGACTTAACCGTGAAAAACCATAAAGAATATCGAATCATAGTTAAACTGACCTGACTTGAAGTGTAGGCAATTTTCGACTGAAATGTCAACATATATCAGGGAGACAATCTTGGCTACGGATGAAATCTTATCAGGCCCAACAAAACAAATCATAAGAAAAATAATTCAAGAAGTGGATAAATATAAAAGGCTTAGAAGACAAACATAAAAAAAATAATTCATGCTAACCATTATAAGTGGATTTCAGAGTCATGCATACATGAATTACGAAAGTTAAACAGTTATTAAACTTCACACCCAATGTTTACCATACCTTAACATGGAAAAGATTCCAGACCCCATGTCATTAAGCAGTAGTCCAATGACAGAGGAAATACAGACCAAAAATTTGCGAATAATCTGGAATATCAAAAACTGATGCAAATCCACAAAAACATTGTTGCTGATTAAATAAAGAAATCACAAACTACGATTATATCGTATTGGAAACATTAAAAGGTCACGAGAAATGACTTGCCAACAAAAGCTCACAATAATAAAGCTTTTTTTACAAATAGGAAAATAATGTAACTTCTTGAAACATAACAGAAGGCGATTAGATTTATTATCAAACACGGAGAAAATTACCTTTACCGAGGCCGGCAGCGAAACGGTTAGCAAAACGAGCTTGAAACGAGACGGAGTTTCCAGCTGAATGAGAGGGGGTGGGGGCACTCCGCGGGAGAATTGGATGAATGAAATTGAGTTCACCGAGCCAAGGAAAAAGGAATATCTCCAAGCCATGGATTTTCAATATTTCTCGTCTTTAACAGCTAAACTATTAAGGGGTCGATTTGTAGAGTGTATCAGAATTAATGCAATATGGTGTATTTGTAATTGCTTGCATTAGTAGTACTTGCATTATTAATATTGCATTAGTTATGCAAAGCATCTATTTTTATACATTGTTTGGTTTGATGTATAAGAACAAAGTTCTTGCATAATTTCTATTGAAAATATATGTTTACAAAAAGACCCTCGAACACTTTTTTTTTAGTTTTTAAACTTTCTTGCCAAGTGTGCAACAAACAGGCATTGGTTTAAAGCAGTGCATCAACTCCTAATCCTCCTTTTGATTCTGTACTTGCGTGTTGGTTTTGTCAAAAAATCATATTAAATATGTGTAAGATTGGGTCAACAATACTTTTGTGAAAAGTTGGAACAAGAATTTTTTTTTAATCAAATTTATCGCCACAATAGTAATTTTTATTATTAAATTATGCGTGAAATTCGATTATTATTTTTTACAAAAATTATATTTAAGAGGCTTATATAAAGGTCTATTAAAAACCCAACAAATTAACAAGACGAGAAAAATAAATCGAATGAAAAAACACACGACAACAAAGAAGAGAAAATTAAAGAAAAGGAAATGTTAGGAAATGTTTCAAAAAGGCTTTTTTTGAGGGTTTAGTTTTGTAAATTATTAAATCTAATGCAAGTTTTAAATATAATGCTTTGCATTAAATTTTTAGAAAAAAAAAAATTAGTTTAAAAACTAACCTCCACAAATAGGTGAAAAGGATATGAAAAAAGTTGGTAAGGGCCAATTGTGCTTTTATAATGTTTTTTTTAATACATGCATTTAGAATCCATTGCATTACTAATGCATTAAAAAATAGAGATGGTATTAGTTACTACACTCGTTAATACAAAAATATACGAGTGTATTTCTACTAATAATAAGTATTAGTTATGCATAGATTAAAAAAGGATACCAAAACAAAGTACTTAATATATACATCAAGATAATAAATGCATTATTTTTCTAAGACACTTGACCAAACGGACTCCTCAAAGATTTTCTCATATAATCCAACTTTAGTATGACTCAATAAGTCTATAAGAAATCTTTTTCATTTTTTAGTGCTTTTCCAAGAAATTTTCTCCCAAAACTTTTACCGTTTTTGGGACACGAAACCTTTTTTCTGAAGCTTTGCAACAACCCTATCCTAATGAGGACAGGGGGCATGGACGGTCTTAACTTCGATCTACCGTCTTGCATTCATGGACGTGGCGCTATCTCATACAAAGTTAGGAAGTTTCGGCTTGGCCCGTTTTGCGGTTTCTGGTCCCTGCGATCCAGAGGCCCGAAAGAGATGTTGAAGGAAGGCGACAAGAATGTTAAGGGGCCTTCTTTGTCTCTTCCGCGAATTCATCTTGGTGTGGAGCGTGTCATATGGGTCGAGGTCTAGTGTATTGGAACTGGGCTTGGCTGGTTATTGTTTGTTGTGTTTCGGGGTTTTTACACGAGGACAAAGAAGAACAAACAGAGGTCTATTTGGTGCTCTTTGGTATTTGCTATTCATGTGTTCTATGGGCTTGATGTTTGTTAGTCCCTATTGGTGTTACATAGTATGCTAGGAATTGGGCATTTTAATTGGAGAAAAGAATGTTTATTTGGGACTTGAGGATTCAAATGAGCTGGAGAAAGGCCCAAATTTGGGGCTACGCAACAAATGGTTCGGAATTTTCATACTAACTAATTATATTGACCATTCTAATAAAAATTAATGTAATGAGATCTTAATCTTAACAAAATAAAATACATGATGTTGATTAGAAACTAATTAACCTAAAAATTAAGTTATTCTCTACTAAATGATAATATTTTTAGATTAATTTTTGAATAAGTCATAAAATTATTAATGATATACATAATATATAAATTTAGATACTTATTATAAAAAAGTCTTTCTTCCTAACACAAAATGACAAAAATGTTAAAAATAAAACTTGAAAAATATTTTGATTTTATAGAACTAATTATTCTAAACTCGTTATGGAATAAAGAAGCTCGATGATTGATTCTAGACGTTGGGTTATGGTTTGGTAATAAAATTGGGTTTAAAACAATGATTTGTTAGTCTTTTATTCTTTTGACTATTGATACAACCAAGTTTAGCCGCCTAAAAAAAGCGGCCGTGCTTTACTTCGTATTGTGCGTATTCACAAGCTGTTTAACGTGGTAACAAACCTAGTGGTTTAGTGTGTTTGACTTAGCTTTGAATACCCCCAATAATAATCCCCTTCAAAATCATTTAACGTGACCGTTAATAAAAATGTTCTTTTCCTTCAGGGATGAGACGATTTAATAGTTGACCTTATTTTCACATGGTTAACGGTCTAGAATTAGATTTGGAACCTAAAATACTGCTGACAAGAGATTTCGCATTTAATACATTATTGTAGGTGTGTTTTAGTAATTGGTTACGGTTTGGTCCTTTGAGCGACTTGCTCTTTTCTTCTAAGATTGAATATCGACCACGCTCCTTGGCTTGATAATCGATATTCAAGGGTCCCTCCGCAATCTTGGTTAGGTTGAGTTGGTGTCTTTTTTATTAATTTCATATTATATCATTTTTTAACATGTGATTTCTTTAGTAATATGTATACTGAACAGTTATATGCTTTCATGCAATATGTCTCCATGTGGATTATTTCACATTTAGATATATGTTATATTTATTTAATTGTTGTTTTTTTATTGTGGTGTTTGTTATTATTATTATTGATTATTATTTGTCTTGTATTTTGTCGAATCGGATGGGGGATTGGCGGTCGGTATTACTTTGCTTTCTTAACAGCATGTAAAATCCCCCCCTCGAAGTTTATTGGGTTTGCTGTTCCATCTTTCCCAACATTTCATTTGAGGACAGGGGCTCAATCCTGCAATTCGAGTTAAAACCAAAAATTTACGTTACAAGTCCGAAAGTTAGAGAATTGACAGATGATCGAAGAAGAAGTTGGATTGAAGGCCCCTGTTATTAGTTATTTTGCATTTGGTTATCTCTGGGCTTCAATCCCTTTGTTGTATCGCTATTATTTTTGCTAGATATTAGGACAAGAACATTGGGAAAATAAGACCTAAAAATGAAGTGTGTGAAAGGCCCAAAAGTCAAGCGGATTGAAAACCAAAAACGGTGGGTCCACCACTTGTCAAGGGTATAGGAAACGAATTTTGACCCAACCAATTTCTTTCCCTCTCTCTTTTTTTTATGTTATATGAGCTTGTTTTATTGTTGGCTTGTTTTAAATTTAAAAAACGCCAATCCCTGTAAAACGCTTCCTTCTTAATGTTTTAACTCATAAAAGTGGACCAAGTTTTCCCTCGATTTATGTTTAACATAATAAGTTTTTTAATACATGTTTCTCAGATAAAGTGCTAAAAATGTCATTTTCAAATCGTTTTCAATCGAGTATTTCGAAAATTTAAAGTGACATTTTAGCCCAAATAGTAAGCGTGCCGCGGAAAACGGCAAGGAGGTGGAATGGTAGGGCTTAACACCTTCCTAAAAAATATCATAATAGGAATACCAGCAACCCTATTATTTTTTTCAATGATTTGTTTTTTTTGTGTAAGTTGTTTTGAACACATAGTTTTCTTAATTTTATACAAAAAATTAAGTGGAGACTCTCTTAAAGTTCCTCAAAAGATTTTAAAAAAAAATTTTGAGTCTCATTTGTTTTACTGATAAAACCCCTCCGGACGGCTAATCCATCCTTGAAGTTTTGAAGATAATTTCTCTTCAGTATATCTTCTTTTGAGAAAATGAAAATGTCTTCTGCTATTGAGAAATACTTCTCGGAGCCCCACAAATAATTAGGAACCAAGATCACTCATTTAATAACGTGCATTCTATATCCCTTGCTTTTTGAAAATTTGGCATCATCCTTTACATTAGTTTCCTGTAAAGTAGGAGATATCCCTATAGGACCAAATCAATGATCCTGATGCCATTGTTCTTTTTTCACATACAATAAAGTAGACCTACATTTTTATTCTCCTTATTAACTTGTCTTCTGTGGACTATAAGATGTATTCAATTTCATTGTCACCCATGATCTTGTGAGCTTTGGCTTCAGTCTTGCTAACCCGCGCATTGTATTTAGATACTCTCTCTAACACCTTTCTTCTCTAATTGAACATTAAACATTTTAATTGAGGTTGGCCTAAGATACAATCTATTCTTCATCAAGTTTTCCATTCAGTCGACCTACAGTTCACATTAACGCTTGAACATATTCTGCACAGTTCTTTTATGCAGCAACACATACTTACACTTCTTAGTGTCTCAAGGTTTAAGAGCTAACGAGAGAATGTTTCATAAAATCAATTATCTTGCTTGAATGAGCCTATTTCCGCAATCTCAACCTTGCTTAGTACTTGGAATATCTTCCTTCCCGAATGAGTGCCTTATTTGGTAAATCTTTTGTGTTTCCTCTAGACAAAATTTCTCTTTCTTTGGGTTTATAGTCACAAGGTCCTCCCCAAAGGTATTATTTGTCAATCATCTGAATCTATTTATTCCCAGTTTCTTCTTCAAAACATCATGTTTATTGCTTCTTCATAATTTTATCGGGTCACACACCGCCAAGTTACAACATTAATAATGTACCAACATTTTGCCTCTTGGATGGTAGTTCTTCCTCATCTGAATATGGGATTCCTCCACGTGAGATAAGTGTGTCATTATTTTCATCCTCCTATTGATTTCAAGCATCTTATAGAAGTATTTTTCTATTGTTTCTATCCTTCCCAAATTCTATTGCCTACCTAAATAAAAAAATGACATCTCTAGTAACCATATAAGTTAGTTTAGGTTGACATCAGGAAGCTATAACTTCGTGTCACATATCACTATAAACAAGAAATATACACAGTATTGAATGATTTTATTTCAAGTTGTGTTCGTTCTCGTTTCGACTGGTACATGAGCGTACAAATACACCCAAAATTATAAAAGACTTACAGAAGGTTTAATTCCACTCCAAGTTTCTACGAGTGTTTGCCTTGAGTGTCCTTTCGTGGACACCCCTATCCTTATAGTTAATGGCTGTTACAACTGTACCTGCACTACTTCTGCCAAAAATATTTTGTCAAGTCCTTTCTCAGTAACATAGTTCCTCCGGTCCATTTCAACAATTGTGTCTATTCTTCTTACCGCTACAACCTTTTTCGTTGAGAGTATACCCTGTTGTAAGTTGTGGATGCCTTGATTTTGCTTTTTTAATATTATTTCAAAATCTCCACTTGTGTATGACCTCATTATTTATCACTACGAATATTTTGATGTAGCAACTTTTGTTCTTCTTAACCAAGAGCTTTAAATTTCCATGAAATGCCAGAAAAGAAAAATGATTCGACTTTTCTTTGATAAATAAAATCAAGAAATAAAACCAAGTCATTCTACAAAATCATCATAAAAGATTAGAAAATACTTTGACTGTCAAAAGATGGAGTCTTCATTGGTACGCACAATGTCCAGTCACGAATAGTTCAAAGTGCACTTGCTCTCCCCAAGACAACCCTTTTGGAAAAGACTTCATATGTTGTTTCCAATTATAAAACTGTCACATGGATCCCACATCAATAGTATCCGAAAGACTTGCACATGTTCTTTTGTTGCCCAAAGCCCCCATGAATCATCTACAATTTCATTTTAATGCATATAATGAAATTGCAAAGGGAAGTTTTTTTTTATCCATCTTTACTTCAACAATGAATTTTTGATTGACTCAGTGTTATCATCATATACACAACAATATCTCTACAAAACAAGAAAATAAATCCATATCCATGGGTTGATAAACAAAACCAATTTACCTTCCCATGTCAGGAACATAAAGAAACATCATCGAATTCTCTACTACCCCCTTTCATGGCTTAAATCGATAATAGCTACCTTTACCCTTCGCATCAACTTAAGGGTGTAAGTTCCCATATCCTCCTCACTTTAGTAATATTGATATATTAACGATAGAATTTATTAGATTTCATCTCTATCATGTGCATACTCAACACCTATAACATACATTCGTGCTTTTCGTGAGCATTCAGATTTATAAGCAAAGTTCCCGAAGATGGTCCTTCCTAAATTCATTCTCCTGTTTTTAACACAAAAATTTCTTCCTCCCGCTTCTGAGTTGCCAACAATCCTTTTCACTTTTACGGGGCCACAACTTTTAACTTAAATATAATTACATAGGGCTGTGCTTTTGTGCCACATATTTTTGCAATTGTGTCTAGACTTTTTGCAAAGATACAAAAAAAGAATAGAGTTTTTCTCACACTTTTCTCTTAAACCTTCTTTGGAAGTAACCTCATGATCCTTGCTTCTTTCCATAGTGACTTCTTTTCTCTCTGTGATTTTTGATAAAAGTTTGAATTCTCAGTTTTTTATACTTGGACTGGAAAGCTCGTATCTTTGGTTGATATTCACGAAAAAATTACTCGTGCACTCGTGTGCACGAAAATAATCAAACTAGCTATTGATAGGAAAGCTTTCAGAAAACTATTTCCCTGTCTCCCTGATAGCAACAGTGGTGTACTCATTTGATTTTCTTTTGTTCTGTTGATTCCCCACTACAGTAGTATTTCCCACAAATTCGCCTTGGCAGGAAATTGTTTTATCCACTATGATTTATCATTTAATTAACAATATTCAGACTTGGTCTATATTCATCAATTTTTTCAGATTCTTTATATTTCGAATTTTTAACCACTATATTTTAGAGTTTGAAGATTTAAAGGGCTTACTTTTCGTCCACCAACAACCTAAGGTTTTCGAGGATTTTAAGAGAGAATCTCAAGCTTCCTTTTGCGGTACAAGTTAGCAATTTTTGCAAATGTCTTGGGACTCCATTTAGATTTATTCTCAAGGTTTGTTGCATCTCTTAAAATAATTAGATTCAAGATATTTCATCTCTCTTCTGCATTAGTAATATCACCATCTTGTCTTGGCTGTCTTCAATATGCCGTTTGCATAATAGTCCACAAACCTTCTGCTTAAAATGTTTCTCAATTCTTATCTGCCAGTTTAAACATCAAGTTCATCAAAAAAAAATTGAATAAGAAAATCTTAATATTCAAAAACTTCATTTGTTTGGATTGACATATTTTTTTCTTAACTAACCCCACTTAAATTGCGAAAAAAACCTTGCTCTGATGACCAATTTTAACGGAAATAGGAAGGCAAATAGTATCTTTAGAGAATGATCAAGTTTATTATATGCTACGTAAGGAACACTTGAGATGATACCAATCATCCAACTAGATAACTATTTATACTACTCAAAATAGAAGAAAACAAAAAGTCTTGACAAATGGCAAAATACATGTATCACAATTTACTAGAAACATGTACCCTACGAAAATACCTCTACAAGAGACTTCTTGAAAATTAAGAGACAAATTTCGGAAAACTAAACCTTGATGATGCATTAATTCCAACAGAGGGTAGCTCTATTTTTATCATTTGATAAGCCATGTTATGGTCTATTGGGATTTAGTGGGAGAGTGTCCTTGAAATGTTTCAAATCTCTTCTTTTTAAAAAATGTATTTTCGTGACCATTGAGGAGGGTTGTTGGAAGAACGAGCATTGTTCATTCAAACAATAATTTTATGTAGTTCCTTTTACGGGAATCTTACCCAATTCATGAAAAGGTGATTTAGTGTCAAAAAAATGCTCAATTTGTTTGAGAACGTAGGACCTACTCAAATGTTTCTTTGTTCTGAAAGGTTATTAAGTCTATGTCTCGAAAAATATCACACTTTTTTCACAAGGAGAGAATCAAAGTTTTAGAGAATGGCCTTGTCTTATTTGTTATGGTTAAGGATAATTACATCATAACAAGAATGGTACTCTCACTTTGACTTAAAACAAATTGTCTGGGATAGATTTAAAAAAACACTTTAAATAATGTAAAAATGAAGGAAACTGATTGCGTCATGTGTGAAAGGTATTGGTCATTAAAATTGGAGTATGTGTCATTTATTGTCCATTAATTGGCTTCTTTAATTCCTTGTCAATCATGATGGGCTAGATAAGCTAGTTTTAAAAAATTTCAGTGTCACTCACTATTTTATTGTTTTACTAGCTAATATTTTCTTTGTTATTCTCCTTTTGACTAAAGTTATGCATACACGCTCAAACTTTTTAGTTTTCTCAAAAATGATGTGTATACGGTTCAGGTCTTAAAGAGGCGAATTCATTTCTTTAATTTTAAGTTTTCAGTTATGATGTTTTTGAAGTGTCATTCTATCCTTTTAGTAACAAATGGAGAGGAGGTTAGAAGGCATTAAAGTATAAAAAAGAAATGGTTACGAAAAAAGGCTGATTGGATGAGAGACTAATTCATTTTGATATTTGGAAAAATTTGGCATATTTGGGTTAGCATTAAAATCAGTAGTGATATTCCCCCCCCACTTCTATTTACTCATTGGAATCTGGATCAAGTAAGGGAGTGGGATATGTATAATTCAAAAACATAAAACTTTTTCTCTTTGAAGCACCAAAAACAACCTGAATGAAGTCATGCAACATAATTAAATGGTGAAGGGAGAAGCAAACAGTAGGACTTGGCAGAAGTTAGTTTGCTAGTTTATGTGGATGGTTTTTACAATGTGTCCATAAATTGTCAGAAAGACTGATTGTTGTACAGCTTATCTAGAGAAAGAAGTCGTAGTTTACTAGCTACCAAGTGTTCGAGGAAATTGTTGAAGAACCTATGTTCGTAATAGTTGTTGAGCACTCACAAGAAGACAATAGTATGTTACTGTGTATACTGTGCATAATTTTTTTTTAAAGATTGTGTATTTCTTTCAAACCTTTCCGTATACGATTTCCCACTATCCCAATCATTATAAGTTTGCAAGTTCAACGGTATGTTTTCATGTGCCTTATACCCCCTTCCCCCCGCCCTTTTAGGTACTTGGTTGCTATCATGGCAGTTTGTCACCACATGATAGGCAACCAATTTCACTACATGAAATATCCCGATGCCAGACCGGCCCTGCCTATTCGTCTAATAGACTAGACACTTAGGGCAACAAGTAAAGTTGAAAGACAGGATCCTACACATCTTTTTCACTATCCTTATGGATAGAGAAAGAATTATTGTGATTAACATCGTGTTGAGAAGAGCATTTACAATATTTAAACATGATAAATAGTACAGAAAACTCATTGTATACTGTATTAATAACAATACACTTCTCATTATGGATTTTACTATGAGGTATAGTACAAACCTGCTTCCAAGTAATAATAATATTATAGTTTCAGATATATAGTGCTTTGAATAAACAAAAATAAAGACATTATGATTTACTTTAATTGAGAATCAATTTTTTTTATGAAATAAGATGTTTGTGTTAAATCAACCAAATCATTTCTTTTACTCGTTTTTTCTTATTGGTATTTTCAAAAAATAGGAATAAAGTTTGAATAGAGTTCACCTTGTTTGGTTTCTCCTAAAACAAAAAAAAAATTTATTAGATAATACGTATGTATTATGAAGAGATGAAATAGTTTTTTGTCTGCTTTAGTATACTAGGTAAATCTATCCGGGACTTCGTGCGACAATAAATATATGGTTTCATAATTTTATATATTAGTATGAAGAGATGGATATGGTTTTTTACCTTTTAGATATAATTAGGTAATCTATCTGGGCTTTCACGCGCATTATAAATGATATCGTCAAGCATCTAATCGAAACTTTGTTCACTTATCATATTCATATATCATGCATGCCCAGTACATTGAAGTATTGAGGCATTTTCATGGTGTCGGTTTAGGCACTCAACTCATGATCACACATAAATTTATTGCTCTCTCGATCTTCATATTCTACCACTTCAGTGGGAGTCTCATACCACGAGTTAAGAGAAGCTTTGTCCCTTTAGATTCAATCTTTATTTTCTAGTTGCTCAATTTGTTAGGTTAGAGTGGGGCAAGTCTCATAACTAAATCATAGATACTTTTTAGACAAAGAAGTAGATTC
This sequence comes from Solanum habrochaites, assembly GCA_027704765.1. Taxonomy (NCBI): domain Eukaryota; kingdom Viridiplantae; phylum Streptophyta; class Magnoliopsida; order Solanales; family Solanaceae; genus Solanum; species Solanum habrochaites. The sequence goes on along the minus strand of JAKWJA010002492.1, from coordinate 10,831,028 downwards.
CAAACGGAGTGTTAAGTCGTTTTTTCACGCAGTTCACAAACTCTATTAGTATACATATATATAAATAATAGTAGATTCCCAGTACAAATAACTAGTGATTTTAACTTCCAACATAGGACATAATCTTACTTAATCCTTTTTAGTGTGCTTTATATATGCACGCACTCAGGTTAACATGGGATGCACTTCATAATATAGGAACCGTGTTATTGTATGGGGGTAGCCTTAGGATGGAATGTTCTTTCCCCTAAAAGTGTGGGAGGGGAAAAGGGTACTGAGGTGTTCAGGTATATTCAACAAGATAATATCGAGGTGAAGGGGTATGCTGTGAAATTAATAATTTTATCCCGATATGCCAAACTATGGTTGACGAGCTCAGGGAAACAAAAGTAAGTTGGCAGGTTCTTCTTACTTGGTGGTAAAAAGAAAGCCTAATTTCCAGCTTGTTAAGGAGATGTATGTATCCGTTTTGATAGTTCCAGGCACAAATAATAGAAGAAAGAGAAGCTTAAGGAGAAAAACTAGGGAGTAAAACGAGGTTAAATAAAGAAAATCATAAAGTTCTCACATTCAAGGTCCGGTGGTGGAGGTATCGGCCCTAGTGTAAAGTCTAATGAGCTATTGTACACAAGTTTCAAAGTGGTGGACAAAAGCCCTTAGAATGAGAGTATAGCAAATTTTTTATTTTTTTTTTCTAATGATGTTGTGTGAAAAAAGGATCATAGGTAAGGATTGTCCCTTAAATTTCTAATTAGAGGGATCTTTTGAGATCACTCATTATGGGCTCAACCGTACTTGTAAATCTCGAGTCAGGTTCAATGGTGGTAGAAAACAGAACGGTTCTTCTGCACACTTGGTCACAAGTTCACTGGGATTAACGGATCCAATGATGGTAAGTTATGATATTATTTTAGATAGTTGTAATGAATCCAGATCTACGGTATTTCAGTGGCTATTGTACGGGACACCTAATGCAAACTAAGTACAAGTCATTGATTCATGTTGGAAAGCTCATTGTTATTACTCAAAGTAAAACCTTTGGCTTAAGGCAGTACATGCTTTCAATACTTGGTTAATTTTGTTAAGAGAAGAAATGTTATTAAGAAATTGTAATTCTAGTTTATAAAGATACTTGGATCCTTTTACGTGTGAATAGATAGATTTATTTTTGTCTAAATGAGATATCTATGGTTTAATGAAATACCTAATACTTGGCCACTAAGTTACGAATTTGGAAAAAGATTATCATTTACTCAAGATTAGGTAGCCAAGAAAATCTTGGTCTTGGTGCATGAAATTTGTATTAGGAAATGATGACAGGTCAATTAAATATATGTTGAATCTAGAAAATAGGAGAACTTTCGGCATGAAGCTTAAATTAAGAGCAGTTAAAGATTAGTGTCGGATTAATGCGTTCCAAAAAGGTGCTTACCATTAAAAATATAGGAACAGATTCATGATTAAAAAAGAGAATCCCTGGATGGCGGTCGGGAGGTTCCTTTGGTGGTTTTCTACAATGTAAGAACATAAAGTTTTCACTACACACTGGGAATGTAGAGGTGGTTCAACAATTTAGAGAGAGGGAATAAAGTAAGCCCAATGGTTTTTGATACAAATAAGGTTATTCAAAAAAATTTTTTTGCAGGAATTTAAAAACACAGAGATATTACTTCAACATACATAAATATCAAACACAGCACAAGCCATCATCAATTGGAAAAGAATTAAAATCCCAATTGAGAATAAAAAAAAGATTGCAAAATAGGGGATTACCACGGATGCCCTAATCAAACGTGATACGAGGTTCTACGACAGGAACAGTTACAAAAGAATACTATAAAAAAATGAGCTCACGGGCAACAAGAAAGTTATAAAGTCACCATCATATAGTATTGTGCATTTTAATGTTTTTATATCAGATAATAATTAGGATTTTACCTCTATAGATTAAAATCATACATGGGTGTTATTATTACTACGGATCTCATCCCGTTGTTTTAAGATCGATGCTTTTCGGAGAACATGCTCTACATTATTGGACTTAAACCTGAGAAGACAACTGATTCCTTAAAAAAAGTAACTTTGGTGTGGGTGGAATCCATCACGCAGCATGATCCAAGCTAATATGTTCACTCATCCAGTTGAAGACGCAGAAGTTTCTCTTTGGTGTTTAATTATCAAGCCTTTGACTGATAAGTGATCACTCCGAAATTGGTTGTATTGATGAATTGGTTGGCTATTTGAGTCTTGCTAGTGAGTAGCCATTAGGGTGATCAATTCCTATAGAGAAAGTAGCCTCATTTTATGTGATATGAGGAATGTAGACAAATAATTTTGGGAATTTTCGGAACCGTTTCCAAATTGTTACTTACATGCTTCGTAATTTTCTTTTAATTGTTTGAGTTGTCTCATTCAAGTGGTCCCAATTTTGCGGACTTAGCCCATTATTATCTCTGTGTTTTATCTAAATAAAAAAAACATATGTTTGCATTAATAAAAAAAAATTAAAAGTAATGATATGATATAATATTATTTAAGATACGAAAATAAAATGGCTAGTAGATAATAATTGTGGGAGCTACCGATTAACCAAAAATAGAACATGTGAGCTAACGGGAAGTCCGATGTATTCTCCCATTCTCTAGGACCTAAATATGCCTTGTCAGGGATACAAAGGAAAATATGGGGTCCCTCCACTAAAACTGTTGTCAACAGAGTGGTACTTATAGCTACTCGGCACATTTAATTCTCGGACTTTGCGGTAGTCTTTAAAACTTAGACGGACTATTGGCCCCGTAACTTATATTTTGTTTAAAAAACCACCTTTATGATTACTAGCACATTTATTCATATGTAAATAAAATTTTTAATAATATCATATTTTTTAAGAAAACTTAATTCAAAAATATGCGTATTAGTAAATAAAAACAAAGGGATAATAAATGGCCAAGACCCAAAAGTAGGCCCGTAGGGAAAGATCCAGCAAACAATAAAATAAAAATAAAAAATTAACTGAAGCAGTAGTAGTAAGTAACCGATTTGGAAAGTAGTTCCAAAATTGGGGCACGGGAGCTTCATTCCTTCTCAATGCGAAGTCTACATTAATGTCTGCATACTAATCGACTCAAGATAGACCCACGCTACAATCATTTAATGACAACAATTTCGGAGGGTGATATTTGTTACGTCAAAGGCTCTCACTGACGCTATGATTCAAAACCCCAAGAAGATTTCCTAAATTTGATGATGAGCACCTAGCTGGGATCAGCTGCATGATGGATGGCAATACAACAAATCCTTTTTGTAAGAAATCTATTGGACTTTCCTTTTCGTTCATACCAATTTAGAGGCATTATTCTCGTAATTCACTCCATCTCTAACTTAGATGAGAATGCGTCGAAGCTTAAACAAACCCTATATGATTACAGGATCGGGAGTTAAGAATTCTAATATTTTGTCATAGCAGAATTGAAAACCAACATTAGTTGCTGGTTACTGTTTTTCTTTCTTTGGTAGTTTATCTTCTGTATGTATCTCATGTCTTGCCTGTTACTCCCTTGAATGAAAAATTGTTTTTGTCATACCCTTGTTCGTATCAACTGGAACTATGCATATGTTGTAAACCACAATTTTTCTATCTTTGGATCCGAATTATGGATTTGATTCTTTCCTTACTTGAAATGAATGGACTTGTGCCTTTTTGTTGCTTGTAACTACTATATGTTTTTTTTTTTCTTTTCTCTTTTTTTTTTGGAAATCTCTATGTGTAATCTATGAATGCCAAATGCTATACCAATCCCTTCTTTAAAGTATGAAACACCTTCACATATGTTCATCACAGCCATAGAAAAATCCAAGGAACCTCCCAAACCACATTCAAATGATATTCTTGAATCAATGAAAACTTTCTATTTTCTATGTTTTAGCATATACGAAACACCTCACAGTTCTAATAATTAATGTCAGTTAATAGACAAGCCATTTTTAATTTGGCTGCACCTATAACGTATTACATTTGATACTCCCAAAGGAATGGAGTTTCAACTCTTCATCTTGAAGCAGTTAACTAGATTATTCTTCAAAATGTTAAATTTAATTGTGGCAAGCAAGTATTAGGTATTTCATTAACCATGGATATCTAAACTTTAGACAACAAGGAAATACATCTATTCCCACATAGAACCAAAGAATGTTTACCACATAGAACTACCAATTTCTAATAACATTAATTCTATTACAATGAACAAAATAATGAACCAGGGCGTCTGCATTAAACAAAGGTTTTGTTGAGAAAACCCTAACTTACCCCTATCAACATGAATCAATGATTGTCGTAGTTGAATTACGGGTACACAAATGCCAGTAAACAAACTATATCAAGTAATGGCACTAATACTAGGTAATATATCATTAACTTAATAATTAATTGATCGGGGGGGAAATCTCATGATCTGGAGGGAGCCCGAAGTGCATTACGACCTGAAAAACCATACCTTTACCTTAGATTATTACCGCAAGTAACCCGTATGCTATACCGGTGCATGTGTGATATGTCCCTAGAACATCCACACTAAGGACACCACTTTTGGGTCACCAAAGGGAACTTATCATCATGCCTTTTCAATGTTCTACGATATTAATACCTAGGAAACATAACATTTCTTAGGTCAACAAGGGGAAAGCAAATTCCTATTGTAACCAAGAAAGTATTATGCATATCACTTTAATCATTTTACGACTCCAACATTCTTTAATTACTTTCATTTAGAGGCATTCCATAACTTAGCACATAATCTTAGGACAACTCTCTTATAATCCTATCAAAGATACGCGTGCCAATGGTGATAGCATCCAATACTTACTACCTTCGCTGTAGACTCTCTCTAGTAACTATCGTGCACATCTAACATTAATGGGAAAAGAAAAAGAGTTTAAACGACATAGACATGGGACCTAGGATAATGGATATCCTTGGTATCATAAGCCCCACACCATAAAGAGATTGTTTATTGTCTAAGGTTAAACTATATTTAGATTAAGTGGATCCAATTAGCTTAGCACTCTTGTGGGCAACATACCTTATGGAATCTAAGGGCTATTCTACAGATACCCCGGCCTCAAACTCAAGTATGGTCACCCCATCCCAATATATTTCTAATAGATACCAGCCTCAACTCAGGGTAACGCATCCATGTCATCACTATCCACTCGGTGCTTAGCCACCTTCCCATAGAGTACTCCTATTCTAACTTCTCATTAGGACAAGAGATGATATAGATCTTACCCCGCCCTCCTCAACTCATGGGTATGAGTATCCATCTGTTAAAAAATTACTTCATTGTAACATCCAAGAGATACTGAAAGTTTAGTGGACACTTCGCCTCTACTGATGGATGAAGAATCTATCTCAAACCCAACTTTGATTCATTATGAAGGGATGTTAGAAATTAATCTATTATGATCGACGAACTCAATTACGATGTGCATCCATATCCCAATTACATTCATTCATCTTCATGATAGGTCCATTTCATTATAGGAAAAACAAATTCAAGAGATCTCAAACACATTATAATTCCAGAGATATATAAATTAGGTTAAACACCTTACCTTTCAAGTGATCAACTTCAAGTTCCACAATTCAAAAGCAACAAGTAACTTCAAATCTGGCCTTCAAGGCCATAATCTCCATTTCCAAAACAAAAAAAAATTAACCGCCAATTAATCATGGGTAATGACATAACTTGAAAAACTCAAGCCATTTTAATATGTTCTATAACACTTCTTATTACCAACCAACCCAAGACCTAAAGGCATAAAATAGGAACAGAGAGAGAAAGCAATAGTTCAAAGAGTATTGGCATATGAAATAATCATTTAAAACAAACAATATCCACCCCATAATAGTCAATAGGAAAACTTTAATTAATTCAGTTAAAGAACCCACAGATGAGTAAAACCCTATGTTTTTATTAAGCTTGAAGACTTGAAAAATGACTCTGGGGTGAAAAGTTTACCCTAAAATGAAGATCACCATACCGTGATTAAGATTCCACAAGGAATTTTGAAGAATAAAAAAGCTTGAATCAAAAACCTATCCTAAACTTCTCTTCTCCTTGAGTTAGATACACAATATCTATCAGAGAACGAATTTGGTGTTTTTTTTGGGAAGTTCTAGAAAAGTTGAGTTAAAGGAATGTTTCCATTACCTAAAACTATTATATATAAAATATATATATTAAAAAATCTAAAATTAAACCCTCATCAGGTAGTAACACCTTAAATGAAAAATACTTAAAAACCCAAACTAAGGCAGCTCCGTCAAGCCACAGGCGACAAACACTTCAAGGCTCGTGAAGTGGGATACGACGTCCCGTGGTCCCGAGGAAGTGATTACATTGCCTTCAAGCCCTAAAAATTCTAAGGCATCTTCACGTCCAACTTTACGAGCCGCGGGTCAAAGCCACTGACCGTGGAGTGGTCGTGGAGGTTTGGGGTAGTAGCTTGATCAAAGTGCCTGCCTCCAATGGCCACAAGGACCTCACGACCATTTCTTTCTGGTTTTGGTGTGAAAAGTGACCGTGTGATGACAGTGGGTCTTACAGATCGTGGGACAATCTTTAAAGGTATGTTATATATTGTTAATGGCCTTCAACTTTTGTCATTAATAAGGATAATTAAGGGACCTTTGAGGGATTACTGGTAATTAGTATTTACTATATTTAATGTTGTCAGTTTAATGTTTGAAACATGAATTGATTTGAGTATAGATGTACAACCATATCTTATCTTCCTAGAGACAAAGATTGTAGATGAAAGTAATGAAAAGAACATATTTTTTAATAATTTTTTTCCTCATACGTCAATACTATTTTAGTGCTAGGTTTTTTGAAGAAATCTTACTTTGTTAGTTTCTGTTATCATAGTTTTAACTAGAAGGCTTTTGGAATCCTTGGGGGAGGAGGGGAAACCTATACAGGGTGTGTGCAATATCCACTATGGAACAGGTCTCTCAACACCCGGGGGCCTCAATCTTTGCAAAGTTTCGTACAAAAAAAAATTCATGGTGAGAAAAGTATAGTCTAGTGAATTCAGTCAACACAAGCTGTTTGCGTCGATGCAAGGGATTTCTGTAAGGACATATTTACAATCGTTGTGTTGTAAATTTACGAAAATAGCTTTCCACTACCGAACACTTGTTACTGAATTCACCAGCTTGTAATTCACAAAATAAACTCTTTAAGGAAAATTCTCATCGCTTAAGGGAGTGCCGAAAGACATGGTTACAAGATATTTCACCTGATATGGGTTGTAAGCCGCCATATTCAACAAAAACTATTCTAATATAATATTAAGAACAATAAACTAACTAAGATTCTTCAATATAAAACCCAACAGAAAAAAATAAAGGAGGAAGAAAGGAGGTATACGAAAAATCACTTTTCTCTTCTACTTCTATCTCCGCAAGAACTCTGATAATATATAGCCTTGAAAAAAAGAAGATTCCTAAGTTTCTAAACAAACGTTTCAAATTATGCGCTGAATGTCATAAATAGGTTCGATGACAATTTATTTTTGGACAATTGAAGGAACTTTTATTTTGTCAAAATTAAACATTGCAACACTCATATTTTTACTAACATGATCATATCATATATTTATATAAAAGAGACCTCTTAAACACACCTGTATGGCCACAACAAAGCTAGTAGAATTTCCTTTTTTAAATTATTTCTTTCCAAAAGTAGTCTTTCCTTTGTTTTAAAAAGATGTGACTGTTATGTTGTAAAAATGCAAATTTTAAGAAGCAGTTAAAAACTACTATAAACGCAGTACCACCCCTCAAAAAATAGTTAGTCATCTCTTGCATGACATGATGTTACTTTATGCAATAATGTGGACTTTTATAACAGTTGACGACTTTAATAAGAGGTGTAAAATTTTAGGGAAAAGGTACAAGTACCCTCAAACCTCCATGCCCGAAATCTCCAGAGACACAATTATATATACTAAGCTCCTATACCCCCGTGAATTATTTGTCATAAGTAATTTTTACCCTTTTTAGCCTACGGTGGCACTAGTTAGAACAAAAAGTCAACCATAGTGGGCCCACAAGATAGTGCCACCAGAGTCGAAAGGGGTAAAATATAGTAATAAAATAAGGAGGGGGTAATAGGCTTAGTAAGTCTAAGGTGTCTCTGAGATTTCGGGCGGACATTAGGTTAAGGGTGGTGGGTGGTGGTAGGTACTTGGGGCTTATCCCTAAATTTAGAAAGTTGTGACTTTTATGAAAACTTGCTACTTACACGAAGAAGTTGCGAGCTGTTGTATGAAATTTGTGACCTTTTTGAAAACAGTTGCACATTTTATGAAAGTTGGAGACCTTTCAAAATAGTTGTAACCTTACGATAAGGCACAATAAATTATTTGTCCAAAACTACCATTTCTGCACTAAATGGAGATGTTGTCATCTCATTGAAACAACAAAAGTTTTGAACCTCTTTTGGTTTTTCTTCTTCATAATACAATTCTAATTTGGCTACTTGTGCTCATTGGAGGAATACACTGCTCATTGAATCACCATCTCTTCACTGTTGGATATCATAGTACATATGTTTTACCTTCATTAAAATTATGTTTATGTTATAAGTTAAATGCTAAGATGTAATAACTTTATTTTCCAGTAATTATCATCTTTCTTTAAAGTTGATTATATTATTAGCGAGTTAATGTTACCAGGAAACGATAGATTTTAAGATTACTAAATTCTTGTGCGACGGAGTGGGTAAGTTTTATGTTGAGTCTATGTAATTGCCACAAATTCATTTCTATGTAAATTTTACTAACAAAACTTTCCATGATTATAGGTCAAAAGTTCATATGGTACCAAAAAAGAAAAAAATGAATGTATAATTAAAATCTATGTTTTATTTTTTACTCGACAAAAAATGTACTTATGCTCTATTTTTTTACCAACTGTTATGCGTGGTATTTACCGGGGCAAAGTAGCCTGTGACACTCTCCCACTCGTTCATCACTTTGTGCCAGTTATATTTTTAGAAAGTAGCCAATACCCTTTGCTCATGCAAGCGTGATTTAGGGGTTTCAGTGGCTCTGTCTTCCAATTTATTTGTTGTTTCATGACCAATGTATAGCCCCATTTTTTTTATCTTAATCCTGTTCGTCTTCTAACGGGTATGGCCTCACATCTAGAAGGTACGACCCAAAACCGAGCCGCCGAGTGGCACCCCACCTTACACCTCCTGATGTGCAGCGTCACCCCCAACCACTAACCCCCTCCAATTTCCCCTATAATATCCCCGACAGTCCTGCGGGCACCAAAGCCTTAAAATTATGTAACGTCTCAAACCACCCAAAAAACGAGTGGCAATCCCTTGGCGTGTAAAAAATTACCCCCTCTAGTATTTCCCCCCAAACAAGGAGCCAGTCCCTCTCACTAAACTGAACATTATGATCCCTTTTATAAACTAAGGTATTCACGAGCCAAACACATAAAAGCTAGTATCTGCAAACTGCAAGGCATCCAAGCCATGAGGAAGGAGATCCAGTCTCACGCTAGCCGCATTAGCTACACTTCTGCCCACTTAAGCTCCGTTTCTCTCTTGTGACGAAGCACTGGCATTCTCGATTACTGTTGCGTCGAACGATGAACCAGGCACCGGTTCTCACTCTTGAGTGCATCTCCACCCCAATGTGTCGTAGCCACAGACGACCAACCATAAACAGGTAGCGAGGAATCTTCCGAACCCACCGTACGACGACGAGAAAATACAACTTAATCGGCACGAAGCAACATTATGCAAAACTATCGACGACCAAGGCAAATATCTCACAAGCACCACCGCAATTAAAATCAACCCCACAGGTCGAGTCGTTCTTTTTTTTACTAATGTTTTTGTGATTGCGCCCCAAACCAGTACACTAAACATCATTCTACTTAGCCATAAAATACCGCAAACATATCCGTGAGGACTCAAGCCTCCATACTACTCATTTGGGATCATGTCTTTCCATTTTATTTGCACTCTGGAGCTACTACTATTCCTCGAATCTTTCAAGACCACACTACAAGTACTATTTATCTCTGACTGGTCCACGACGTCGCGGACCACTACGATCCCGATCTCCCCCCTATCTGAGCTGTGCTCCGGACTACGTGACCAACCCCTCCCGATCCAAACGTAATTCAAGGAATACGTGCGCAAAGCTCACTCCGATAGACACTCGAGCCCCGACATACCCCCCCCTTGATGATGTCGGTCTGTGAAACCACTTGTTCCCAACAACGTAAATTAGCGTATGCAAACCCAACACTTTTGTGTCGGTATATACCGATTGATGTGACATCCCCAAATCCCTCCCTATATTCACGGCATATTGTCGGTTGTGCCAAAACCACCGTTCCCACTCTTCGTCACGGTCAAGGATAACGTGGAACTACCGATCCCCTTCCTGGTGAAATGCATATCTCAACGTGATACCTGGCTGCTGAGAACACCCAACGTATGACACCCCTACTTCTAGTGTCGGAGACACTCGATTACCCCAAACATCAACAAATTCTATTCTTGTAGTATCAAGACCTGTCCCTGTGCCTATACCCAAGCGGTTTCATTATTCTCATACTTTTAGTTATCAAGCCTTCTTTATCTCAACGGCATCTCAACTTACAATCAAAACACTGGAGACGGGGTTTTATCATAAGAGTTGGGACTTAACTCCAGACTCATCATGCTGTTTTCATCACCATATACTCTAAATCCATTCATTGCATCCACACCAATTACGCCATAAAAGAAGATCCTATCACACTACCAAACACATATCATTCGATATTAAGCGTTTACTCGAATAGTTGTATGTAAAAACCATAACCACCCTCTCCACGACGACACCCAGTGATCACGCAGACTTCCCACAGCCTTGTGTCTTTCCTCTTCTCGTTCGAATCGCCCTTTTCTCTCGTTCGATCATGCTCTCTTCTGCTGTTTTTTTATTTTTTCTTTATTCAAACCCTCTTTCTTCTAACCTACTTATCACTTATCATAAGTTTTACAAAGATGACTTAATAATCCACTCTATGAACTTCAGGTACTCTTTTAACCCCTCCCACGTCCGTCTTTAGGATTTTTAACCCTTCCACCCTTACTTTCATAATTAAGGCAGGAAATAGTCCCAACCCGCTTAATTTAAATCATTCAGGACATTCGCCCCCCGCCTAGGGCTACCGTCGCGTGCCGTGCCCCGGTTCTGCCTGGACGGTCGTCCCTGTGTCGTGCAATTGAGGTCGAGACGTGTTTTAGACACGTTCCCTTTCTTTTTTTCTCCGGGTGAAGGGCAGCTATCGCTGCCTGAGGGAGGACCCGGTTCGTTCTCTCTTCCTTCTCTATCCATTGTCCTTGGTGCTGTCTCGAGCGTCTCTTTTCGCTGCCACCCCATGAACTCGGCGTTTTATCTATGCTTTTTTTGACACTACGAGCACGTCATACGGCCCTACATATGCCCCACCTTAGCCCTCCGCCAGGGCCGTCTCGTGCCCTGGTCACTGGTGAAAGTAAATCGTGGCTCGGTTGCCATAGAACGCAGCTTTTTCCCGACCATTCCCCTCTGCGGTGCTCACCCGCTCCTCCCAAATTTGTAAGGCAACCCCTCGCTCCCTCAACTTACAGCCCCCTTTGTTCGTTTCTTCCTTCGACATTACATAACCCACGATTCCCGAATCGCAGCCCAACTCGCGTGCCCGGACCCCACCCCACCATGTCTCGTCCCTGAGTATCAGAATAAAAACAACCAACAACAGAGTTTGTGGGTTACCCTGTTCCACCCCTCAGAGCTCACCGGCCCCACATGTACACCTACCAAATCTCAACAAACCCAAAAGTGCTTTTCTAACAGATCGATATCAACATGTCCGCAAACACCCTAACTGCGGCCCACCTATCCGCACTCCCCCCTCGAACCAAAACCCATCCCTTGGCCCCTTCGATCTCACACCGTTCCCTACCTTAAATCGCCCGGCCTTCCTCATCACCGACCACATTTCCTGTTTTACCGAAACAACCCCACGCCTGGGCCCACACGCCTTACTACGTAGTTTTCCTCCCCTGCGCCTATCCCTTCAGCACCTACCAATCAGACCACAATGACCGCCATTACACGGCCTCGCTCAAAAAAACACTCATCGGCGCCTGTTGTGGAGGACTACCAACATATTTTTGATTCTTTTTCCTTGATAACGTCCAAAACTATCACAAAGCCTCGCACAACCTCATCTCTTCCGCCCTTCCATGGCCCCCACTAACTTGGATCAGACCTTTCCCTGCTTTACCACACCATATTCACCCTTTCATGGGCGATTTAACTTTTCCGCCCTAAACTTTGCTTCCTTCCATATTATACAGGTCACAAACCAGCTCCCAAACCCGATTAGTGCTTCCACACCACAAGATATTGAACAAAAGAAATAATATCTCCCTCTTGATCCATACCAGACACTTGCGAACAGCTACATTCGTTTTTTCCGTGAATAGTATAGTCCACATATACCGCCCGTCGATTTGTTCTCAGCCACATCACACCCTCCTACCAATCTCACCCATACTTCCCCACACCCGTTTACCTTTCTTTCCAGTACCACCCCCCAATGAGTGTTCCTCTATCCGATGACATGCCCACCACAATATTCACAACTCAAACACTCATTCACACGTAAAAGCAGTCCCGAGGCACCTACACTCCTAAACTACAGTGCTTCAATGGAGCATGTTCAAATACGAGTGTAAGCTATTATTGTATGAAAACTCCGCTAAGGGTAAGAAGTTTTAACCAATGACCACCAAATTCTATCCACACACGCACGACAAGCATATCCTCCAAACACTGGAATAGTTAGCGCAGATGGACCAATAGGTGCTGAGGAGGGAAAGCGTACTAGTCCAAACCTAGTACCCAATTCCGATGGCAATGTTTCCAAAACATAGAATAAAATGACGTACGCTATCTGATATGATGGCTAGTGGACCCCCATGGTGCAATTGAACAACTTCTGAGGACGTAAAGTTTGGCTTAACTCGCTACATTAGAAGTCACCTTACCGGAATGAATAGCAGAACTAGTCAATTCCACAATACCCAAATAGAGTCTAAAACTTCCCCAATGTCTTTGGGACGACAACCACGAAGTCCATTGCAATTCTCTCCACTTCCATTCGGAAGGGCTGTGATCTTCTCGGAAGGTTCATCGGGCCTTGGTTGTTCATTACTTGACTTGTGACGTTTGGACATTTCGGCAACAAACTCAATAAGATATCGCGCTGTCACTACTCCACCCAAAAGGGTGCCTTAGGTCACGCGTACATCTTGGTTGCACCAGATGTATCGACATACCTTGAACTGTGAGCCTCTGTCGAAATAGTGTTGATCAACATCATCGACTGGGCGGTACAAATACCCTTCCTTAATCTCACAACACCTTCTCATGATGTGCGGCTTATTAGCCTCTCCTTAGCAACACTTTATCTCGGAGCCGGATCAATTTTTAATCATTAACTGCTTTCCCTTGATCGTAAGGAAGGAAGATTCCACTCCTAGGAAGATCTTGCCCTCCCACCACCAAGCTAAAAATACTCACTTCTACAGTTACTGCCAATATCAAAAGGTCGTTAGCCAGAATTGAACTTTACCTAGCCACCCCTTATGGGCGTCTAGAAGCTGCAGTGCGCTAGACTTCCCATGCTTCAGCCTTTATACCTTAAAAGCATACGCTACAAACATTCGCTCCCCGGATGATACAAGATAGTGATGTCGTAGTCTTAGTCGTTCCAATCATCTCCTCTGCCTTAAATTCAAATATCTCTTTGAGTAAAGACATACTGTAAAATACGATTGATCTGTTATAGAATCCCACTTCACCCCAATAGATAGTGTCTCCCATTGCTTTAATGCAAACCACACTGCAGGCCAATTCAAATCATGAGTTGGGCTAGTTACGTTCATGCAATTTTAACTTGTCTTGGAGCAGAAGAAAGAAAATATTTCTGCCTTATCTCAATGCACCCAAACCAGAATATGATGCATCACAAACACGATGAAGTTCTTGCTTCCACTGGCAAGGTGAGAATGGTTGTTTTGCGTAGTCAACAGAGTCTTGAGCTTCTGAAAGCTTTCCTACACTCATCCGACAATACCAATGAGAACATTTTGCTTAGTCAAGTTCGTAGTTGGGAAGCAAGCAATAGAAGAGAATCCCTCTTGAAATATGGCGTGTGTAGTGTAGTGGTGGTAGTAAGCTAGCTAACCCAACAAAGCTCCTATTTTGACACATTAGTAGGTCTTACCCCAATTTTTCACGACTTAGATCGTTTAGAAGGATCCACCATCACCCCATCATTAGAAACCAGTGTCCAAGAAGGGACACTGCGCATCTAGGCAAAAACTCACCAATTAGAGGAAAAATTGGCATTAAATTACGCTTTTTCTCCCTCCACATTTACAATACAATCTCAAATGATCCAATTGTTTGTTCCGTCCTTACTTTTTTTTTTAAGAGTATATCAGTATATCATCAATAAATACGATCCACAAAGAGATCCAACTATGGCTTTTAAAAATCGAAGTGTCATCAAACTCCTTGAATGCGAGGCAGGGGCATTCGTAAGACAAAAAGAACATCACTACAAGTCGTAATGCCCATAACTGGTTCTAAAGCAGTCTTTGGCAAATCCGTTTGCCCGTATTTTCAATTGTGATACTGATCTCAAGTAAATCTTAGAGAAGACACAGCACCTGTGTAACTGATCGAACAATCATACTGCGAGGAAGAGGTACTTGTCTTTATTACCTTGTTCAACTGCGGTGTAAGGTCGTTTGTCTATGCAATCCGAAAAAACATACCATCCTTCTTCACAAACAAAAACCGGAGCACCCCAAGGAGATGCAAAGTGGTCTCAATGAGCCTTTGGCCAACAACTCCTGAAGCGTAAGCGAGGGATCCACTCCCTTCCACCCTTTGTATCCCCCTTGCCCGTCCACGCCCCTCCCCCCCACTTCCCACCCCTTCAATTCCTTTTTTAACTCTCTTAACTCCGCGGGAGACATGGACCCTTCTATAAGGGGGGTATAGAAACAAAAAATGGGGCGAGTACCCGGGTTCAAGATCAATAAGAAGTCATTCCCTATCTGGTGGCCCATACCAGAAGATATGCAGGGAACACACCAGAAAAAATCACGGACCACCGAAACCGACTCAATCGATGGTACTTGGGTAGTGTCATCCTTGAGATGTGCCAACGAAAGCTAAACACCTTTACAACCATTTTCTTAGCGTAGCAGAAGAAAAGAAAAAGGAGATTATACGCACCGGATTGGAAGTGTAGTACCCTCACAACACGAAAGAATCTGTACAGGCTTGGCTAAGTCACAATTTTAGCTTTACAATCCACGATCGCAAATTGCGGAGAAGCCAAGTCATACCCAGGAATTACATCAAAAGCAACCACTTCTAAAGATAACCAAATCGACATAAGTGTTGCTCCCACCAAGTTCACCAAAACAAAACAATTATACCTTTTCAAACTCCACCACAGACTCCACCCACCTGGTAGAAGAAACACGAATAGGCGTATCAAGTAATTCACAATGTTAAACTTTAGACCCATTAGAAAATGAGGAAGATACATAAGAACAATGTGGATCCAGGATCAAAAATTACAGAAGCATTGCAATACACAAACCAGGAAGATTACCGTGACACCCACCCCCCCGCAAACCAAACCGCCCTACTCCTCCTCAGACCTGGTCTCAAACTCAGATCTCCCAGGGACCGGACACGCCCACAACATAAAACAAATGGGCCCTTGCGTGTTTGTCCGTTGTCCCTACCATGTTGTGATGTAGTGGCTCCCGTTTGCCCTACCACGACCGTTTGGTGACCACCATTACCCGGCCACCAATCCCTCCAGATATACAGGCCTCTGCCTGACCACCTCTACCTTCTAGCTATTGCGGGGTCTATTCACTTCTGGTTGGACCCAAATTTCTCCCTAACTATGTCACTAGCCTCCTCCACACATCCATAAACAACTCTCTAGATTCAGCATTGGGTCTCTCAGAGATAATGTGACGGTTGAGGTGACCCCCAATTATCCAGTCTGTAAGTGAAGACTGAAGGGTTTTTCAAACTGAGGAGTAGTAACCTCGGAACCTGTTCTCTAGAGTAGAAAACATTAAACTCACCCCCCTTTCGAAACCTCTTTGATGTCGATGCCCGGTGGAAATTCATCGGGCTTACTCCTTCAACCCTACGACGAAAGTTATACCTCTTGAAAAGATTTTGCTGTGGGCCTTACCTGTAAAGATGAATTTCGAAATGATCTAAAACCCTTCACCAAAAACGGCGGAATCCACTCGTGTGGACTGAAAACAATAGTTGGGTGTGCATATCTGGATAGTGACCCGAAACTAGCTCATATGATTTGACCCGACCATCACCTGGCTCTAGGCTAAGAACTCATCCCTCTCCTATCCCTCAAAAGTCCGGGGGATATACTTCTCCATAAACAAGCTAGAGAATGAGGCCAAGTTCATAGGTGGTGCTCTGTTGGTTGACCATCAACATGTGACCGCCACCACATTTTGGCGTTCCTGAAACTGGTAACTCACGAAATCAAACACCAAAACCGTTCTACTATACCATTTGTGTAAGTTTTAGCTCATGACCGTTCAAACCAGAAAATCGTAAGCTCCTCAGATTCTGCACCTTGAAGACTGGAGGTTTCAATTTTCAAGAACTTACTGAACGTTCATGCTGATCATTTGTCATTATAGGACCCAGTAGTCAGGCGTGGAAAACGAGCTATGTCAAATGAAGGCATCCATAACGAGGGGCCGAAGGGGCTGCATGTTTGTACCTCTGAACCGGATTGGTAGTTGTGATTTATAGATTGGACATGCATAATAATTTATATTAATTGTGAATAGTGTTTTGTGAGGGAATTTCCGAATTACAATATTCAAAGTGATCAAAAAGTGGGTGTGGGGTGTGCAAGTGTGGGCAGTGCGCTTTGGCCCCGTTTATAGGGTGTATAAATCATGTATTTCTTGTGTATTTTATGTGTGCAATGTGTTTACAATGTGATGTTCATTACCGTGAAATATAGTATATTGAAATCACCTTTTTTAGCCAACTAAGCTTATGAACAATGTGACTAAAAATGAGTCGAATAAAGACAATAATTTTCCTGATTTGGGTACTCTATAATAAGGTTGAAATATGGGTTTAAAAAGGGAAAATTAAATAAGTGAGGTCGAGGGGAATCAAACCCAAGAACTCACATGTTGAGATGGCCTAAAAATAAAAAGAAAAAGGAATGGGGCTAAAGGGAATTGAACCTCCTTAGCTACTGATCTCGCCTCAAAGAAAAAAAAAGAATGGGACTGGGAGGGGGGATCGAACTCATGATCTGTGGGTTGAAGGAGGATAAAATTAATTAAGCAAATAACTGGGAGGCGTGGGATTCAAAAACCACTACTCTAGGGTAACCGCGAAAGGAAAAGAAAATAACAAAAAATAAAATGTGAGATTTAGGGAATTCGAAACCCACGCCTCAAGATAAAAGAAGGGAGCGAAATAAATTAGTAATGAAGTGAGACTGTGGGGGTTTATCCCACCAACCTCACTGCCACTCGACCAGGTAATAAAATAAAGATAGAGAGGTGTGGAGGTTCGAAACCAGAACCTCCCTATCCCAGGAGAAGAATGAGAGAAATTAAAAAAAATCAAATAAGAGGGCGGCTCTGGGGTTAAAACCCACAACCGTCCATTCCCAGCGGAATATTAAAGGGAACAATGAAAGAGGTGTGGGCGTTTGTACCCACAACCTCTTGATTAGGCAAGAAAGAATGTCAACAAGGCTTTAAAAATTAAAAAGGGATTGTGGTGAGTCGGAACACCCAACCATTCCTTACCTAAGAGTAAAATTAAAATAGGAAAATTATTACTTAATGTAAATGTTGAGTTTAATTTAGAGTCTAATGTATGAATATGGTAAATAAAAAAATGATGAAAATTAATTGCGATCCAAGTGATTGCAAGATTTGGGCTTCCCTAACCAAACATCCGTATTGATGCACAAGTCATACGTGAGTTTAAAATATCCAAGAGTATGCAATTTAATAGATAAAAAAAATATTTGGCATAGATACACGGATACAAAGTCTTGTACGGTACTACATAATCTTAGAAATGAGAAAGTAAAAAAATCACTTAGCGAACTATTAATGAAGCCCAATCGCTTGTATTGTATAGAACACATAAGTTAAAACAAACGTTCAATTCAAAAGTAAAGGTGAACCGAAAAATGAAGATAAGAAATGGTGAATGAACCCTAGCGAGGGTTTAAAACTATGAGTGTAAAGATAAACTTAATGGTCCAAGTGCATTGGCATTGATGAGATGAACTATTGAACTGATGAATAAAACTTCACGTACTAGAAGGGTGAGAATATGAAAAAGCAAGGTCACAATAACAAAGGAAGTTATTAACAACATTGATATGAGGCTAATGTATATGAGAGAGTTATCTCAAAGGCCATGTAATGTTACCCAATATGTACTAAAACTAATGAATAAAACCTTTCTGTACTGAGCACCGATTATCTAGCTCTGAACTGTGATGCATTCTTACGAAAAGGGAACGAAGGGCAACGTTACTCTTATGAGATGAGCGTTTTCTGGTGCCGGTGGTATGGGTCTCCATATATTCCCTAGTCTTTGAACCTATACTACCCATTAGCGGATCCGGCCTGGGTTAAATTCATATACACTAGAGTTATTGAGTAAACTTTTGCCGTGATTTCATCTATTTCGGGTGTGGGGGAGACACGGCATTATGATGCCTCACATATGATCAATGTCGATTAAAGTTAAAGTCCCAATGAAGACTGAGGCCAGCGTCAATGAAGCATATTAAAGAAATAAAATGAACCGAAGGTGTTAGGATAGAGAATAATCAGAGGGGTGAAACTAGGACATAAGGTATGATTATTAGGTTAAAAACCTGATCATTCACAGCAAAAACCGATGAAAGTCTTAAACTACATCTTAGGTAGAGTTGGTTCACAAACCCTAGGCATATGAAAATTTAAATGAACACGAAGAATGATGAATGAATGGAAACAGACTCATGTTTGCTAATGAAGACACCGTAGTTGAGTGACAATGGGTTGAAAGTCTTAATGTAAAGTCCATAATTCCAAGGTCTCATGTCATATTAATGAATGATATGAAAGAAATTATGTGTCATGTGTTATGTTCTATGATATGTGCTATATGAAGATGTTATATGTTGTGCGCAATACAATATTATAATGATGAATGTTACTCTAGTGGCATGACCTTCCTTACTCAATTTGGAAAGTTCACTAACTTTCCTAATCTCAATTTAGGGAAGACCTGTTCTTTCTCAAGCATGAACTTGGTGTGTACTTGCATATACCCATACCTAGTACAAGTGTGTCCTAACCCTATAAATCTATATTATTTTCGGTGCAGGAAAAGGTGGGTGATAGTGCAACAGGTTCATTGTTGTAAATATCTGGGCGTCAATATAAATATTGAGTTTGGTAGGTCCTGATGCCTTCGAGGATGCTACTGTTTTACATTTTAGCGTAGTTCTTGAGTTGAGCTAGTGGAGCATGTTCCAGTAGCGTTTGTTTCCTATTTTGGTTCAGACATTGTATTGGTGCCATTTTGGCCATCATATAATTAATACTTAATGAACTATTTGTTTCAATGGATAACCTCTTAAATGTTAGATGGTTGATGATGAACGATTATGAAATGTTAAAAATATTTAGCAAGTATGCTAAAGATTAAAAAATTTCAAATTTTCCTCTGGAATTAGTCTAGGTGAGGTATAAATAACGCATTTAGGCTTGTCTGTGACCTCTAAGAGGTTAACAACACCGGTCTCGATTGGGGATTAGATTCGGGTCGTTAAAAAGTTAAAATCAGATCCCTTGGTTAAATTTCAAGAATATTGAGTTCACCTCAACCACATTGAGTAGTTTCTAAGTCACGGTAGTGAAGTGCACCACTATCCTGGATTAGACACTGCACGATGCGTTGGAAAAATTTCCCTACTTCTGATCTTATCATGCTTTTCCCAATGTTTTAATTCTTGGTGTTATGAACGTGCCTAACTTAAAATCTTGTTGTTTTTAAAGAATGAACACTTGAAGAAGTAAGGGTCTGAGGAGGGGAGGAGCAACAACTAGGGGTAATTAGAATCCACCCTAGGCTCCTGCTGAAGGAGTTGTCAAGCTAGTTGACCCAACTAGGTTGACTGATGCTGAGGTGAGGTCATCTATATACAAGATGGCAAAGGCCATCATAATGGACGTTAATGATAGTCAACCGACAGAATGTTTAGAGATCCACTGGTTCGCAGCAAGGCTGACACACTGCAAGATTTCACGAGGATGAATCCTCCTATATTCACAGGGGCTAAGACACCAGTGGATACTCAAGAGTTTGTAGATGAGGTGCATATGATCCTAGTAGCTATGGGGGCCACTAATATTGAGAAGGATGAGCTGTCATTCTACCCGCTCAAGGATGTTGAAAAAACATGGTGAAAGATGTGGCAAGATAGTTGTGTTTTAGTTGGAGTGCCAAACACATGGGAGCAGTTCAAGACAACATTTCTGGAGAGATTCTTCCCCAGAGATCAGGGAGGCAAAAGTTGTTCATCAACCTTAAACAAGGCTCTATGACGGTCAGGGAGTATTCTCTAAAGTTATTTAGGCTATAAAGGTATGTTACTTTCCATAGTATTTAATAGAAAGATTAGGGATAATACTGATATTTGTTGAAATAATCCAGGTAAGGCTAATGTTGTAGCTGATGCTTTGAGCAGGATGAGCATGGGAAATACAGCCCATGTTCAGGATCAGAAGAAGGACCTGGTGAAAGAGGTACACAGACTTTCTTGACTGGGTGTGCGATTGGTTGACTCTATTATGGGTTGTTCAGTCATCTAGTTATGAATAATCATGAGTAGTTGTAAGTCGGAGGGTCAGACCACAGGATACTTTCTTTATGGAACTGAAGGACTCAGTTGCCATTAAAAATGAATGAAAATTCGATTTGGGCGGTGGGTGGTGAGGGCAGACTTAGGAGGGAACTTAGCATACCAGGGAAGGCTGTGTGGTACCAACATGTAGATAATTGGACGACCAGGATTGTGCGGAAAAGACCCATGATTACAGGATTCCATAAATCAGGTTTCCACCCTAGTATATCATTATCTTAAGCACGATTTATTGTGGGATGGCATGGAAGAAGGAATGCAGAAGATGGCTAAGTGTCCTATTGTCAGCAGGTAAGGCAGAGATCTTGAGCTTTGTGAGGTCTCATAAGATTATGGAGGGTTCCGATTGGAAGTGAGCAGCGGCCATTAATATGGACTATTGTGGTGGTTTACAAGGCCTAGGAGGAGGAAGATGCTATATGGTTATGGCTGGAAAGCTTGACTAAGTATGCTCACTTTTTCCTGTGCGTCTACTTACAATCCGAGATTATCTAGACTACTACCCACTGCATGAGATATGAGGTGGCATGGTATTTTTTGTCTATCATTTCTGTAGAGGAGCTCAGTTTACTCCACATTTCTGAAATCTTTCCAGAAAAGCTTGAGGCACGAGGGGTGATCCGGCTGGTAAAAAACTTAGCGCTGCCTTCATGCCCAAACAGATGGGCAGGCAGAGACGGCACGTTCAGACATAGGACGGACCATATTGAGAGGCATGTGTGTTGCTTCAGAGCGGTAATTGGGATCACCATCTACTTTGATAGAGTTCCGTAAATAATAGCTATCACTCCAGACGGATGACACCTTTTGAGGGTATAGTTGGTAGGAGGTGTTGTAGAATCTCTATTTTGGTGGTTCGAGGTTGGAGAGTAATCCATTTTGCGGTACATATATCATTCATTGAGGGACTTTTAGGAAAGTTAGAGTGATTACGGACAGTTGGCACGCCTTAAAGCCGAAAAAAAAATCGTATGCAAACAACATATAGCGACCTTAGAATTTATGTTGGTGACAAGCTTCTTGAAGATATCTCCTAGAAAGGGGTGGGTTGATGGGGTGATGAAGTTGGTTAGAAAATAGAAGCTGAAAGTCAGAGGTAAGTATGGGGGGCCATTGAGATCCTACATCGGGGGTGAGGTGTCCTAGGAGTTAAGCATTGACTTGCGGAGCTAGATTCTGATTATTCAATCTTTCATGTCTTTATGTTGACGACAAGTGCCTACGTGATCTAAGATTCAATCCTACATTGAAGGTCTTTGAGGGTGGTGAAGGACTCGTCTATGAGGAGGAACCTATTGAGCTCATAACACACCGGGTCAAGGGCTTAGGAACAAGGAGATGCCAACAGTGAAGGTATTGTGGATGAATCATCTGTGAGGTTGCTAGTTGGAGTTGAGACCGAATGTGAGATCCGCTATCTCATATTTTCGCATCTTGCGGTGTCATCCTACTTAAGCTATTGTTTCATTCTATCTCTATTTGGTGCTATTTTTGACTCTGGACCATAGCTAGTATGTGATGATTTGGTTGCATTACGAAAGTATAATGGTAGTGTTCATTTGGGACGAATATTCTTTGGGGGGGGGGATAACGGGGATGGATTAATGTAACAACCGTGATTCTAAAAAAATCAAAAGATAAATTATTAAGGTTATTAAATTAATTCTAACAATCAAAAATTTTAAGGGCAAATGGGTCCTTTCAAGTTTTAAATAAAATAAATAAGATTTGTTATTAATTTTAATTTAAATCTTTTTGAAAAGGTTGTTGCCTTCAATATAGTGCCTAACTCAAATAAATTATCCCTCACGTTTCTAAACTCCTCTTCAAATCTTTTTCAAATCGCTTTGCGCATGCATAACCTAGCCAGAAAAAAATACGAAAGAACAGTTTAATAACAAGTGTCTACATTGAAAAACACACAAAAGTATTAAGAAAAGCAAAGGTTATGAAAAACGTTTCAAGGCAAAGGGGAGGTTGTTGTTCGTCATTGTATTCTTCTCCAAGAGATTTTCCTCGATAGGATTCTCAGGTCTGAAAACTAAGTTTTGCCCTTGTTGTCCTTATGAGTTTCCAAACGAATTCGTAGGATCTCCTGTTGTGACTGCTAGATTTAGCATGAATATGGATTTAATAAATAGTGAACATTTTATGATGAGAGAAATTAAAAAAATGCTATCATAGTGGATCGAAATGTGGTGTGTGGGAGATGGCACCGTGGGCAGTGGCTTTGGCCACTATCTTTGGGTTGTATAATCATATATTTTTGGTATTTAGGTGCCAATATTGTGTACAATGTTGATGTTCATACCATTAAATATTAGTGTATGAAACAAGAACATCTTTTATCAAATTAAAAGTATGAACAATGTGACTAAAAATGAATTGAAGTAATGACAAGAAATTTCGATTGGGTACTCTATAATAAGGTTGAAATCTGGTTTTTAAAAGGGAAAATTAAATAAGTGAGGTCAATGGGAATAGAACCCAAGACCTCACATGTTGAGATAGGTTAAAAAGAAAAGAAAAAAAGGAATGGGGATAAAGAGAATCGAACCATCTTAGCTACTAATCTCGCCTCAAAGAAAAAAGATGAATGGGACTAGGGGGGATCGAACTCATGATCTCTAGGGAGAAGGAGGAGAAAATTAATTAAGCAAATAAATGGGAGGCATGGAATTCGAACCCACTACCTCAAGGTACACGCGAAGGAAAAGAAAAATAAGGAAAAGAAAACGCGAGAAGAGAGAGTCGAACCCACGACCTCAAGGCTGAAGGAAGGAGCGAAATAAATTAGAAAATGAAGTAAGAGTGTGGGGGTTCGATCCCACAACATCACTACCACTAGCCCAGTTTAAATAAAATAAAGATAGAGAGACTGCGGATGTTCGAACCCACAACCTTTCTATCACAGCGAGAAAGCATGAGCGAATTTAAAAAAATAAATAAATAAGGGGGCTGTGGGGGTTCGAACCCACAACCTCCCTATCAGAGCGTAAATGAATGAAAAAAAAATCAAAGAGGCTGTGGGGTTTTGAACCCACAACCTCTTGATTTAGGCAAGAATGGGCAATAAGAGGCTATTAATAATTTAAAAAGGATTATGGAGGTTTAAACCCCCAACCCTTTGATTAACTAAGAGTAAAATTAAAATGGAAAATTAATAATTCCATGTAAATGTTGAGATATAATTTAAAGTTCTTATGTTATGAATATTACAAATAAAATCAATGAAAAATATAAATGATATAAGTATCAAGATTTGGGTTCCCCATGCCCAGAACATCGGTATTATGCACAAGTCATATGGGAGTGTAATATCAAATGTAATGCCAAATCTAGCTTATATAAAAAAATCAAGATCTTTGAATATTACAAGATACATAAGTCTTGTACTACATTAAATCTTAGGAAAGTAGAAGAACTTAGCCGAACATGAAGTAAAGCCTCATTGTTTCGTATGATAGATAGCATAAGTTAACATACGTCAAAAGTAAGTGATAGATTGTTGTACTGAAATGAAATGATGAACCCTACGAGGGTCAAGTATGAGTGTATGCCAAGTGCATGAATATGATGAGAGAACTATGAATGAAGAAAACAAGAAAAAAAAAAAAACATTAGGTAAAAGAGGTGAGTAACTTGAAAAGCCCAAAGGTTGTTAATCATGAAGAAATGTCACGTGACAACATAATATTAGGCTAATGTAATAAATGAGGCAATCCTAATTGATCGTAAGTAGTAAGTTACCAGTAAGTAATCACCAATGAGACTTTAAGATTATGAGAGACTTCTTAGAAACACTCTATAATGAAGTATTTGAGTGTAACCACACCAGTGCTAATGATGAGATGAGAATGAAATCTAATTAAGAGATATTAGGTCTCATACTAGACGTAGCTTCTGGCTGGGGAAGCTATAAAGGTGTACGTAATGGAACTGTATTACTGGAGTACGAGTAGTATAGCTATGAGCGGTGAGGGGGGTGAGGTGACGCTCTTTTGGAAAGGGGAAGGTTCACGTAACTTCATGAGATGAGACTGTCCCTTTGCTTGTATGAGATCTCCATATAAATCCATAGTCTTCGAAACCTATACCTCAAAATAGGGATCTGGCGGGGTTACATTCAATATACGTTAGCATGTTATTGAGTTACGTTGCTGGGATTCCCCTCTTTCAGGTGGGGGCAGACACTGGATTTCATGATGTCACAAATCTATGTCGTTTAAAGTTAACGTTCCAATGAATGAAAGAGTTATCCTCAAATGAAGAGACATATAAAGAAATGAAGACAATAATTTGTTAGGCTAGCTATCAAGAGTGAGCAGACTAAGAAAAATGACCATTAGGTTTATTCCTGATCATTGAAAAAAAACTCGATCTCAAAGTCCTTAAAATACATGTCGGCACATTAGGTTTATCTCCGGACTTTGAAATGAAATGAAATGAAATATGTTTTTTATGAATGAATGAGCAGGAACTCTGTGTTTTGAGAATGAAGACTCCCGAGTTAAGGTCACATTTGTTGAGCATCAGTTTGGTACGTCTTAATGTCAGTCCACAATTCAAGGTTCATGGCATATATATGACTGCTATGAAAGAAGCTATGTGTAATAGGTTAGTGTATGATATGTGTATATGAAGATTTAGTGTTTGTGAAATACGATATTTAAAAAGCTGCATGTTACATCATGATGACCTTCATAAATCAATTTGGAAAGTTCACTAAGTTTCCTAATCTCAACTCAATTTGGCAAGTCTACGACTGACTTCCCAAAAGATTTAGTCGTTAGAAAGAAATGTTCTTTCTCATGCATGTACTTGGTGTGCGAACCTGTACCAATACTTAGTCAACTGTTGGTTACTAACCCCACACATCTATACTATTTTAGGTGCAGCCCACAGGTGGGCGCATAGAGCTAATGTTCATTGTTGCCCAGCTATCTGGCGTCAGCATTTCATCCGCGAGTTTGGTCTTGGTCATCTGCCTTCAGGGATGCTAGATTGTAATTCTAGCATAGTTTTAGAGTTGGTTAGTGCGCTGTTCCACTAGTGTTTTTTCTGTTTTTGTTTAGCCTTCTTGCTATGGTGCCCATTTTGCGCCCTATTACAATTAAACGTAATGTATTTCTTTCAGGTTGCTTATTCTATATTTAATGTTCAATGGTTGTCATGAGCGATTATGAAATGTGTTAAAAAATTTATCAAGTATTTTAAAGATCAAAAAGATTAAAATTTTCACTTAAAATTATCTAGGTTAGGATGAATAACGAATGTTAGGCTTGTCTGCGCACTTTGAAGTTTAACGAGATGGTTCGTCTGAGCGTATGATTTTTGTCATGACACCCTAACTTCGTTGCAAGGTGGCCTCCGGGCTTGGTTGTATTGTAAAGTCTTACGAACCTCAGGGACGAAGGAAGTAATCCCTGAATGACATCGAGAGCATGCTTAAGGTTGATGAATTCCTTAACATTACCTCATTTCATTTATCTGGTATAGAACCTCCTAGAAAATCCATCTTGAAAAGATCTAAATAAGTAGGACCCCTCCTAAGGCCTCTTCTTATCCTGCACCAACTTATTACCGGGATTGAGTTCATCCTTGAGCTCGGTTAGGATGCCAACTCAGAATTCTCGAATCAATCAAACCCTATAACCTGAGCTTCTCATAAACTTCTAGCTGCGGATCTATTATACCAATGTGTCCTTATATCAATGTCAACCAAGCTGGGTTAACAGGAAGTGTTAATTCCAATAGCTTGAACATGGGAAGGAACCTTAAATTACTCCAGCAGCTTTTCTCCACATAACTTCCACCTTCTTGTCTATTGAATTCATTCTTTTGGAGGAAACTTTCAAGAGTTTATGTTAGTGACGCTCATTATAAAACCAATGAAAATTCAAAATTAGAGAAGGCACAATAGATTAGAAGATAGAAATTTCCACGCATCATGTAGGCTCTAATCTAGGATAGTGGTGTGACAACATAACTACCATGACTTAGAACCTACTCAACGTGGGTTGATGTGAACTTATTTTCTCTAAATTTTTACCTAGTGCTCTGATACCAACTTTGTCACGACTGGATATAGACCCCAGACGAGACCGGCACGTGACCTCTCATAGGTCGCAGAGAAGAAGAGAAAGCCTACATACGTATTCTCTACCTTTATCTGGTCTATTTTAGCCAGAACAAATTTGAACTTTTGTACTTCTTATTCATGCTAAAATAAAACACTCATCGCGTTCGAAAAAACAACCATCTAAAAATAGTGATAATCAAATGAATGATTGAAACAGTTAGTTCATAATAACTTAAACGATTTTTGCCAAAAGAGCACAATAAAAGGAGTAAATGAAAGTGGAAGGAAACACTGAGTGGAACACTAGATAAAGCCTACATCCGAAGCTAGATAATAACCGGTAGACATCCTCGAAGGACATGAGGGCCTACAAGGCTGATTAAAGCTCGAAGTCGGATTGTGCAATGTCAAACTGATAAGCTCTAGCGTCTCAAAATGGTCCTGCCACCTAAAATATAGAGTTGTATGGGATGAGTACACACTTGTATACTAACTATGGGAATATTCACAGCACACACAAGAATGCATTAGAAAGAATCGGTCTGTTATAACACATGATTTATTAAAAGTCACAGTGAGTGGACGTTTCAAATGGACTAGGAAAAATCTGAATGGGACCTGCCAAATTTGGATTGGAAAGTCAGGCCATGATTTAACCTACAAACATCAAACTTATCATTTACAAACAACAGAAAACAATTGATATAGAAACATAACCTCTTTCATACATTCACTTTCATATGCCATGAGGACCTTGGAATCATGGCTTAACATAAGACTTTCAGAAATGAGGGTCACCTATGGGACCTAAACTAGGAGTGAGATTTAGCAAACACAGAGTCTGCGTGTTCATTCATACGTACTCCATTCAGTTCATCCATGGGCCAGTGTAAAATACCATTTATACTAGCGATGTGTAGTGTGTAAGACATTAATCGGGTTAGTTGTTCAATGAAATGAATGACCTCAATATCATCACCTTAAATCTAAACTCACCTTTTGTTATCCTATCCTTACAAATTGGTATCAGTTCATTTCATTATGTGCAGCAGTTGAGGCGATCGCCTTATCCATTGGAACTGTAACTGTAACCGACATACAAGATAGTCATATGAGAATCACGAAATCCATGGTCATTGAAACCCCACACAAAAAAAAGTGAAAACACCGCCAAAGGCCCAAAACATTGTAGCGTAGATGAGAAGTGAACCCCGCAAGATCCCTATATTGGAAGTATGCGTTGGAGACTAGGAGATATAAGGAGACACCTATCCGCGCATTGCCCAGACGTTCATTCAATGAAGAGTTAGTACCTCTGCCTTTCCCGTAAGAAGGCGAAGCTCACGCTCATATCTGGGTCTACGGTGATCAGTATCAAGCTTCCATTACATCAACTAATACGTCAGCCAAGATGTCTTGTTGATTAGAGGACATCATAGTCAATATATATCGTTCATATCATCTTAATATTAAGTGTGTTAATCCAAACTTAATTAGAGTGTTCATAGTAGAGGAGTGGTCTTTTCATAACTTTACACTTAATAAGGAGTACGTTTTGGTAAGATTTAATTAGGCACTCATTGAGATTGCTCTCATATCTTACATTAGGCCTCATATCATTTATTACAACATTACTTAACATTTACAACGTTTTCTATTCATAATTTCTACCCCATTTGCGTGAGGAATGTTTATTTCATCATATGGCCTATGCAATGGCCATAGTGGTTTCACACTCTTACTTAACCCTTCTTGGGTTTCACATTTCATTGTTCATTTCATCATTTTTCTTTGTTCATTTCATCATTAATTCTTCATTTCATCATATACCAATTCTTGGCCCCCTTTAGTGTGTTTCACAATCTACTTAACCCTTTTAGGGGTTAATCATTCATACATAATCTTAGGTTCACTTACTTGTAAACGTATGATAGATTTATGAGTCTATACATACAAGCATGGGGCTATTAATCGTGGTCTAAGTAATTCATTTTACATAATTATGTGGTAAAAGACTTATGCATCTTGTAGAATGCCCAAGTATTAATTTTGACATCTTTAGCAGAAAACATTCATTCAAATAATTACGTATGACTTTTATGTGTCTATACGGATTGGGCAAATAAAATAAACCCGAGTTTTGAATTCATTGGACAACACTTATCTTTATTTTGAAAATTGAGTATATCACAGTTTTTTCAGATTTGGGGGACCCTATTACGATCCACCATCAACACAAATATTTCTATCTTTTTTCCTCTCCTTCTTTCGTTTGAGTCATGAGGTTGTCGGGTCAATATTCACAATCTCATTAACATTTTTTTAATTCAATCTCTTAACTTTCTCACCATCAAGAGGGTTCGGGGGTCAATTCCCAATATTCCAACATTAATTTGTTCCTTTTTTTTCTACGAAACTCTCCATCCATTCAAGAGGTTGTGGTTCAATCGCCAATCACTACATCTAGTTTTCTTGCATTTTACTAAGAAATTTTTATGAAATTTTCATTTATTTGATGTCATGGGTCAATCCCCAAGACCTCACGTTTTTAAAAAATGAAGCATATTTAAAGTTGGTTGGCTGGAAATTGTAGTCTCTTCCCAATATCAATTTTTGTCTTAATCTTTTGTTGATCTTTTTATTAGTTCAGGTAATGATGTTTTAGGTTCAATATTTCGTGATCTCATTATTGTTACATTAATTTTTCATTTAAGTTTGTATCATTTGCTGACGAACCCAAACCTAACAAAATGCGGAAAATTGTTTTCAGTATTTCAGCTTAATTTTATCATTCATTCTATTTTATTCTTATGGCATTTCGTGGATCATTTATGCTCTCAAGTTTAATATTTTATGGATTTATGAACCAAGAATTTCAATTTCATCCCAGCACATTACACAACTTTTACACCTCATTGATTTAGACAAACATTCCGCAAGTAGTAAAAAATCAAACCATAAAAATAATCATTTTCAATACTTTCGATGAGATAATATGCTAACCAATTCCAAACACATTAATGAAGAGAACACATTATCACAAAATCAAACATATACTTACACTACCTGCAAACATTACCAACAAAAATGATATCTGAACCTATTCAATTGAGAGCAAAAGGGATATAGGGACAAGGATTTCGACAAGAACGGGAACAACCCTAGTGTTTTCGAGTAGATTCATCTAATCTTTAGGGTCTCTTGGGAAAGGGAACAAGGGAACAATAGTGAAAAAACCATACCTTTTATGGAGTTCAAACCTGCAAATTGCTGACCCAAATCTTCTCCAAAATCACGTCAAATCCCCTAAGTCAAAACCAAAATCGACGGACAAACATTCTTTGCCTACGTGATTGATTTCGGTTGTTTTCTAATATTTTCGTATGGAGTTTCAAGGGTAAAGAACTTGGTTTACCTACTTTTTTTTTATGTATTGGCAGATAAAATCGTGAACACTGAGAGTGATAGAGATGGTGAGAGAGGATGAGCGTGGGAGAGAAGAGTTTTCTTAGGATTGGAGTCTAGTTTAGGATTTAGTCAATAAGGTTTTGTATTTAATTTATAAAAATATTGATTTAATTTCATTTTAAATCAGCTAAAAATAAAAATATAAATTAATTAATCTATTTCCAAATACAATTAAAATAATTAATTCAGGGCTTCCACCTAGGTTAGAACCAGGTGCGAGCAGACTTCATTCAAAAGCCCAACTTTGGACCTCTCTCCCCAAAATACCCTACCCACTTATTCATTAAATAATTAATTATCTATTTAGGATACTTATGATTAACCCTTAGCTATAGAAAAAAGACCATTTTAACCCTAGACCTCTCCAACCTAAGATTTCCCTTTTTAAGTCCGTTAAAGACTCCTTTAAGTAATCTTCGTATTCGAGAGCCCTACATTGTTAGGCCCAACCTTTCCTAGTTAGAAAAACAACTACCATGTTTGTTCTCTTTGTGTGTAGCAAGCTGTCGATGTCCGGTTATACGCGCATCAATCCGTCGAAACCCGGTTATCGTTGGCATTCTAGACACACTAAGCATTGCTTAGCATATCCATTTTTAGGGTTGTTACATAACTATAGTAGGTGAAATATCCCTCCACACCCCTCAACCTATGAGCAGTTCCCCCAAAATTTCTTGGTGAAGTGTAAGGTTTGGTCAATGAAAAACTTCACGGACCGTCTAAGGCTTCATGGTCCGCGAAACAATTCACGGGATTTATAGCCAGTAAAATTTCACGTGCTTGACATGGCTTCACAAAAAATCACATAACTTTTTACTTCAAAGTCAAAATGAGGGAAACTTAGTAGCGTTGGAAAGATGAGTCAAAGACTTCAAATTTGATAGGCAACAGACCACCTAAGTAATTATGTGATGTGATAGACAATTGTTTGAAGTTGACCCAAAACATAAAACTGAAGAAGTCCCTTTCACAGAATTTCTAAGGGGTCTGATCTAATAACATAAAGAGTTCACTGATTTAACCCACTTTGGAAGCTAACAACCTTGTCAATTTCAGCCTTTCATAACATAGCAAAATTAAGGATTGTTTTGGTGTTTACTCAAAAAATAGGCAGCAAATTTTTTGACACTAAATCTTGGACATTTTAAGCAATATAAAACATTAGACAAACATATGATTAAGCAAATAAAATATAAAATGAGGCAAATACAACCAAATAAATATAAAACATAATTTCAAACCTGTTTTAATAAACTTAATACAAGAACACTCCCAAATCGTACTAACCTTGGTACTATAAGATCACCCTAGAACTTAACATAGATTCGACACTCTAATTATTATTCTCTAATTCTTAAAACAATCAAACAAGAATTACACCATCAGGAAACCTGCACATTTATAATACTATGTGCAGCCAACTACCGACAAGTCGCGTAATAAGAATAAAACACTTGTTGGCTTTAGCATGATCTTATCCTATGTAGTTTACACCCCATATATTAAAAATAATTTAAACAAGGCACCAAAAATAACTTCCACACGAAATGAGATAATGCTGGACTTTTTTTAACCGTCTTTTTGATGTGCTTGGCATGTATTTTGTAACCACTGGTCATCTTTGACTTTGCTTGCCTTTTGAACAAGCTTCTCCCATATTTAAAACTATCATACTTACACTTTTCAGCCTTGCATTGCTTCCACTTAATGTTGTCACGCCACTATCATAAATCTATGTCATTGTTTCATCTCACGTTGGCAACAATGTCTTTTCATTGTTTTATTAGCCTTGCTGGTTGTTTTCCCTTGTTCTTTATTTGAATATCAATCCTATTCCCATATAACATTGTTAGGATTTCTTCTGGTTATGTCTTCACCAAGTTGCCTTGCCTTCAAGTCCTTGGTCCTTAGTTGTTTTTCACAATCAGGCCATTGTGCCATTGGGCACACCTTAGCTTTGTCAACAATGAGTCACCAACTTACCCTTGCATGTTTGTTTCCTTGGCATATGCAAGTGATAAGGTTAACAAGCTTAATACCTTGTCCATGCTGCCATTTAATATAGCGACTTAGATTAGGGGTCTAGCAGACAACTTCATGGTCCGTGCAAAAGTTTCATGACCTGGTCCATGACTCGTGCAACTCTAAACGGCCTTTGAAACCCCTCGTAACAAAAAGTTCAAGTTTAAATTTCACCACTATTGGTTGTACGACTAGTGACATTCTGTACGAACTTTACAAACTTCTGTACGCATGCACTTGTACTAAACTAAAGCCTTTACTCTTTTTCCATTTTAAGTTTCAAGAATTCTGAGGTGATATATTTGTCTAGTTGTTTATAGGTCATTGTGTGTCAGCAATTCATAAGTAATTGAGTGTTCTAATACAAGGGTGATTACTCCAATCCAAGTATGATAACTTTCTTGAAGTATAATTTTTCTTAAGCAATTCCTACTCGATATTGTTTTGACCTTCATAGTTCCAAGCGGACAAGTGCTTCATTTTTCCATATAGTTGATGACTACGTTTCAACAATTCATAAGTAATAGGTTGTTCCACACCAAGAACTATATTTTTCTTTGAGTAAAACATTTTTTGTCTTTTTGTAGAGTACATGTCATCAATTCATAAGTAATTGATTGTTGTATCCAAGAGAAAAATCCTCCAATCCAAGAAGTATAATTTTGTTAAATTAGACTCTTCGATTAAAAGAAACCTTCTTAGGAATTTTTTTTGTTTTCGTTACCGTCATTCATCTCTTTTTTCTTTACCCCCAAAATTTACCCCCAATTTTTGTTCTATGGTTGATGTTATAGGTGAACAATTTTTTTTTTTTTTTTATTGAGTAAGGTAGAGATTTCCATATATGTTGGACCTGTAATGCTGGAAGTTTTTTTCTCTTTTTGATTTTCATTAAATCTTTGGATTGATCAAAATGACATTCGCATTTTTATGTCAGTGCTAGAAGTGTGAAAGTCTATAACTTTGTTATGATTCTGGGTATTTCTTAAAAATTTTGTATTAAGAGAACCTTCTTTTTTGTTGTGTTTTGTTAATGCGTATTGCATTCTTCAGGCTAATCATCAAGTTGTGATTCTGTTTATTTATTAATATATATATTTTTCTTCTATTTTTTCTGAAAAGGAAAAAATTACACTTAAAATTGTCCTATATTCATTTTAGATTTTATCATCTAAACTAAACATGAGAAATATCTTGATTATAGGGAAGTAGGCTCTAGTAATTTGATTTTGTCACGCCACGAGACTTGGACACGAAACCTAGGGGAAAACAAGTTATCCCAAGCTAGTTGTGCTTGCATGATCATGAGCATACTAAATATAATAAATTGAATGTGAAAGATAAATCATATTTTAAAATGAAAATATGGGAAATACCCATATGCTAAAACATGGATATATGAAAACTTATGAGTGTAATCCAACGAAGTTATTAATGTCTGATATATTAATGCATATTGTAAGAGAACCATCTTTCTTCTTTACGAACAATACTGTTCCACCCCATGATGAAATACTAGGTTTAATGAAGCCCCACTCTAAATGGTCATTCATCTGATCTCTCAATTCCTTAAGCTCTGCTGGAGCCATTTTGTAAGGAGGAATACAAATAGGCTGGGTATCTGGAAGGATATCAATTCCAAAGTCGGTTTCCCATTCAGGAGGGGCTCCGATAAAATCTTGTGAAAAAATTATGGAAACTTACTTATTACTAGAACTTACTCAAGAGTTGGTGTTCCAGAGATAGAATCCTTACGCCAAAGTAGATGATAGAGATAACCCTTCGAGATCATCTTTCTGGCCTTAAGGTAAGAAATGAATCGCCCATAGGATATAAGGTACTACCCTTTCATTCTAAGATTGGTTCATTTGGAAATTGAAAACGAATAATCCTATTTAAACAATGGATTAAGGCATAACATGAATATAATAAATAAATGCCTAGAATCACATCGAAGTCTACCATTTCTAACTCTAAAAGTTCTGCTGAGGTGACTTTCTAAGAGACTATGACAGAGAAATTTCTATATACCTATCTACATATAACTAGGTCACCAACTTTAGTTGAGACTTAGAAAGGTTTTGAGAGAGATTCTGGACTAACACTATATTGGAATGGTATGTAAGCAGTTACAAAATAAACAGTAGCCCTTGGATGAAATAATGCATAAACATCAAGGTCAAAGACTCGTAAAATACTAGTGCCTACATTAAGAGAACCTTCCAGATCCTAGCGATCCTTAATAGCATACAACCTTTTATGGGGCTGACCGCAACTCGTACAATATGATTTACCCTTCTGAGTCGCGTGACTTTCTTGTGATGCTGAAGTTGTTCAGGGAGCTCTACCATTACCACCTCGTTGACCCTATGTAGAAGGATAATCCCTCAACCTGTGAACAGACTGACCGCACCCAAATCATTATTCCTTTCCTACGAGGCACTCGCATGGATGGTTCTTACTACACTTAGGTCAAGTGGGGTAAGTCTTGATCCCTGAAACACTTCCCTGAGACTTAGAACCTTGTGCCCTAACCTCTAGATCATACTTGTTTTTAGAGGATAAAACACTAGCTGATGAAGATGCTGGGATTGAAAATTTCTGCTGACTCTACGAGCGATTGCCACCACCCAATTTCTATTAAGAATAGACATAGTTAACACTCCTACACTTCTTGTTCTCCTTGTCCTGTTCCCTAACCTTATAACCCTCTACCTGCTAAGCAGGAGTCATAAGCCTAGACATGTTTGTATCTCCTAGTAATATAGCTTTTCTACACTCTATTTTCACTGAATCCGACACTTCATAAAAGAACTTATCCATCTAAGACCTCGAGTTAGCAACCATGTGAACAACACACCTGCAGAGTAGGTTAAAATTGAGCCCATACTCTTGGACTGTCATGTTTCTTTGCCTTAAATTCATGAATTCGTGAGTCTTTGCTTCTGTTAAATTTATTGGGAAAAACCTGTCCAGTAAGGTTTCACTTAAGCAATCCCAAGTAATAGGAGTTGCATCTGTAACCTTATTTTCCTTCAATTGAGTATACCAGATATGAGCAACATCTTTCTGCAGTTATGATGTCAACTCAACTGATCATTCATATTGACCTGCATCACCTCAAATATATTCTTGATCTCATCCAACAAGTTATGGAGATCCTCACTAGTGTACGATCCTAAGAACTCAGGCGGATTAAATTCCTAACAAAATCACGGATCCTATATGTTATGGATCCACCATTTTCATTCACATGAGCTTGAACCCGATTGTTCTGGTTGGCACATTCATAGCTAACATCGGAATGGTATTCCTAAACTCATCATTGGAGAATTTCTGATTTGGGATTGGATGAGTTACGTTTTCATTTCTGGCATTCACATTCCTGGCGTTAGCAGTACGAGTAGGCATGATCTTAAAAGTAGAAGGTCAAGTTATAATGGAATTAGATCATACCTTACGCACGATAAGAGTAACAAGAAAGTGATGTTTTCCCTAAAACACTTCATAGACTTCTTCTCATTAAATGTAATGCACTTCACACCCATGAAAAAGTGTCTACTTAGTGCGGATTTTGATACATCCTAGGAAACTTAAATATAGTGCTCTGATGCGAAGTTTTTCACGTCTCGAGCTACCCCCGAGACATAGAAACAAGACCAAGGACCACAAGTGATCCTAATTTAACCCTACTGTCATGATCAAGAGCATACTAAAGAAAATAAACTGAGCACGAGAGCTAAATCATAATTTAATTTTAAATGTTAGGGAATACCAATATTCTAAAATTGAGATATATGAAAACTTATGCGTTTAATACAAAGAAGTTATAAAATCAAAAATAAGATTTAACTAAGTATGTTTGAAAATAGCCTCTAACTGACTATAAATGTTGGAACAGGCCCGAACTAAGTCTAGCAAAAACTGAAACTAAAGGACTAAAATACTAGAAATACCTCATGAATTAGTCCTCGAACGATAGGGACCACCATGATCTCTGAATAGAGATCAGGGAATGAAACATATGTATTATATGGGATGCTGAGAACATGAACTACATCATGAGAAGATTGTATAGCGCACATATGGCCAGTAACTTAAAGGTACG
Organism: Solanum habrochaites; assembly: GCA_027704765.1. Lineage (NCBI taxonomy): Eukaryota > Viridiplantae > Streptophyta > Magnoliopsida > Solanales > Solanaceae > Solanum > Solanum habrochaites. The sequence continues at coordinate 10,794,239 of JAKWJA010002492.1, read as the reverse complement.
AGCATATGTAGGGATAGAGTAAAGATGAAATAATCTATAAATTAACAAGCATAAAAGGAAGATTAATGTCAAAACCTGATATACTTAAATTCTGAGCTAACTCGATGCAATGACCAAATTTCTTTAACATGCTGAGTCAGAAACAACTGAACTGAAAATATGGTCATACAATAGAGAACTACTTAACTTGAGCGTACTAAAAAACTAAATAGTTAAAACCACATGATCAAAATGTGGAAAACACATGTATACGCCCCTCGGGAGGGACCAATATACCCTACAGGAAAAAGGAGGAAAAAGGAATGCTGACGTAATCACTAAATGGCCCTCAGAGGGACTTACAACCTATTTAGCTAGTAGTTTTTAGGGACTATTTGGTACGTGAACATAGGTCAAACTAGTGGATTATGTAGACAAATGAATTAATGATTATCAAATTATGACAAAAATTTTGAAATAACTGGATATCTTAAAAATGACAATGGACAAAAACAGTGAATGGAACAATTAATCTGATAATGATATGCCGTAAATACGTGAGAATGTATATCGTAAAGTAATGAAATATCTGACAAATAGCATGTGTAGTTCAAGACTAAAGAATACAGAGCTATAGTGTTTGAAATTCATGCCAAATAAACTGTATAATAATATGGTAATCTGACTTGGAACATATAACAAACTAATTAATCATAATTTTTTGATGTTCTAGAAATGCTATGTCTTATTATGATAAGGGAATCAATAATCTGATTGAAAACTAAGGACCCAATGGGTGATAGTAACGCACTAGTGAAATCTCACATGTGTTAATGAAATCCACGGAGAAATCTTTAGATTTCGGGGCTGAAATTGATCAAAACCTTGTTGTGTTCTTGAACTCAGGTTCTTGACCTTTTTCTCATTTCTTGCTTATAATTTTCTATGTTTTAATTAATGATTTGATTTAGGTAAATTTTAGTGATGTTTCTAAGCTTAAACTTACTAAAACTTGATGATTTAGGGCTTTAACAACGTATCTTAGGGGTTAAAAAAACTAGAAAAATACCGAAAGATCTGTGAAATAATTGTTTTAAGACTAATAGACGACATGGTCTGACGGGTCGTCGTTCAATCAATGGTCCTTCTTTTGGCTCATCTTGAAAAGCCTTCACTAAATTGGGCATAACGTTTTACTCTAAGGTGGGAGTTTAGAAAACTCTATGGCTGTGGAAATATAATTCAATTATCTATCAAATAATATGTTATAGGAAACCTAATTCATTTTGTGCTAAAGGTTATAACAATTTGAAGTTGACACTATAAGTAAATCCCTTTAACTAACGGATAAACGTCACTTATGGTCAGACCTACAGATTATAAATCAAACAAAGGTCAGTGCTGGTAATCCATAGTTCATGTCTGATGCTGGGTAACTTGAGTCTCAATTCACGTACACAGACAGTGGACCATAGCTTGACTTACAGACGTAGGTCTGTCCGTGGATCGACACTTAGTTAATTTTTTAATGCTTAGTTTTGTGAGAGCTTCAATTCAAAGGACGGATGCATATGGGTCGTAGTAAGACTACGGCCATCAATGTGACCAATCGATTGTTGACCCTGAGTTTTCTGAAAATGATTTTTGATCTGTTTTGATAGGGGGTGTTACAGGTTTCAAGAGACTCATGGGCTACAAAATTGCGAGAGGAGGAGGACAAACAAGATTTTTAACAAAAAAGAAATGGCCGAAGATTGTGCTTTGAAACATAAATATGGTGAGACCACAGATGATATAGGCAAGTTGTTTTTACTAACAGAATCCATTTTTTTGTATATTTGATGGAAATAGTAAACTACAAAAAATGCTATCATAAAAATGTTTCCCAATGATGAACATGTTTATATTTTTCTTAAGCTAAATTTGGAATCAAGGTCCCGGTAGTAAAAAACCAAAGGGTGACAAATTTTACATTAAAAAAAATGGGTTCTAGTCGGCCCCAAAGTGGACCAGACCACACATTTTTAATAAAAGCCCCTTTTGCAGGGGTTCCACAAAATGCTCTTTAACTTCTTTTTCATTCTCCTTCTTCCTTGATCATTCCGCATCCTTTGTAGGAATGAAAATGAATTCTCCATTGAATAAAAACATCGTCCTCAAGCATTTGTGCCTTCTATTATCACCAGCTTCAAAACGGTTTGTCGAACTCTTTTTGAATTGTGGTTTACTTCTGCCAGTGATGTGTGACGTGTTATAGGCGTACTTTTCCGATGGAATTTGGACAGCTTGTCGAACTTGATAGTTATTAGTGGCCTTCCTTTTTAGCTTTTAAAATTTTTATAAGTGATTTACCCTTCTCACTTGCTTCCTCTTTTCTATTCTTCTCATTTAACTATGATTATTGTTGTACATGAAGCCGAATACGAGAAAAGGATTTTTCATCCATCAGATTCCTTGCTGAGTGCTTCAAAAATATCAGATATGGTCCCTTTACTCTCACTTTTACTCATCTTTGTATCCCATTTTTCTTGCTAAAATAGCTTTTTCCTAGGAGTAGTTCTTTGACAAAACTTTTGCTCAAGTTAATTACCAAACATAACTTGTTTATATATCTATGTTGTCATTGAAACTAATCATGCTACCCATTGTTGTCTATTTTTATTTTTCTTGATTTTATACGAACAGAAGGATTATGGTGGTTGGCATATTAAGAATCTTTATTCCAGTTGTAATTGAGTAAGCTAAAGAAAATACATGTTTTCTTTCTTTGTCAATTGTTGTATTTAGTACACAGTCTGCTAGCCAATTTGTCTCTCTGAAAATATGTTGGAAATACAATGATGAGACACATTTCATGATGTCTCCCTTGGTTTTAGCAAACTCCATGGTATTTTCCAATTAATCAAAATTATCCTTTAAAATAAATAAAGATGTATCCACAGAATAGTAGTCAACTTATGACTTATACAAACTTAAAAAGCATCCCACACGGTTCTAACCTCTGCCCTCTGTGTATATGTTTGGTGCCTCCCCTATTCTCATGTTACTCTACATTATATCGAGAACTCCTCCTTTATTTCGTATCAAAAACCATAAGCACTCTGACCGGGGTTTACATCCTATCTCAATCCGTGTTGCCAGTAAAACCAAAATATGCATTGGCATTTCACCTCAAGAGTAGATCATGTACGTTGCGACGGATATCTTTAAGTGTATCCACCATTTCTGACCAATGTTGTGACATACTTTTTGATCATGGAATGTGATCCTTATAACTTGATGTATGCCAATTGACAGGATAATACTTAGACCTATAAGTTATTCACCTTTCCTTGTTTTATAGCATTTATTCTCTTCCATAAATCCCATATATATTTGCAAGGACTCCCTTCAGTATGCTGATCGGATTTATGTGACTCTAGTGCCCCACAATTATAATGATATGTTTTGATTTCCGTTAAGTGAGTGAGACCTTACACAAGAAGAAAAGCGTCCATTAGATTTGTTCTATGGGAGTTCTAGTAAAAGATAAGATATATATTAAGTGACCGTCCCACAAAAGTCAAACATTTTGAGTCCACATGTAACCTCAAATTCTTTAAATTATCATATGTGGTATTTCTCCCTTCAACCCCTCCATAAAAAGAAACCAATCTTCAGTGGCAAACCCTTTACACTATATTAATTGCTCCATTCGTTAACTTGGCAATTTATTTTCATGTTGATAGGTTGATTTGACAGTTGAAATTGCCTTTTAAATGATATGCATTCCACCAAGATTTGGTCAGTGCTGACTTCCTGATTATGAACATGATTTTTGTTGTTGTATGTTGTACCATGTCTCCGAAGTCAATATTTTAGATTTTCTCCTTCTACTCATAATTTAGATAAAATGAGTTTACCTTCAAATTCCTCATCTTGTGCAAAACCTCTTCTTGTAAAGATAATGATCCTTGCCACTTCCAATATCAAATCACCAAAACTAGATTTTCAGTCTCATTTGCTACTATATATTATGTTTTTACCTCACTCTGATCTTACTTATTCTTCTCCAAACCTGTGAGGCTCCTAAATTCGGTACACTGAATAGATGCTTTTTTTCAGTACGTATCCACTTGTATTCAAAACCATAAGAGTTTTGGAACTAAGAGTTCCACCTAACTAAAGAAAACAATGGCCTCCAATTCCACCTTCCTCTTTGGAAGGGAAACATATCCCCCCATGGAACCCCAATGTTTACCTAAATCCCCCTACATTCCAAATGAATTTACTAAAAATTTGATGATTTTGGTCCAGGACTTTTCTTTGTTGGATTCATAGTGATATAAAAAGTTAATCTGGCATAGATTGAAGAACATCATTTTACAAAAAACCTTCTACCTCCAACTGTAGACATTTATTATGCCATGAGAAGGTTATCAAAGAAACTTTCCTATAAGTCTTCAAAAATACCAAAGATGGCCTCCCATAAAATATTGGACTTCCCCAGAACAGAAAAGGAAAAGTTCTTTGTCTTATCCCATTTATTTCGCAGTCTAATTCGACAATAAGAGGTGCTTCTCATGAAGATAAAAGCAATTCTATGTATTAATCATTTGCAGAAGTAATTTGAAACTCTTTATCACCAGCATATTTTGATCGCCTAAACTTCTTTCCCAGAGGAAGAAAAAAAGGATTGTATCATCTCCTAGGATAAATGATTAATCTCAGGGGACTCACCGTGGTAAATATATCCTAGATATGCATCCTATGAAGTGGTTAGGACCTGTGCTACACTAATTAAAATAGTAGGGGATAGAGGATCTCGCTTCCTCAATCCTCTGAAAGATCTGAAAAAACCATGTTCCCTACCATTAGTCAGAAACTAAAATACAAGTGTTGGACCATAATCCTCCATATCATATTAAAAAATCATTTCAGCAAAAAACAATCTTTCTCATCACTTTGTTTGAGAATATCATTAAAACTATGTCATATGCCTTGGTGCATATCCAGTTTCACATCCACGTTAATATTTTCCCCCTCATATCCAATATTTAATAATTTATTGTGCCTAACAATACATACTCAGTGATTCTTCGGCACTTCACAAAACCCCAATGGGTTGGAGAAAATTATGTTGTGTAAGCAACAGAATTTTTGGAGAACCACTAGTGAAATGATCTTATTCAAAAAATTTACTAGACTTTTATTTGCGTCTAGTAGGGAAGCTTAGTACTGCTTGTTTCTTGGGTAGAAATTACAAAGTTGGTATGAGTAACCAACTTTTGACATCACATGCCATAAGAAAAAAGTATTACAAATTTAGTAAACATCATACCCTATGATTATCAAAAACAAACATTTTAAAGAAAATGTCCGTGTAACATCTGGGCCCACATTGCAATGCTCCCATTAATGCAAAACAACCACTTTAGTTCATATCATCCTGATCTAGGAAGCCTACTCATTTTCCTCATTTTCTTCATCTGTTATATACTCTAGGAATCTGGTAATTCTAGAAAGACCGTTCCAACTTTCTTCTGAAATTGCTTCCATAAAATACCAAGACCACTTGAGCAACCAGTTTATTTGTCTGCACGTATTTCTTGGTTACAATTATTGACCCAATGCAATTCTTCCATTTTCCTAACATGCAAAAAATGTAAAAAATATCGTAGTTCTATCCACATCTGAACACCCATTTAATCCTATCCTTTAGACTACAAAAATCTTCTTCAACTCTTTTGCAAATATTCATCAATTCTTCTTCGACTTTGCCTCAATTCTACCTGGGTGCTGGCATATGTTGTATTTTCAATGTATTTCCTGCCCTTTATCACATTATCCATGGTGGCAATTGGTTGAAAAACATTCCATAGGAAGATCCTAATTCAAGCTAACGTTGCTTTCTTAAACTCTCTAATTTTAGCATGGAACTCGATAAAAGGGTCCCAACAAAGTCACAATTTTGGTATAAAAACTTTTGTGCCTGCTTCCAAAAATTAAAGAATCTAAAAGTTTTATGAATGTCTCCTCCCGTTGATAGATGATGCGCCTCAAATGTAGGGAACAAATCTATAATGTTATTCATAGAATACTATCACCTTTTAAAAATACAATCCTCCTTAGGCGTCCATCTCAACCATGTGTATTACTCCTGATGTCGAACCTCGGGTTAACGCCATGCATTGAAATATGAAGCAAAACTTCCAAAGCTTAATTATGAGTGAATGCAAGCATCTTTAGTTTTTATTACTCATAGAGTAACATGAAATCTACTCCGACGACCACGTGTACATTTCTAATTCATGCTAACTACTCCTATTTCTAAACATTAATTCTAATTTGTCCAAATCTTTACATTCTTCGCGTACCAGTGCGGTTAAGAAAAAAAGTTACTATCTAACTTATGGTTATTTGTTGGGGACCGTATCGAGAATAATGTTACCTTTAACAAATTGTTCCTCCAAAAAAAACCCAACACATTCCAGAATGTTAACCCCAGCATGCCAAAGGCTAATTTCCTGTTGATTTCCAAATCAAATGATTTTGAAATGGTAACCCACATCCAACCCTTCCTCCTTCCTTAACCTACCCTTAACTATCTTTCTCTCCATTCGACCACCCTCCTTTATTCTCACCCACTCCATATTACTCCCGCGAGGTTCTACTCTACACTATAGATATGAATGAATTATGTTCCTGTGTTTAGGTCCATAATTTCTCACTGATTTTTTTAGTATTACCGACCTAATTTCTAGAGAGTAGTTATCAATCATTGATTACTATTAGACGCTCATATCCTCTTTGCGACATGTAAGAAATTCTTACTTTGCCTTCCCTTGATCCATTTTAACCCGATGGTAGCCTTGCTACTTTGTTGAATATTGTTATTCCCGCTCGTGATCCTCCTCAGGTCCTTTTTTTTCTGTAAACATCATCATCGTTCCTATTAAGTCTGGACCTTTCCTAATATTACAGATTTTCCTGACCCGGTGATTGTCGTTCTCGAGTTAGATATTGTTCAAGCACGTCACGTAAGTAAGAAATCATACAGTCGTTTCTTTTTAGTGTTCTCCTCATGTTATACTTTAGTTGAAACAACTTAGTCATAACCCATTTACAGTCAAATCTCCGCCCCTTTTCCTCATTGAGAAACTGCCACAATGTAACCTGGTTTTGCGATATTTTTCTTTCAAGCATGAATTACCTTAGCCTGACATTATCCATTGTGCCATCCTTACACAAGAGTGCATACCTAATATCTACAAAAGTCAAAATAACCTTTCTCCCTCTCCGGTCTTGTCTCTTGGTTATGCTTATTCAAACAGGTTGTATTTATTTTCAGCAATTATTCGAAACCCGTTTTGAAACCGTCTCGCCATTCGGTTGTCTCCTCCCCATTTTTGGTATATTTGCTTATACCAAAACCTCTATCTATTGGGGACTATTCATGTTTCCCACTTTTGTGAGGGCTTCACGGTGTTCTCCTAGCCAATAGGATTCTTCTCAGTCTGTTGTTTCCTTCCTTGCAAACTTGTCTTGGTTTTTTGCAATAAGATTGAGGATGCACAACCAAACATGTTCCTCATTTTGCTCCCTGAATCATACATTTCTGACAAGACCTTTGGAACTAATCGTACTTAATTTGCTACATTTCTTCCATGAGTCCTCATTGTTTCTCTTCATTCAAATTTTATTCCGTTTTTATAATTCTTTGAGTAGATTTACATCCACCTTAACTCTTGCACAATTTATCCTCGTCCTATTCTTTGTTTACAAGTCTACCTATAGTTGCTTTCCTACTGTTTGTGCAAGTCAAAACACATACCTCTTCCAAAATGATTTGGTGAAAGCGATGAAAAAAATATCAATGAATTGTTGTTGTTGGGTTCTCCTCGGGATTGAACACTGGATCCCATTTCAGCGTTCTCATTGAAGAAGACCTATTATTCTGTGTGATGTAAAAGTTGGGTAAGATAATAGGTGCACATAATCCTCCAATAATGTCTCCCTTATCAAAACATGTGTATTACTAAGAAACCCAATATTTCATTCTCTCTTTAGTTCACATTGTTTAGGGATCATTTTTTTTGATATCATGTATATCAGGCCACCCATATGAAAACTTTCAAATTACTGCATATTCCAGATTTTCGTTTACGATCATCTAGTTTACTTATTATAATTCCCAAATTACTTGTGGTTATCTATATAGGTTATAGGTTTGAGTGGCAATGAATTAAGGTTGGTTTTTTCAGTCTTAGGGATTACAAATATGTTAGTGCGGATGGAGTTACCAGTCAACCTACCTCAGAGGGAGGTTGGCAGTTGGCCGAGGCGGCCATTGGAGCATGTAAAATTAGAGTTTAACGGTGTAGGCTTACGTTTCATAGACAGCATCTATGACCATGTTTCTCGTTTATTTCATCAATTATACCAAAAATAATATTGAATTACACATCATGAAGCTCTTATCTATCTCGTCATTAAAGCACAAAATCTGCCATCAAGTTCATCTTTGTTGAAAAGCTTTTTGGCTCCTCGTCGTCGGCAATTTGTAGAAAAATATCATAAATTTTTTTAATTAAACAAAGAGGAGTAATTAAAGCTGATCATCAAAAAACTAAAAAATAAGATATCATAATTATTAGTGTTATTTTTTTTTATTAGAAAAGATAGCAGAAAAAAATTTAAATCAATAAAATTCTAAGTTTTAATTTTACTGATCAACACTTAAATAAAAAATAGATTGATAATTATTATTGTTTTCTATTAGAAAAGATAGCAGAAGAATTTTTCAGTAACAAACAAAGAAAAAATCAAAGTATATGGTTAGACCATAGCTTCGAAAACTATTAACAAAACACAAGGAGAACAACAGCGGTCTGTAACACATTAATTCTAAAGAACTCCCAACAATCATAACAAAATTATAGATTTTAACAATTCTAACACACATTTGACCTAAAAATTTTGAGGTGCCGTTTGGATCAACTGAAAGATATCATAAATAACAAGAAAAAACGGATAACTTATCCAACATAGACGCAATAACTCCCTTTTTCAATGAAATCTGAATTGTTTTTAGAGCTATAACATCAACCATAAGAAAAGAGGAGTGATGGTAATGTAAAAAAGTAGAGAAGAATTGGGGGGTAACGAAAAAAGAGAGTGGTGAGGTTAAAGAAAATAGAAGTTTTTTCTATTAAGGATTTTTTATAGATGAGGGCAACCCGGAATAAAGTTCGAATTTTTGGTGGAGAAATCTTTCTGGGATACCAACACAACCATTATGAATTGCTGAACACAATCAACAATCCTTCTTTTTTATAGCTCGCACCTCAATCTCTTTCTATGGTCATTTTATCACTAAAACAAAATTTCAAACTTTCTAGTAAGAAGGTAGCGATTTTCTCCGGTTTTGATATGTGCTAATTTTTTTCTTGTGGGTTGGATAACATATTTCGTTAAGAAAAAAGAAATCTGTTTTAGTTCACTGCTGCTAGGAAGTGTTTGAAAATAATAATTGTAGGTTCATGATATTTCTTCCACAATTTTGGTTAAGAAAACATGTTTGTGTGGTGTGCTTGTTTACAGGCATTTTATTTTTCTTTGGGATAATCATCAAACTTTGTTTTCTGTGTGTTTCATGAATATATTTTCTACTATTTTTCTAAAAGGGAAAAAATAAAATCAACAATTCAGATCGGCATTTATTTTGATCATCTTAATAACCATGAGAATTTTCTTGATTAGAGAGGCTCAATTAATGCAATTTCAAGAGACTCATCTACTACAAAAATGCAAGAGGAGGGGCATAGATTTTCAACAAAGAAGAACTGGTCGATGTTGGTGCTTTGAATGGAAGATGGAGGAGAACTCATGAGTTTTGACTATGGGCCAGTTAGGTGCTAAAAAATATTTTATTTTTGTTTGATTGATGAGAAATAACTAGAAAAACCCATGGTTGTATTTTAGAAAAATATTTAATGATAAAAACCATGTTACATAGTTATTTTATAAAATATAACACTATAAAATTGATATTCGTAGCAAAAAGACTGCTCAATTCACAATCATGAGCTCTCCCTTCATCGTACATGAAAAAAACCAATATTATCCAAGATCTTCTTTGTGAAATTCTCTTTACCCTCTTTTTCGCATTAAGTAGTAATGGGACTTCTTGGAAATTGAATTACCAAAGACTCAGTTCAATAGAATCAAGAAAATCAAATGTTCAGTCAGATTATCAAAAACTAAAGCAGATGTGATGTATAATCATTGTATATCTTTTTCCTTTAGAAAAAAATAGCAGAAAAAATATAGATTACAAACAAAAAATTCAAAGGTAGATGAATAGCCCAGAGATTAAAAAATACACATTAAACAATACAATAGAAATGCAAGTTTTCTTAACAAAAAATTCTAAGACAAATCCCAACAATCAAACCAATTATAGATTTGAAAACAATTCTATACCCATGATCTATAAAACATGAATATCTTTTGGGATCAACCGAAATATAATCAAAACAATAAAAATAAGGAAAAAAAAAAAAACATCAGCATTTACTAGTCCACATGGACGTAAAATCCCTACATTCTTCAATATAAAGCTGAAATTTTTTTAACAATAACTTAAACCGTAGAAAAGAGAAATGGCGGTATGACAATTAGGGGTAACAAATTAAAGGAGAATTGAGTGTAAAGAAAATAGAAAGATTTTCTTTAAGTTATTTAATAGAAGAGTCCAATGAACAATGATTTACTTTTGTTTAGAGGAATATTTTCTTGGATTACAAACAATCAGTGCTTATGAATTGTGACACACACTCCAATCCTCTCTTTTTTCATTGCAAACCACAATCTCTCTCTGTCTACTTTACCACCAAAAACTCTTTCTTGGGTTCAGTTCTGTACAAAAATTAACTTGCATGATACAAGGGAGCGATTCGGTCTAGGTTAGACTAAGGATGTTGATTTTTATTTGATTGTATACATATTCGATTAATCAAAAGTGAACATTCACGTTTTAAGTAAAGGGTGCTAGAACTGTTTAAAAAAATCTGTAATTTGTTGATTCTTGCATTTCTTCAGAATTTTGGGTAAGGAATTATTGTTTTCTGTCGTGCTTTCTTAATGAGTATTTATTTTTTGGTGTAATCATCAAGCTTAATTTTCTTAGTCTGTATAAGAAATATTTTCTAAGATCCTTTCTAAAGAGAAAAATTTAAACGGAACAATTGTCATATCTACATTTTAATTTTATCATCTTAACGAACGAAGAGAATTTCTTGAAGTATTTGCAGTCTAAAGTAAGTAAATTTCAAGAGACTCATATAATACAACGTACAACGGAGGAGGGCCAGTAAGATTTCAACAAAAAGAACTTGTAAGAATATTGGTTGCTTTGATATGTAAAGATGGAGGAGAGAGCTCATATTTGTGACACGGGCAGGTCATTTTACTAAAAAAATAATTTTGTTTTGTTATAATTAATGAAATAAACTAGAAAGAAACATGGTTGCCATTTTAGAAAACATTTTTGCTAAACTATGGTACTGAGTTTATTTCATAAAATATACAAACTATATCATAGCAAAGTTTTGCTCCATAGTGACAATCATGAACTCTCCTCTATCTTTACATTGAAAACACAAATTCCAGCAAGTTTTCTTTGTTGAAAATCTTTTTAGTCTTTTATCGCATTATGTAGTAATGAGTTTCTTAAATTGAATTACCAAAGGCGAGAGTTGGAGTTCACTATAAATCAAGAAAAAATTCTTATGATTAATCGAGGATCAAAATATAATGTACATATGATAATATTAGTGTAATTGTTCCCTTTAGAAAAATAGGCATACATATATACCATGAACAAATATAAAAAACAAAGCTAAATGATTACCTCTAGATTGAAAACTATTTAACAGATAATACAAAAATAGGTTCTCTTAATGCAAAAATTTCAAAAAATAATAACTACCAACAATTATAACGAAATTATAGATTTCAGTCAATTCTAGCATCCATTGACCTTCTAGAAATATGAAGGTCGTTTGGATTAACTGAAAGATATCATAAAAAATAAAACAAGAAAAATATCAGCAATACTGTCCAACATAGATACAAATCCCTACATTCTTCAATAGAAAATGAATATTTTTTATCAAGCAATAACATTAACCATAGGAAAGAGAAATGGGGGTAATGGAAAAAATAAAATAAAATTGGGGTTAAATAAAAAAAGAGAGTATTGAGTGTAATGAAAATAGAAAGATTTTTCTATTAAGCTTTTTTAATAGAGAGATGAACTAAACAAAGTTATTTTTTTACTTTGGATTTGAAGGAATCTTTTCTTGGATACAACAACCGTTAACTTAGGAATTGTTAGCACACACTCAAACAATCCTCTCTTTTGTTCATTACCGGCACTTAATCTTTCTTTCTCAACCACCAATTATCTCTTTATGATTCATGTTTTCACTAAACAAATTTTCAACTTTGTTATTAAGAATGTAGAGATTTCATCTAGGTGGGAATAATAATGCCTGATTTTATTTGTCGAGTTTTCATTTATATGGACATATTTAGATTAATCAAATTGAACATTCATGTTTAGAGTCAATGGGTGTGGTCACAAGTGTTTGAAAATATTGTTATAATTCTTGCTATTTCTTTTTACTTAGACTTTTTGTTATGAAACACATTGTCTTTCGAATTCTTTGGGAGTAGGATTTTTATTCTCGGGCTATCATCAGCTTTTGATTTCTTGTATGTATCATGAATATTATTTCTACTATTCTTCTAAATGGAAAAATTAAACCAACAATTTTTCATATCGGCCATTTATATTTCATTCATCTTAACTTATCAGAGAATTGCTTGATTTATTTAGTAATGTGAGTCTTAAGTAATTCAATTAAAGAGACCTCATTAGTGCAAAGTTGCAACGAGCTGGGGCAATACCATTTTCAAAAACAAAGAAGAACTTTGTAGAGATTAGTGCTTTAAATGTAAGATGGAGAAAGAGCTTCATGATTTTTACTATGTGTAAGTACTTTGCTAAAAAAAAAAATTTTATTTGTGTTATAATGATGAAATAACTTAGACATGGTGTTATTTGAAAAAAAATTATGATAACCAGTATTGTTATTCATTAAATACACCGCAATATAAAAATTGATCTTTTTAGCAAAAAAGGACTTTCTCATACTCACAAATCATAAGATATCCTTCATCTTAAATTGAAAAAACCAATTTCAGTTAAGATAGATCGTCTTATTGAAAAATTATTTTTGCCTCTTCGTCGCCGCAATTTGAGTAATGACACTCTGAAAATTGAAATAACCAAGACGAGTCATATAATAAAAAAAAATCCATATGTGTAGTTTAGATTGATGTAAACTAAAAATGCAAATATGATAATATTAGGGTAATTATTTTTACTTTTAGAAAAAATATCAAAAAAATATATCAATTAACAAATAAACCAAATAAAGCTAAATGATTAGCCCGCGGCAGGGAATTCGAAATACATATTATCAAAAACAATGAAAAAGGTTTATCATAACACAAACTTCTAAAGAAAACTCTCAACCACTCATAATAAAAAATTTTATAGATTTCAACCTTCTATACCATTTGGTCACGCCCCCCAAGCTACCCCTGACACGCGGAGGGACCCGAAACATAAGACCACACGTCTCCGAGCTAACCCTATTGGCATGATCATGACAATATAAGATAATAAAGTATTGCGGAAACTAAATAATAATTAATAATAAAAAATACGCAACCACCCATTTAACTAAATGTGACATAATATGAAAGATTAGTTTAATACAATTGAAGTTACGAACCAACAACTAAGCTAAATGACTTATGTATTAAAAAAAGCCTCTTAAATGAACTTGAAATACTTGGAAAGCCCCAGCTAAATCTAGCAAAACAATGAATAGTAATGAATTAAGATGAAATGATGGAACTCATGGGGGGGGAAACTGTTGTGTCCTGCGGAGAATAGATTCTCACCGTGAATCTGCTGAACTGGAGATCGGAATGTGATATAGTAATGATCTTGATGCTGAGATCGAAACCTACATCACGATAATATGTAGTGCACTACGCGTCAGCAAAGAGGTTCAAAAACCCATGGGATTGAAAACGTGAACTCACGATGTTAAAAACATGTGTGAAAACAAATAAGTAAAAAGAAGAAATGTGTTGAGGAGATTCAAACCACTGTATTGGATGGATAATGTAACTTCTTAAATTAAAATAAGAAAATGAGAGGATTAGGATTTGAACCAACCACCTCTCAATAGATAAGGAAGAGTAAAAGAAAAAAAATTAAAAATGTGAGGCGTGGGAATCAACCCAAGTCCTCTAGCCAATTGCAGGAGAGTAAAGAAAAGAACGAAAGGAATGTGAGGCGTGGGAATCGAACCCACGACCTCAAGACAATGAAAGGAGAGTCAAAGGAAATAAAGAAAAAGAGAGTGAGGTGTGGAATCTAAACGACGACCGCCTATGAAATTTAAGGAGAAAATTAAGAAATAGAGGGGAGGATGTGGGTGTTTGAACCTACAACCCTCATCCAAAGGAGAGAAATTTAAAAAGGCAATGAAAATAAAAGTAATAGTTGTGGGGTTCTATCCACATCCTTTTAGTTCCATTAAGAGAAAAAATATAGAGAGAAATTAAGGGGAAAATAAAATGAAGGCGATGGGACTCACTTGGGTCCCCAAAGATGTATTCTTCAAACCAAAATGAACAAACAAATTCAGTGTTGTTCAAGGGATTTGAAACTGGGTTTCCTTGACAAATTCCGTAATAATACATATAGTCCTATTTATTTTTTTGAATAAAATGTTTCAAGAATAATGCTGCCTACATAGATCAAAAATTGAGATCTTTGGAATACATACAAGATGCAGAAGTTTGTACCACATAATCTTAGAACATTGAATCACTTAAACGAACAAATTGAATGAAGCTCAGGACTTTGATGATATAGATCCAGCAGCTAATATACGTTTAAAAAAATGGAATCTAGATGTATGTAATGAAATTTTGATGTAACCCTAAAAGGATTAAGTTAACCGAGGGTTAAAAACACACTAAATTGCCATGTGCATTGGCATATGATTGAAACGAATATTATGTTATGAAATGACGAAAACCTAGAATGGTTTAGTAGGAGTGTGGAAACACACAACTTGTCAAGTACATTGGCATATGATGATTCGAAAATCACGAAAAAAGGGGTGAATAAGTATGAAAAAACAAATGGGCGAATTATGTTAATGAATATGTGTGACAAAGCCATGATATGAGGCTGTAATGTAAAGATGAGAGGATCTCAAATGAGCCTTAAGTAAATGTTAGCAAAACGACAACCAAATTAGAGTGTAAAGTTAGTTAAGAGGACCAGTCTCTATAACACTTAATAAAAAGCATTAAGATTACACAACTTAATATTAATGATTTGAGATGAAAATCATCTATTGCGCTATGATGTCCTCCTACTAGAAGCCAAATTCCATGACGTATGAGTTTAATGTAATGGAACTTATTTTAGCATCAATAGGCTAGATGTAGCGGCTGTTGAGCCTTCTTTAGGGAATGGGCGGGAAGTTCACTGTTACTTCATGGATGAGACTCTTCCGCCTGAGCCAAAATATAGTTCCTTATAATCTCCTGTCTTCGAACCTATATTGTCAAGATAGGGATCTGGCGTGTTTCATTCCCACGTACGCTTATCATGTTTGGGTCACTTTGGCTGGTGATTCAACATTGTTTTGTTATGGGTTCATGACACTGGATTTCATGATGATCACAGATCTCTGTCGGTTTTAAAATAAAAGTTCCAATGAATGAATGAATGAGGTTTCATCTCAAATGAGGCACATAATGAAATGAATTGTACCTAAGATTTTTTCTAGGGCAGGATGGATAAAGAGGGTGAGTAGACGCACGAAATTAAGTCGTAAGGCATTCTTGGTATGGCACAGCATACAGATGAAAACTTAAACTACATCCTAGCATAGGTGGTATGTTCACATTCGTCTATGAACGAAATGAAATGAAATAAATTATTATTGAATGAAAGCAGACTTTGGTTTGTTAATGAAGGACTCCATAGTTGAGGTTAATATGTTGAAGACCCTCATTTTTTGGAAGTCTTAATTCACGTCCATGATTGCAAGGTCTCATGGCATATGATTAAATGATTTATGAACATAGTTATGTTGTTGTTATATGAATTATGATATGTTTTTTGTGTTATGTTGTCGTGTGGCTAGGCTGCAAAATGTGAAGTATGATGTGCATGTTATATCATGGCCATACCTTTACTATCCAAAATTTTGAAAAGTATTACTCGCTTTCTCGTAATCTTAATATAAAGGTCCACTAACTTGACTGCTATAACAGGTACTACGAAAGGTTATGCCTTCTCATGGCATGTCCTAGTGTGTGCTTATGCTTGCATATACCCATACTTATAAAAAGTCTCTTCTAACCCTCATACAACTCTAAAACTTTTAGGTGCAGACATTAGGGGGCTGCTTAGAGCTACAGATCAACATTGAACTATCTGGACATGAGTATTTCTCGGACATTGAGTATTATATTTATTCGACTATAGTTCCCTAATGCTTTCGTGGATGCTTGTTCAGTAAACTCTATCTTAGTTGTAGGATTGAAGTAGTAGGGTATGTTCCACTAGCTGTTCTTCCAGTTTCTTCCAGACATTGATGGTGCCATTTTGGCAGACATCTTTATGTTATATTAAACTGCTTCTTTAATTGATGAGCTTTATGTTAGATGTTGAGGGGCACAATTTATATATGTAACAAGGTTTAGGTATAAGCAGTTAGGAAACAAAAAAACTTTCAAATTTTCCAAACAAAATGACATAGATAAATAAGAAAAGAATGACGATGTCGGCGTGTCTGCGACTCTCTGAGAGGTCAATGATGCCGTTAATCTGGGGTATAGATTCTGGTCGTGACAGTAATAAGAATGTTAGATAGAGATATGTTGAAAGACAAAATTACTGAACAGCATAAGAAAAATAAAATAATCTGAAATGATAATTTGAAATTCTGAGCAAAGGGATGGAACGACCAATTTATAACATGCTTAAACTATGTGCTCATACTGGGTTACTAAGTATATTGATAAATGGTTAAATTTCTTTCTAGAGCGTGGTCTGAACTGTGGGAGCTACTAAAAATTGATGCTAAAACCACATGAGCTAAATGTGGTTACGATGTATACGCCCCATCTAGGTTACCCAATATACCCCACCAAAGGTATAAAGGAATGATGGGGACTTACAACCTAATTGGCTAGTAGTTCAGGGACTATTGGGTACGCTAAACCCTAGTCCAACTCGATATTATGCTACTCCCAAAGAATTGTGTAAACTTAGTGTTTATGTATTAGTTTCTGTAAATACTGGTTAGCTCGAAACTGAACATGCAAACATAGAATGCAACAATTAATTTGGTAATTATGCATTTATAACTGAGGCATGTATATTTGAATTATCTGAAAAATCTGACCTAGCATGTGTAATTCAAGAACTAAAGAAATACAAACCTAGGGTTCTAAAATTCATGCAAATATCTGAATAATAACAAAATAATCTGATTTGGAACATAAAACTAATAAATTCATAAAGTTCTATCAAAGTTCTAGAAACCCTAGGTTTAATCATGACAAGAAAATCAAGAATCTGACTGAAAACTAGGGACCCAATGGGTGAAAGGAACCCACTAGTGAAATCCCACATACCTGGTGATGAAATCCACGGAAAATACTTATGTTTCGGGGCTGGAACTGCTGGAACTTGTGGTGTTCTTAAACTAGGGTTCTTGAGTTTTTTCTCTTCTCTTGGTTCTAAATTTCTATGTTTTGATTTAATAATTTTACTTAGATATGTTTTAATTATATATCAAAGCTTAAACTGACAAAAATATGATTATTTAGGGTCAAAACGATGTAACTTAGGCTTTAAACGGAGTGGGAAAGGTCAAAAGAATAACCCTAGTCTCACTCTTAATACATGTTCTCTTTTTTTTCAGTGAATAGGGGATTTTTTTTTTGAGGGCGAAGGTTTTGGAGATACGCATAGTGTTGCGCAAAATTTTACAGAAATAGAATATTTTTTAGGAACAACTGAAACATTAGCATTCAAGATCGAAGTTTAAAACAAAGAGGCCAAAAATCTCTGGTGTAGCGCTAGTTTTCTTGATTGGGTTTTCTCCTAATACGCAGATATACTCCAGTTATCGAGAGGTGGATGTCGTCTCATCATAGCTCATTGTAGTCCATGTTCCCTACCCGAAAAAGGTAGTGTCATCTTCTTTATAAATTCTTTTTGCATCCTCTCTTGTCTCGAAATATTAATTTCATATTTGGAAAGCTTTTTGTTTGGTGTATCTTAGATGTTAGCTACTCTTCAATTTATAATTCTTGATATGATATATATATCTTTAGTCGTTCGTCGAGTTGTATGAAATATCAAGTTAAAGTTATGGATTTATGCTAAATGTTGTGTCTTCTTTGCATCATGGGATCGATTCTCTATGTCTCTTCCTCTTTTCGTTCGTTTGTCCTGTAGTGTGATGAACCTACTCTCTGTGCATCCTTTGTGGTTCCATCTTGTTCGATCCTATACTGATTAAAGCATTTAGGATGGAAGGTTTTGTTTTGTTGGGGTTTGAATCTCATATATATTTCATAGTCATTTAAATTTCAAGTCGCTCATTTTTGTTTCCATAAGTTAAGACCTTGATCTTTTTATGTCTAACATGGCGTTATTTGAGTAAGGAATTTATGTTAGCATGATTGTATGTCCCATGTTGTTCTTGACTCCTGTTATCATAGGCTAAATTAATAATCATATGCTCGGCTGAAAAGGGTGTTGTTTTCGACATGTTCAGAAAGTGGTGAATCATATTTTGTTCTATGTTTCTGCCCCCTTGGCTTTTGATTAATGTGATCTTTGTTACTGATTTCGGATATGGATTCATTTGGTTTGTTTATTATCTTGGCGTGTTTTCATAAGTGTTGCAAATGTATTTAAAATCTATTGTTGAGGATCGATAAAATTTTAAATGGTTCATATATATGTTCTCATATTTTGCTGTATTTGAATATTGTATTTAAGTAGTGCCTCTATGGTCAGCAAAGTGAACATTAATCTTTTCGTTAAAAATCTTGACATTTTGCTAACACTTTTCTTTATGCTTTTGTGCAAATCTGTCACAGTTTGGCATGAACTCTTATGTCTTTCCTCGTTTATGATCTGCCCCGATTTATTTTATTTTAGCAAAGCCATGCCTAAAGTATATGGGTCCTTTAATTTCGGGACTATCCGATTCCAAGTGAAGGTTTAATTTTATGTTTTTTTTATTGTGTTTAAATTGGCATATGTTTTTCGCAATTCTGATATATGGTCCTTCCCTTTAGTAGTCTAACGTCATTGTATTGTGTCTATGTTAACGTTTCACTTGTCTCTCTACTAATTTATGTTGTTACAGCTATGATTAAATCTGTGGGGTATACTTATATGTGTGTTGTTTTAAGTGTTAGATCATCTTGATGCATTCATTCTGCTCGTTCCATGTTGTTTGTACTCGGGGAAGTTTATTGATTTAAGTTCCCTTTCAGATTAATATGTCTTGCCTTCATTTCAAATATGTATGAGTGTGTCTTTCCTATGTCCCATTGTCAATTAAATCAAGAAACTTTCTATAACCAAACTAGATGATTATTTTACTTAAAAATATATAATAGTAAAAAAAAGACGAAGTTTCGAAAAAATCAATTAATCCTATAATTTAGGAGAAGTTAATTTTCTTAATTGCTAGAGCCGCCACTTGATTTTTTTAATTAAAATCAAGAAAATTTGTTATTATTTTCAAAAGATTTAAACAAATAAAAATCGATTTAAAGGGGTTTGAAGTTCCAATATACATTCCGGGAAGGTGTTAGGCCCTCGGAATGTCCACTTACTCGCGGTTCACCGGAGATTTGACTAAATGACTTTTTTAAATAATTTTTTTTTTATATTTACTAAATAATGTAAATTCAATCTTTTATTTATTTATTGACTAATATTACTATTCTATTTTAATTGATTATTTTAAAGGGAATGAACTTAGAAGGAAACCTCTGAAAGGGAAAAATCATATGTTTGACAAGTCTAATAGTGAAAATAAAGCCAAATATAGAGTATAAAAATAAATTATTTTTATTTAAATACGAAAAAGAGAAATAATTATCTTTGGGGAAAAAAGTTTAACAAATGAAACATAAGTTAATACAAAAGCAAAATAAATAAAGAGGAGAGGAGAAGGGAGGAATTTGGACTTGGGCTCTTTGCCCAAATTAAGCAAAAAATGGACCCTTAGGCCCAATTAACCCAAAAATATTGTAGAAACTTTGGATAGGGACATTGACCCATTTCTATCTTAATAATATGGTATACACTTTGAGTAATACTGTTGTATACGACTTTTGTACAGTCCGTTTTTCTGTATATTGGGATGTATACGGAATGCATGCTGCCCCTGATCAATTTCCTACACATGTAAAAAAATTTCAACATGGGTATTATATATTCATACTCTATATAACTGTATACAACAGTATATTAGCCCCTTTTCAAGCTTTTGGAGACCTACAATTTAACTTTCCAGCAACCTATTTGTTGCTTTTCACCTGTTCATCAATTTTGAGGGGATCTGAACGACTCGAGAAAGATATTTTGAGCCTTTATGGCTCCAAGAGAAAGTGTTAGGAGATGGATTAAAGTCCATTAGGACTCGAGGAGAGTTTCACATGCAATAACACAAAAATGGATTAGTACATGATGAAATAAACTAATAAAAATTTTCTTGACTCCAAAGGAAATCCAAATGAACTAAGAAAAAAAAAAGTCTAATAACAAGTATGACAGTTGGCATTGGCACACATTGCATGTATGCTTTATGATCCCATCATATACATAGGAATACATCATTGTTACTCAACAAATGAATTCAAAATATGCAGAGGAAACATGCTACACTTTATCAAATAAGCATACCCCAATTGACGAGATTTTACGATGTTAAAATCCTATTTTTTAAAAAAAAGATCGAGGAGCTACGGGGGTGTTGCCAAATAATCTAAGAGGGAGTGAAATATAACAATAAACAAGAAACAAGATTGTCCCCAAACTAACATATTGACATGAGCACAAATACACATAATATGGAATGCAAAGAGAAGAGTTGGTTCTCTGTACATTTTTTTTGAAACAGAAACCACAAATGACACAAATCAAGTCGGCGTAGCTCCGACTACACACATGAAACGATAATACTTAGTAGAAATCATGTTTCGAACGATCTTAAAGAATAAACCCCGATAAAACCAAGACTAAGAGAACTCATAATTAAACTGACTCGACTTGAAAGTGTAGGCATTTTGGATTGAAGTTCAAATATCGGGGAGACAAGCTTGCTACGGGTGAATCTTATCAGGCAACAAAACAATTAAGAAAAATAACTCAAGAAGTGGATAAAACTAAAGGATTAGAACAAAATTACAAATATATTTGCATGCTAACCATATAAGTCTATTTGAGAGTTCATGCCTACATGGATACGAAAGTTAAATAGTTATAAAAATTCACACAATGCTACAATACTTATAAATAGAAAATATCAGACCCCCCCATGTCATTAAGCAATAGTCCAAAACACAGAAATAACAGACAGAAATTCGAAAAATAATCCGGAATATAAACACTGGATGCAAATCCACAAACTTTGGCGCGACACAAATGAAGAAATCACAAAGGCGCAAATATATTGTATGGGAGCATCAAAAGGTCAGGAATGACTAGCAACAAATAGCCACATAATAAGGCTTTTACGACACAAGTGATATAAATTCTTGAAATAGCAAAAAAGGCGATGAGAATCATTATAACAGGAGAAAAATTACCTTCTAACGGGC
Source organism: Solanum habrochaites (assembly GCA_027704765.1). Classification (NCBI taxonomy): domain Eukaryota; kingdom Viridiplantae; phylum Streptophyta; class Magnoliopsida; order Solanales; family Solanaceae; genus Solanum; species Solanum habrochaites. Next base: position 10,772,252 of record JAKWJA010002492.1, on the reverse strand, counting down.
AGCGAACGGCGACCTAAATGAGCTTGAAAGAGTAGGAGTTTCCACGCTGAATGAGAGACTCTGAGAAGACTTGGATGAATGAAATTGAGTTAACCAAATTAAAGAATAAAGGAATATCTCCAAGAACTTCGGATTTCAATGATTTTTTCTTTTTAACACTTAGGTAAACTCTAAAGATTTTTCTTTATAATTCATCCAACTTTAGTAGCTCACGGTTTCTATCAAAAATTCTTATTGATTTTTTAGTGCTTTTCACAAGAAATTTTCTCCCAAATAACCACTAATTCAACAGTGAACCATAAGGACTTTATATAGAAATGGGTACTAGGTTTTTTTTCATTTTTTTGGGGGAAACCCATCTAGAATTGAATGAGAAGATGCTCTTTTCGAATTTTGAAATCCCAAAACTTTTACTGTTTTGGGACGAATCCCTTTTTTCTAAGATTTTAACCCTATTCTACATTAGGAAAGGGGGATGGACGATGTTGATCGATCTCCTGTAAATTGCATCCTGACGTGGCACTATCTCACACGAGAAGGATGATTCACATGCCCTGTTTTTACTGTTGCGATAGTTGAGGGAAAGACAATGTTGAAGGAAGGTGGAAAGAATTGCAGGCCGTCCTTTCCTTTCCCCAAATTCATCTTAGCATGGAGCGTGTCGGGCCGAGTTTCTGGGCTGAGGAATTGGGATGGACTTCTTGTTCATTGTTCGTTTCTGGGTTTACGCGATGAAGAAGAACAAACAGGAGTCGATTTTGGTTTCTTTGGTATGATATTCATGGGTATGGGATGATGTATTGTTAGTTATTGTTGCATAGTAATGCTAGGAATTGGGCTTGGAATTGGGTCATTTGAATTGGCTGAAAAGAAATGTTATTTGGCTTGAGGAATGTCAAATGAAGCTGAAGAATGGCCCAAATTTGGTCTTATCACAAATGGGTTTAGGGATTTCATTAATAATTAAATAATAGAAATTAATATAAATTAATTAATGAGTTTCTTAATCTTAACAAAATAAAATAATTATTTAAATTAGAAAGTAATTAACCTACAATTTAAGTCATTATTTAAACCACAATATTGGTCTAAATATTTTACTAAAATTAAAATATTTTTAGATGATTTTTTGAATATTACTAAAATATATAAATTATATACTTAATATTTATAAAATATATATATTATCTAAAAATTATAAAAACTAACAAATGATTAAATAAACTTTAATTTTTTTTATAAAACTAATTATTCTAAATCCTTTGGGAATCAAAAAGCTTGATGATTGATTTATATTGTGGATGGTCAAAATTAGGTGTCAACAACTGTCCCTCATTTTACTTTGATTAATGCAAGAAATTCGAGGAACATGAAATTGACTAATCCAATTTTGACCGAACACATCTTTATCTTTTGGAAAAATGACTTTGTACGGACTTTATGAATTATGGCCAAATTTCGAAAGTGGATCTCCTACATATCTCAACCTATATGAAATTCAGGCCACTTGTAGTTCGATATGCTTGATTTCACACACGATTTTTAAAGAATTATAAACCCATCCTGATACCGAATTATGAAGGGATCACCATGTCCTATAATAAAATTTATGACAGAATATTGAAGTGCAAACTAGTTTCCAATTTAGTCAACGTACATATCCTTAAACTACAGGAATCATGCGGCCTCTAGTTCGACTAGATCGGTTTAAAAGAAAATCTATTATGCTTGATAACCTTTTTGTTCTGAACAAATGACAAGGAGTTGAGTATGAAAAGGAGATTGGCAACCTCTTATCCATGAATGTGGAGCTCTTCACATCCATATGTAAGAACATAGACGGACATAATTCTCAAAGATCTTGGTGAACTGTCACTCTGATTGAAAAAGATTCTTCCGGTGAACATCAAGAATTTTTCGGATGTAAAATTAAAACTGACCTTCCCAAAGAAAAACCCACATGCCTTCGGATAGGGGTGTGGTTTGATTGTGGTGGAAGTCGCTTCTCTACTCGCGTCCTAAGAGTTAGACAATCCTCCTTGGACTATGTCCCAGTTCGATGATAAGAAAAAATTCCACGTTTTGTTGCGTCCTTGTTTATGTTGTCCTCCCCTGTGGTTTGACTTGAGAATTCATCCCCTTGGATGCTCTCGATGGAGACTGAAACAACTTGTTAGTAGAAAATGCAATTAGAAAAGTGGTAGTACACATTACGATTATTTTTGCTTACTCTTGCTTTGAAAGATGTCACATAAATATGCTCAGTACATGTCACTTTCGAACATAGTATGTCCGTTACAACTCATAATTTACAGCAGATTCAGAATGTCATTGCTTATTTTCTACATGGAAAATTCTGGTGATCTTTACAACGAGGTAGCCAGCTCAATAATTATCCAACTTTAGCAAGGTGGACGGCTCGATGATTATCTAGCTGTAACGAGGTGGATGTCTCTATAATGTTCCAACTATAACAAGGTGGATGGATCGATAATTATCAAACTTTAATGAGGTTGATGGCTCGATAATGTTCCAATTGTAACAAGGTTGGTGACTCTATAATTATCCAACTGTAACGAGGTGGATGGCTCGATAACTATCCAACTGTCACGAGGTGGATGACATGATAATATTCCAACTGTAACATGGTGGATGTCTCAATAATATTTTCTTTTATAGAAATTTCAGGTCATCTTGAATCTTTTCATTGATGTCTTCTGCACCTGTGGTTTCATATGAGAATTCATCCTCTTGGATGATTTCGAAAAAAATGAAATAAACTTGTTAGCACAAACTGTAATTTAAATAGGGATGTGATATGATTTATCGTACTCGACAAATGTTCTGCATCAGACTCTTTCGGTCTTGATGCAGTTGATGATGACTTGATATGATGTGAAAATGATGCATCAGTTATAGAAAGATGATGATATATTGGTAGGATAATGCTGCTACATGATAGGTTGATGACGTTGATACTCCATTGATAGGATAGTGATTGATGATCCAACGGCGGGATAATGTTCACGCTTCATTGATAGGGTCATGATGCTCCATTGGTAGGATAATGTTGATGCTCCATTGATATGATGATTATGTTCCATTTATGATCCATTGGTAGGATTGATGATGCTCCATTGATATGATGATGATGTTCGATTGATGATCCATTGATAGGATGATGTTGATCCATTGGCTGGATGATGATCTATATCGATAAAATTATAGTGTTGTCCTTTTTGATGGTGGTATTATCTCATTTGATAATTTTGTAGAAATGTCCCTCTTGGAGTGTCTCACATTACCACGTCTGATATCGACGCGAATTGTGAATCTTCGTAAAATGTCCATGATGCTAAACATATTTGTAATTGAACGTCATTGTATATGCTTCTACATGGTGAGATTCATGTTTTCACTTGTTCATATTTGAATATTTGAACTCAATTATAGCTCATGTTTTGCCGGATATTTGAAGGTGTTGTTGCTCTTATTCTGAACACCTCTTTTTCTTCTGAAAAACATTAGTGACTTTCCTGCATCCACAAAAAACATAGTTTTTAAAACAAACTGATATGTGTTGATTTCGTCAAACGCTTGATCTTTGACTTGGTATCTACAGTTGATCTCTCCCCTCTCTTGCTTCTCAATGGAGGATACAAAACATTTATGCAAAATATTTGAAATAAATAGGTAATTTTTTTCGAAAAAGGTTTTAAAAAAAGATGTTACTGAAAAATGTCACTCCCAAGTATGTTGTCACGTCATGCTTGATGAACGCCTTTGATGTTGATGTATCAAGATCTATCAAACAATTTGTCGGAGAGATTTTGAAAATTGTTGAAGTTTTGATGATATGAATCTTGAAATGTAAAAGATTGTTATAGTTTACTTCTGATCTTCCAAAACAATGTTTGTGGATCACTTAAACTTATTTCGGAAATCAAGATCATGCTGGAGGTATTCACAGCTATCTTAAATCTCTAATGGAACAAAGATGAAATTGTCTGAGGTCATCCTCAAAAAATTCTATCCCAGTTAACAGTCTTGGCATACCTTGACCTGTTGGTGAGAAAAATCATGAAAGTTTTTTGATCCTTTCACAAAATTTTTCCCTGTTACAATTCTCAACGTACTTTAGTCTTGACAAGTTGGAGAGATCTTTTTATTTAGAATTTTTGAGTTCTCCTAAAAAATTTTGTCCCAGTTTCTAATGTAAAGGAAAATAGAAATCTTAAGGGAGATATGACCGAGCCGTTGTGGTGCCTACCTATGCCGTTGAGGCAGTAATCAAGTCAAATGTAGTCCCTCCCTGAAAGGTTAACAACATTAACAAAATTACTAAAAACCGACCGAGGCCGACATAGGCCGTCTACGTATCTCTTTCTTGAGAATTCACGTCGAACGTAGTTCAAATACAAATGAAAAATTCTGAAAATATATATAATGGGGTGACAGGAGACGATATATGTCGCCTACGTATCTCATTCTTGAGAATTCAGGTTAGACATAGTTCATAACAAGAAATAATTTTTCTAACTACAGAACATAAGATGATTACAAACAAACGATGCAGTTACAAGGACAGAAATAAAAGACACTCTAAATTTTCAAATATAACAGCTTTTGATATCATCTAAGTTGATTGACAACTTGAGATGTACGTCTGTGTTTCACCACGATTTGTGATCAAACAAATGTATTCAATGTATTTTCTAAGTAATCTGTTGAGTTCTCTTTTCTAAGATGCTTTCTGATGGGCCTGATTCTTAAATTTTTGACACAGTCATGCTTTTCCATATTAACTGCTTTTGTCTCATCCACATTAAACATACCTTGAGTCTCAAGTCGTTTTAAATCGTCGGCTATGTGTTTGAATATTATGATCTCCTTGTCATACTCATCAAACTCATCTTAATCTACCTCATCATGTTCATTCTTCTTGTGACATGATGTTATATAGACATGTTATTTTAATAAAAGTTATATGTTTTTGTTTCACTGAAACAGATACAAAGATATTGAGATAGCAGAATAAAAACAAGTAAATAAAATTTTCGCAATCTAAGAGACTTTATTGAAGGTAAGGAAATACGAACTTTGGTCATGACCATGAGTCATTTTTCCTTTTTCAAAACATTACAAGGGATACCAAAAGATCAATAGGTAAAACAACACAAAAGGTGGTTTCGATCATCATCCTAACCACCACTGATTTTGAAAACAACATAAAATTCATTTTTGTCTATCAAGTTGAGCGAGAGATAAAGAGCAGAGTGGAAGTCAAGTTAAGAACTTTCTTCATTGTCTCGGCGTCTCCTATGTCTGGTGCCTCGAATATCTTCTTGGGTAAATCACCACATTCTTAAAAAAGACCCCCAAGTCCTTCTTTAAGACCATCATCATGGGCATATTCATTTACTAGAATGTACTGGCGTAAATGAGGCAAAGACTTTGGGGGAACATGATTAATCTCCCTCTTGTTCTTACCCTCTTTTGATACAGAAGCAAAAGTTTGACCGAGTGTCATGCTCGTAAAATTGTGTTTCTCTATTATGCTCGGAGAATATGCAACTTTCTCAAGATTGCAAGGACTAGTTGGAATTATCATCTTTACCATGAGGAACTCATCCTCAGTCTCTATCATATTGATTGTGGCGCCTCCATAGTTCAGTAAAAGATTACTTTTGACGTTGGGTACAACGATCATAAACACATTCCGGTCGATCATGTCTTGGATCTTGTGCTTTAAATTGATACAATCTTCGGTATCATGACCAACACTGTTTGAATGATATGCACACTTCCGATTGTCTCGGTAAAATTGAGAATAGGTATAAATGGGCTTGGGCCCAACTTGATGAAAATACCAACAACATTCAATTGCTCAAACAACTTCGCCTGACTTTCGATGAGAGGCGTAAAACTCCAAGTAGATTTCTTCTCGAAATTCGTATGAGGAGGATTAAAATGACCTTGTTAAGGCTAAGGAATTTAATGATGATTTGGGGCATTTTGACGAAGAGGTGCTTGAGACTTTGGGTCAATCATATTAACAGTTAATCCTCCATGATTCGACAGTGAATTACCATTGGCCTTGGAAGTGAAAGTATTAAGAGTGACAATTCTTTGATCAATAAAGTCTTTAATTTTATGCTTCAAATTGATGCAATCCTTAATGGTATGTCTAGAACCTTCGGAATGGTAAGAACAATGAAGATTGAGACTATATAGCCTGGGATTCACACTGATATTTTTTGGGTCATTTGTTTTTATAAGACCACACGCTTTCAACCTCTTCATAAATTTATGACAAGAAAGAATATGATCATTTCATACAGATTGAGATACTTGGCGGTAAGTTAGACCATTATGGTGAGTAGGTGCTGGTGTTTGGAGATTTGAGTATTGTGGAGCTCTGTAGCTATGATGGTTCTTTGAGTAATTTTTCAATGTAGCCTGGTAACTTAATTGAGAATTTGGGTAATTTTGAAATGGAGCTTGGTAATTCGATTGAGCATTTGGGTAATTTAGATATGGAGATTGGTAATTTGGATGATTTGATGGTGGAGATTGGTAACTTGTTTGGATGGGGTAAGGATTATGTGGATCAAAAGGGTAGGTTTAGGAAGGTAAATACTTTCGAACATTACGACCAGCATGTCACTTTTATTTGTGTCTTTATTCAAATGAGACATAAGAAACATATTCCCTCTTCCTCCTTTATTGTCTTGGGGATTCAGCTCGGGGAGTCATTCAGATGATTTTTCCGGTCCTCAGACCATATTTAATATCTTCACCAATTCTGACTATCTCACTAAACTTCCCTCCTAAAATGAGTAACATCGTGTTGTAATTGTCAGGCTCTTGAATGTGCACGATGATTTCAATAATTTCATTCTCCGTCATGGGAGTCCTTACCCTTGCGGCCTCTCTTCTCCAGTGGTAGGCATACTCGCGATAGCTTTCAGTAGAATTTTGTTTGAGTCTACCCAAATAGTACTGATCGCGATGAAATTCTTATAGATAGCCAACCGTTCAAGAATCTTTAACCAAAAATTCCAACTTGGCCATTGTTTGATTTTCTTTATGGAAATAAACCATTTCCACAGCTGCTTCTTTTGACATCGACTACAGATTCGCATCCACAAATCTCATCTTTCCGAATGCCATAATTGCTCATATTAATAATACCTCAAAGGAGTCAAGGATTCTCACCCTAATAAATGCATCAACTTTTGGTCTTTTAAAAAACCGTCGAGAACTCCAAATGTGGATGAACGACACAAAATCTATATTGAACCCTACAACTTCGGAGTGTGTCGAAAGTCCTTCAGTGGGCATCAGAAGTTCTCGTTCTGAGCTTTCTATGGTTTTGACTTCCGACCTCCGAAACAAGTTCATGTTCCTTCTTCATCAAAATGTCGTGGTTTCCAATGTGTGTAAGATGAGCGCTCATGATTCATGGTGAAACTGGAGATGAAATGTATCTGTGTTTGTAGAGGTTGTGGTTGAGTGTAGGTGGGCTTTGGAAAATTTGCGCTAGAGAAAATGAATGATTGAGAGAGAAATTCTTAAAATGTTTGTTCATATTGTTTAGAAGTTAGGTGATTTGATTGAGGGATACTATTTGTAATTTCGTGTGTTGGTCATGATGCAGTTCTGGAAGTGTAGAGATTGTTTGAATTGTTTTGGGAACTGGTCATGTGACGTTTAGATCTGAAGCAGGAATGGAGTGAGTCTCTCGGTTGTCAGAGTTAAGACTTTTAGCAATGATAGCCAAATTTTTCAAATCTCGATCTTGTCCATTTCAACCATGCATTTTCATCAATCCTTGGGTAACTGTGGCAATCACTTGTATGTTCAAGCACTGTATAGGTCATTCACATAGATGAATTCAAGTCAGCATTCTCAACATTTTCAACGATTTTCCTCTTTTCTTTTTATAAACAGTGTAGGAGAAGGAATCGTTGGGGTCTGTGACCTTGGAGTCTGGATTTCTGTCATGTCTCACACCCAAATATATTTTGAGGTACCTGACAAGAAAAAACAAAATCACCAAAATGATTTTCGTCTGTGTCAATAATAGTTAATACAAAAATTCTAAACATTATTTTTACATGCATAATTTCTCTTTGAAGATAATTACCCACGTAAATAAAAATGAGATTGATAGAGAGATATTTGTCCTATTGATGTTAGGAGTTATAAATCAGAATGGTCGACTTGATTAGAACTAAGCGATGCAACGGATATATATGTCATTCAAATAGTTCAGACCAGAACCCCAAATTTCTAAAAAAACTGTTAGTAACAATCAATAAATGAGGGGAACAAAATAGGAAATAGGAATACAAGAATAATCATCCCATCCAGACGGTACGACCCTGAACTTGCCTCCACGAAAGTCTTGCTTCTTTTCTTGATTTTTTTTGTTGTCATCTTCCAGTGCCAACTATTTTAGGGATAGTCAGTACTTGTGAACCTCGTTCTTCAACCCAACCAAAACTATAATCTGATCCGACCCTATGAGTTTAATGACTTTTCAATCACATAATACAATCCTTCAAATTTAAACACATTAGTATGAGCGTGTCCGTTTAGGCCGTAACCAGTTTTAACTCAGGTGTCTTCGTTATTGGCCCCAACACGCCTTAGGTGTTGGTCATTGTAGTTCCAAATGCTCGTTCTTTTGACTTTGGTTTAGCTTTATCCATTTGCTAGGTTGACTTTGAAGGGCGGGGGACCCAAAAAGACAATTTGGTGGACTCGCGATATACCTTAGGACACATGACAAAATCTCAAAAATACCGCTAATTTCGGAAAAGTGATATAACATAAAATTTTGTTGTGGTTCCACAACCTTCCTCATTAATCTACTATAAATATAATTCGAATATCCATGAAATGCGATGTTAAGGTTTAATATTAAACGACATTACACCACAATCCCCAACTCATTCACAATATTACAATTATCAAATAGTCATATTCTTGTGTTAGAACTAATTAATCTCAGAGAGTCCCCCCAATCCATTCTGGTTTTACTTGAATAAAAAGATCATAATAAAAAAGGACTAAGGTTTCAATAAATCAATTAATCTTTAGATTAGAGAATAATTTTTTTCTGAATTGAAAAGAGTCGCCACTTTGCTTTTTTTAGTAAAAATCAAGAAAACTTAGAATTATTTTCCAAATATTTAAATTAAACAATTAAAAACGATTGAAAGGGTTCGAAGTAAATATAACAGTCCAAGAAGGTGTTTAGTCCTTGGAATGCCGCTAATATCACGAGTTATCGGCGATTTAACTACATGACCTTTTAAAGTAATTTTTTAAAGATTTTTATCATATAAAGTAAATTGAAGTAATTTTATTATGTATGACCAATATTACTATTTCATTTTAATTGATTTTTAAGGGAATGAACTATAGAAGGATCCTTTAAAGGAAAACTCAGTTTTGACTTAGCTACGATTGTAAAGAAATGAAATAATAAGAGTATGAAAATAATATTTTTTATTTTTAAATACGAAAAGGGAGAAACCATTTACTTTGCAAATTAATTAGTCAACCCTGACAAAATTTACACGAACCGAAACATAAGTGTACACAATGCAAAATAAATAAGAGGAGAGGAAAGGGAGGATTGATTGGGCTCTTTGCCCAAAGCACACAAAACAGCCCCTAGCACCCATTTTCATCATCAAAAAATTCTTCAGCACTTTGCATGGGGATTTTGGCCGCATTCTCTCTTTTAATCTTATCTCTATTTTTTGATGCATACGGATGAATACGACTTGTATACAATCCGTTTTTAGTGTACTATTGGGATGAACGGAATTTATGCTCCACCATGAAAATTTCTATCAGCACCTATATAATTTTTTTTCAACCTGTGTAACTATATCATACTCTATTTGTTGTAAGAGTTATCTATTTAGCCACTTTTTTAGCGGTTGAGACTTGCAATTTACTTTCCAGCACCTATGGTCGCTTTCAACCTGTTCAGCGCAATTTTGAGGGGTATGGAGGACTCTAATAAGATATTTTTAACCTTTGGGGCTCAAAGAGATGTTGAGAAGATGATTAAAGTCCATGAGGACCGAGAAGTTCACATGCATACAACAAAAATTGAATAGACATACAGCTCTAACGAATAAAATGTTTTCTTTGAATAAATTGGCAACAAAAGATGCGAACTACTTTAGAGATTCTAGTTAGAAGGGCTAATAGACACAAAAGCAAACCCAAATGAACTAAAAACAACAAATACAAGTCTCATAAAAATATGACCGTAAGTAGTGGCACACATTGCATGTATCTATACATATAACCCATCATATAGCATAGGAAGACATCACATTACTCACCAATGAATTCAAAATAGCAGAGGACACATGCTAACACTTTATCAAATAACACACCGCCCAATTTGCGAGATTTTATTAATGTTAAATTCCTATGTTTACAAAGATTGAGCGCTACGGGTGTTTACCAATCATGCTAGGGGGGGTGAATCTAATAATATACAGAAACAATTGGTCCCCAACAAACATTACATAAGTCACAAATACACATAATATGGAATGTAAACAGCGAGAGTTGGTTCTCTGTATATTTTATTTTTGAAACCAAACACAATACGACAATCAATCGAAGTCCCGTAGCTCCGACTAACACACTGAACGATAATCCTTAGGAATAAATCATGCTACCGAAGCGTATTAAAACTTACCCTAGAAAAGCAAGACTAATAGAACCATGATTAAAGTCCGTCCGACTTGAAAGTGTCGTTTATTTCTTCTCGATTGCCGTTTCGAATATGAGGAAAGAATCTGACCTACGGTGAATCTTTCTCGGCAAACAAAACACATAAGAAAAATAATTCAAGAGTGGATAAAATTAAAGGTTTAGGACAACATAGAATAATCATGCTTGCTACAATAATGATATTCGAGAGTTCTGCCTACATGGATACGAAAGTTGAAACCAGTTATCAAACTCACCCAATGCTACCTTACTTATAACTGGAAAAGATCAGACACCCCTTCGTTAAGCAGTGAGTCCAAAACAGCGACGAGAACATACTGAAGTCGAAAATCCTAAATATCACATTGAATACAAATCCACAACAAACTTGCCTGCGACATTAATCAAGAATCACAAAGGAGAGTATACCGTATGGACCAACAACAGGTCAGAAATGACTAGCACAATAAGCCACAAATAAAACTTTGTCTACACAAGTCATTAACTTCTTGAAACAATACAGAAGGCGTTGAGATTATTATAATCAGGAGACAAATTAATCTCTCCCGGAAGCGAACACGAGCCAAACAGCTTGAAAAGCAGGAGTTTCCATGCTGATGGCAGATTCCATAGTAGACTTTGGATGACTGAATTGGATTGAAACCAAGACAAGATAAAGGAATATCTCCACGAACTTCGATTTCAATGATTTGTCTCTGTCCGTAATACACGATCTCTCAAGATTTTTCTCACTACTCTCACTACTTCTCTAACTTTGTAGATCATATTGTTCTATCAAAGAAACTTATTGATTTTTTATCCTTTTTTAGAAAATTTTTCTCCCAACAAATCCCTTCGTTAATAGTGAACGCTAAGGACTATACATGAAATGTGTACTCGTTTGTTTTTTGGGCGGGGGGGGGGGGGTGGGGGGGGGGGGGGGGGGGGGGGGGGGGGGGGGGGGGTGGGGGGGGGTGGGGGGGGGGGGACCCCTTACATATAGAATGACAAATGCCCTTATCTCTCTGAATTTGGAAATCCCTAAACGGTTAACCTTACGGATTTTTGGACGAACCCCTTTTTTCCAATGTTTCAACCCTGTTCCGAGTGAGGAATGAGGACGATCTTGATCGCTCTGTAGTCCCTTGCATCCTGACATGGCTCTATCATCACACGACAGGAACGATCACGGCCCTATGTTTTTTGCCGTTAGAATTGCAGAGAGGAAAATAGGCTGAAGCAAGCGATCAAGAAATGAGATGTCGTCTTTGCTTTCCGCGAATTCATCTTTTTCTTTGAGCAGGCCTTAGACTGGGCCGGAGGTCTTGTTCTTTGTTCGTTTCTAGGTTTACCCGATGAAGAGAACAAACAAGGGTCTGTTTGTTTCTTTGGTATTTATTCGGGGGTCTTGGTCTAAGGTTTGTTATTATTGGTTGCAAATAGTAAATGCTAGAAAATTGGGTCATTTTAATTGGATGAAAAGAAAGGATTATTGGGCTTGAGGAAGTCAAAATGAGCTTGAAGAAAGGCCTCAACTTTGGTCGTATCACAAATGTGCTTAGGACTTTCATTAATAACGAAATATAGGGTATTAATATTAATTTTAATGTCTTCTTATCTTCACAAAATAAAAGTATTATTGTAATTAGAAACTAGTAACCTAAATTATACTTACTATTTAACTTTATTATTTTACTAAATTATCATCTTTTTGGAAATTTATTTGAATATCATAACTATATAGTTCTATACACGAATATATAAAATATCTGATACAACATCTACAAATTATAAAAGGTGACAACTAATTAAAATAACACTTGAAAAATATTTTTGAATTTTATAGAACTATTATCTAAATCGTATGGATTAAGAAGCTCGCTGATGATTATATGGTGGATGGTAAGAAATTGTTTTCACAATGTTTTGTTGTAGTCTTTATTCTTTTGAATGTTATTGAAACGCATCTCGATTAGCCGCCCCCAAACATTTTAAAAGTTTGTTACTTTTTCTGGTGCGTAGTGCGCAATCATGTTAGCTTGAGTATAAGTATTCTGTCATGTTTGATGTTTGAATACATAATACTCATCTCCAAATTAATTTACCTAACATTAATATAATGTTCTTTTCTTTAGGATGACAACCAGTTGGACCTAGTTTCCGCATGGTAAGGTCGATTTGGGGGATTGTGACGAGAGCTTCTCATTATGGTTATTTGGTCGGTTTTTTTGGTTTCGAGAGTAATGTTGGTTACTGTTTGGTTGAGTGATGGCTCTTTTCCTGAATTTAATATGCTCTACTTAATGCACGCATAATGCAGTCATGGATGGCATATTCAGACGGACGGCACGTAACACACCTCTCATTGCTTCATAGGTACCCGTTGACTTCGCCAAACACGAGCATGTGTGGTGTCGTGGTCACACATTCTGTATATATACATAGCTCGGACCCATTGAAGGGCCACTCGAGGGGGCGGGGCTGGTTGGTGGGTGTATGTGCATGAGTATATCGGTTTTGAGCATGTGAGGTGTTGAGAGGATATGTTGGAACATGTAGCTGCAGGCAGGCAAGATGGTCTCCCATGTGGATTATGTCATGTAAGTAAGTTAGAGGAGGGCAGGTGGGTGTTTTGTGAGTATGAGGGTGTGGTATGATTGATTAATATTTGCTTGGAGGGTTGGGCGAGCGGATGAGGGTAGAAAGTTCTCTTTCGTAAGCGCAGGAAAACTCCCCTCGAGGCCATTAGAATGCGTTGGCCATCTCTCCCACTTTAATTTTGAGCCAGGCTCATCATTCCATCGAGTCAACCCAAAAATCACGTACCCTCGAAGTTTCAAGAATTGAAGATGATCGAAGAATTTTGAATTCGAGGCCCCTTTTTATTTGTCTTTTTGCACTTGGTTATCTTGGCTTAATCCCTTGTTGTATCGCTTATTATTTTTTCTAGAATATATGAAGGTACGTGGGACTAAGACCTAAAATTAAGGTGTGTTGAGGGACAAAAAAGTCAAATGGGGTGAAACCCCAAACTGTGGTCCAAGTTCGGTCAGGCAGTTACAGTGAACCTGAATTTGGACCCATTCTCCTTTCCCTCTGTCTTGTTTATTGTTTTTATTTACTGGTTTTGATTTTTCAGTTGTTGTTAAGTTCGAAAACTCCAAAGCCCCCCCGGTAAACCGGTCGTATATGTGTTAACATAAAATTGGACCAAGGTTCGAATATGTTTAACATAATAATTGTTTTTCATTACAGTCGTTCACTTAGATAAAGTGTAATAATTCATTTTTAAACAGATTCATAGATGTGTATTTCGAAATTAATAGTTGACATTGTAGCCAAGTATTCCTTGCCGGAAAACTGCAATTAGGTGATTTTTTAGTGATTAATACCTTCCTACTAAATAAATAGGAATCCCAATACCCTTTTATTTTTTTTTCAATTGATTCTTCTGTTGAGTTTTTTGCAAACATAGTTTTCCTTAATTTCAGTTCAAAATGTATGTTGCAACTCTCTAAAAGGCGCTCAAAAGTACAAATAATATTTGTTTCCTTTTTTCGTAAAACAAGACCTGCCATCCACATCATTGTTGAATTTTTTTAAAAGAATACTTTTAGTATACTTCGTTTGAGAAATGAATTTCTTCTTTCTTCTTTTCACTTGAGAACTTTGATGCCCATCAAATAATGGTCGCACCCAAGATCACTCATTCAATCTTGCAATTATACTTTGCTGAAATTAATGCATCATCTTTACATGATTCCTGTAAGAGTAGATCTCCCCATATAGAACAAACAAGATCATGATGGCATGGGTTCGTTTGTTTCACATAAAAAGTGGTTTTACTGTCTTTGAAATTACGTTTTAGAAAGCATGTATCAATTCCTTGTACCTGCTCTTGGAGCTTGCTTTCAGTCCGTATTAGCTTTTTTAATCTCTAGACTCTTCTGTTCTCCTCTTTTTCCAAAAAAAGCCTTGAGGTGTCAACATAAAGCTATTCAAAAGTTTTCCATTAAGAATACAGATTAACAATCAAGTTGAAATATCTTCCATTTATTTTGTGGAAGTAACAACAATTACACTTCTAATTTTCTCAAGACGTGCTATTGGGAGATAAGTTTCAGAAAATCATATTCGGTTTTGCGTGTAGCCTCTAGACAAACCAACCTTGTGGTACGTTTGGATATCTCCCTCCTTCCTGATTCAGTTTGATTTGTAAGCCTTTTTAGGACTTAAGAATTTCTATTTCTCTGGGTATAGCCCACCAGGGCCGCCCATCTTATTTTTTTCAACATTCCATTGTTTTCTTCTTTCTTCTCTGGCTTTTGTTTCTAAAGCATTATGCTTTATTGCTTCTTCATGATTTTTTTTGAGCTCCAACAACCGGCACAGTTACAATCTCTGATAATGTCACCTCACAACCTTTTTCCTCCTGGGAGGTAAGTTCTTCATCATTGGAAATTGGGATTTCTCTCCCTTGAGAGACATCTTCATCTTTCTCATCCTCTCTTTATTTAAATATATAATAAAAGTATTCCTATATTTTTATCCTCCCAATTCCATGGTTTTTTTTTTAAATAAAAAACTGGATCTTACGAACAAGAATTGTTATTTGGACATCGAAAGCCCCCTATATTAATACTTTTGTCACATCACTACCCCAAAAAGATACGTTTTTTTGGAATTTTTTATTCGATTTTTTTCTTTCTTGCGAGGTACATATGCATAACAAATACACCCAAATTATACAATGACTTACAGAAGGTTTAATTACACTCCAATCTGTGACTACTAGTGTCCTTGTCCATTAGTGCCTTTGTTGAACCGTTAAGGATGTGAACAACTTTCGAGCACTACTCTGCCCGATAACTATGTTTGGAGTCCTTTCTCCATTCATCATAGCTCTGGCCATTTCCAACAATTGTTCTAAGTCTTTCTTTAACTAGACCATTTTGATGAGGAGTAATATCGTATTGTCATTGTTATTGAATGCCTTCATTTTTGCAATAGTGCTTCAAAAATCTCGCCTGTGTATCACGCTCTCTATCACTGTGAACTGGTTTTGATGCTAGAAGATATCACCTCCGTTAAAATTTCATGAATTTAGAAAACGCTAGATTTTCTTTCAAGAACTAAGACCAAGTCAGTCTTGAGAAATCTACAATTTAGATTAAAATACATTTGACTTCCAACAGATAGAGTCGCAGTAGTAACACAAATGTCAGTAGGAATTAGTTCAAAGTACACTTGCTCTAGCAAGACACCCCTTTTTGGAAAAACTTCCTATGTTGTTTTCCATTTACAACTTTCACTGAATCCACCTTAGTATTATTCCAGAAGGCCTTGCACCATGTCCTTTTGTGCATAAGCCATGATCAACGACAATTTTTATGTTTTTAAATGGCATGTACTGAATTGCCAAGGAAGTTTATTGTTTCTCATCTTTACTAACTCCACACTGCTTGATTTGATCCATTGTATCATAATACTGCAAATAATTTCGCTAAACACAGACAATAACCATTTCCATGGGTGGACTAACATAAACAAATTTCTCTCTCAGGTCAGAACATGAAAGAACATCATGAATTTGCTTACTTCCCTTAAATGTTGAATGAGAATAGTACCTTTACCTTTTCGCATCTACGAAGTCTTCATTCCCCATTCTCACTTTTTGTAGTAATGCTATTATATTAAATTAAGAAAAGTTTTATCATCTCTAGCTAGTGAATTAACTACACAACTTCAACATACCATTCCTTGCCTTTGTGTTGAAGCATTGATTTATAGCCAAAAAACGGTTCTTCCCTTTCTCCCTCTGTTTTTTCACAAAAATTCTTGCTGCTCCCGGTGTCTTGTGCCAAACAGACTTTTGAACGTAGCCAACGTTTTACAAAATTTACATTGGGGTTTTGCTTTTGCCCATATTTTTCTGGCTATGTGATTAGTTTTTTTGGCAAAGTTACAAAAAGACTATTTTTCTCACCTTTTTCTTCAACCATTCTTGGAGACCCATCATGATCCTGCTTTCTGTATTCGTGGCTGTGATTCTTCTTCCGTTGATTTTTTGAGAAATTTTTGAGAATTCGCATTTTTTTATGATTGAAAAGTCGCTCTTTTTGTGTTTGACTTCACAATACATTAATATTCGCTTTCTCGTGTGCACGAACTAATGCACCACTCTTTGACGAAGCTTCTTAAAATATTTTTGGTCTCCTAAGTGATATGCACCGTGTACCCTACTATGTTGTGATGACCTTAATTCGATCTTTTCCACAACTTGTTGGTCAAAATTGTATCCTCGAGCTTATGATTCTCATTTCATTAACAATATTCATGACTGTTTTCATATCGTCAATATTCATTCATCCATCTTTAATATTAAAATCTCTTTTACAGTTTGAAGATTTATAAGCATACCTTTTCGAAACACCAACAACCTCAGTTTTCAGAGAATCTCAAGATTCTTTGCGTTTCACAAGTACCAATTTTTGTTTTTGCAAAATATTCTCCTTGGGACCCCATTGATTTTGCTCAGGCTTTTGCATCTTCACATACTTAGCTCAAAATATCATCTCTCCTTTCGGTAATGACCCGTTACTGCTCGTAAAAGCTAATTTGCACAAATAGTCCACAAAACCATCACTTTAAAATGTTTCTCATTCTTATCTTCCAGTATTAGAAATCAGTGTCGCAAAAATGGTACGAACAGTTGAAGATTCAACAACCTTCAGTTGTTTGGATCCCATATTTTTTTCTTTCTTCACCTATCCCCAGATTAAGAACAAAACCTACTGTGATACCAATTTGGAAAAACTAAATATGAAGGAAAATAGTATCTTATTTAGAGAATTCTCATGTTTCTTATATGCTACTTAAGGCAACTTGCGATGATACAAATCATCAACTACATCACTATTTATACACGAAAAATAAAACCAAAAGTCTGCACAACTAACTAATCCATGTAACAAGTTACGAAAACACGTACTAACGAATGGCGAAAGGGAGACGGCTGTGATAGTCGAAAGAGAAAATTTCGGAGGACTAAACATGGGAGCATGAATTCCAACAGAGACTTCTCTGTGTAGAGTTTGATAAGCCATGTATGTCCTGATTGGATTAGTGTAAAGATGTACTTCACAATGGGTCACTTTATCTTCTTTTTAAATAGGTAGTTGTGACATGATAAGGGTGGAGAACTAAATGTTGTTTCATTCAAACAAATAATTTAGGTTTTCACATTGTTACTCGAATCTATAATGTCAGGCAACAATGTGAGTTCTTTCCAAAAAATGCTTATTTTTTTTTGAAGAAATGGGGGACCTAATTCAAAGTTTTCTTTGTTTTGAAGGATAGTACGCTCTGATGTACTCCTAAATATCGCTACATGTTTGTACAAAGAAGAATCATTTAAGAATGCATTTTCTATTTGGTCATTGTTAAGGAGATACCTACAAGAATGGTACCCTCTACTTTCTAGAAAAAAAATGTTGGATAGACTTAAAACAATTCCACGTAAATAAGCAAATGTAAGGAACTGATTGCTTCTATGGAAAGGCAGGGTCATTAACCATTCATTACGATGTGAATTTTTTTGCGCTTCTAGGGCTTCTTTATTTTACTTGTCAATTAGTTTGCTCACATGTTTCAACTTTTTTAACAAATTCAGTGTCTACTACGATTTTATTGTTTGTATGAAGCTGATATGTTGCTGGGGGGGTTACTCTCCTTTTGCTTCAAGTATGCAGCTATCTCAATATTTTATTTTTCTCAAAAATGTGTATAGGTTTCAGTTAAAGAGGTCGAATTCCTCTTAATTTTAAGTTTGGGAGAATGATGTTTTTGACATCCGCATTCTACCTTTCCAAGTAAACAAAGAGAGGTAGAAGGCATAAATTATAAAGAGAAATGGTACGATAAGGCTAGACTAATTCCGATTTGATATGATTTAGATCTGTTTGGTTGGGCATAAAAATCATAACTGATAGCATTACTTCTATTTACTCAATGGAATCTGATCAAGAAAGTAGTGTTTATGATATTTATTAATTCAACATAAAACATGTCCCTCTTTCAAGGCACCACATGCTACATTCAATGAAGTCATGCACATAATTAAATAGTAAAGATAAGATTCGGCGGCGGAGTGGGGTTTGCTATGGTATGTGTTTAGTTTTTTACACGGTCGGGAAATTTGCAACAAATACGGAGAACCCAGCTTTCTAGAGAAAGGAAGCAATCTCTGTAGATGTGTGCGATAAACACCACACCCCTGAGTCCTGGTCGGTCTGCCGTGTGATGAGAACTATGTAGTAATGTTTGGTTAGGAATCACAGAAGACATGACATTGTTACTGGTACCACTTAGGCATAATGGTTTTTAAATCTGTAGGGGTCGGTGTCGTAACATTTCACTAATCGAATTTTCCAGAGGCCAAGCAATAACGGATCCAGTGCAACGTCAAAGGGTGCATGGCGATTCCCGCGCCACCTCCCGCTCCCCCCTCCCGTTTAGTACGTTGGTGGCTATCATTGGTTTGTCACCAATTGACGAGGCAAACAGAGCATTACATTAAGTTAGATGCCAGAGCGGGTCCAGCCATATCTAGTCTACACTACTAGACACAATAGGGGCAACCCTTAAGTATACAAGTCCGGATGGTACATAGATCTTATTCCTATCGGTATGGTAGAGAACACTATTTCTTGTTACCCTCGGTTGATCAAAATTTCATATTTACATAATAAAGAGTAATATAATAACAATACATTTTATACCTGATTATAAAATACACTTCCAAGCACTTATAGAGGATTTATTATGAAGGAATAGTACACAAGCCTTGCGCTTCCATAGAACATTAATAAAATAGTATACATGGGTTGTCACTATATTTAGTTCTTGTTCTTTATAACAAAAAAAATAACACATATATTTACTGTCAATTGAGAATGCAATGTTTTTTCTTATGTTATGGAATAAGATGTTGTGTTTAATCAACCAAATCATTTTCTTTTAACGTCTTTTTTCTTCTTGGTGTTTTCAAAATAATAATAATGTTTGATAGAGTTCACCTTGATTTGGGCTCTAAATCAAAAGGGTTTGAGAGAATTAATGTAATAGTATAGAGATGCTGATTGTTTTTTGTCTTTAGATATCCTAGGTAATCTATACGGCTTGTGCAGTAATAAATAAATCGTTTATATTTATATATTTAATATTAAGAAATGGATGTGGTTTTTGTCTTCGATATACAGGTCTTCTAGGCTTCACGCGGTAAAAATGTTATCATCAAGTTTATTTATACGTGTTCACTAGTCAATCTATCTCATGCATCGCAGTACATCAAGTAATGATCATTTTCATGGTGTGTTGTAAGGCACTCAACATCTAGATTCACGACTTAATATATTAGTGGCTAGATTCAACTTACAACTTCATTGTGGATTCCTCCATGCTCATCGAGTTTATAGACATGCTTTCGCTAGCTTAGTCCTTTAGTCCTAGTTCTCAGTTTGGATTAGGTACTATTCAGGCGTGGGCAGGGCGCACAAACATCAAGGTCAGAGAGACCTTCTCTGTCTCAATGACAAAAGAATTCACCTCACATCACTCTGTTTCGGCGTCACTGTATAGTTGCTTGCGCTGCAGCTCCCCTCATCGACTTCGGGCTCCGACCCCCTACTCACTTCACCCTGCGCCATACCACCCACCACGTCCTCTACGTTAATTGGCCACTCCTTCCGCTCCCGCTCGCTCCAGTGCTTTTCTTCTCGCATCTTCCCTCACTGGTGGTCTCTTTCTTTCTCACTCTCTTCCGCCTCGCATATTCTTTCTGCTCCTTGACCTCTCTCACCTCCCCGCCTGCTTACCTACGCCACTTGTCTGCCATTGGCTAATCGCCTCCCCTGGCTCTTCCGAAGCCGACTTTACTCCTCACCCCTGCAGCCAGGCGGAGGCATGTCGCTTCCCTCCTCTCGAACACAGCCATGCGCATCCCGTCCATTTGTCTACTGTAGAATCGACTCTATGACCGAGATCACGAGAGACCAGGCACGCGAGGGGAGCACTCAAGGTTGACAGGGGGGGCCACCAGTGTAGAGTGTGGGAGGAAACGGACTGGACTGCAGGATAGGGAACAAGAAAGGAGGGTGAAGTAGGGTGCTGGAAGGCATACATAGAAAATAGCTCAAAACTAGGGGACAGTCCAGCAAGCAAATAAGTTTGGCAGCCTGCTTCTGGTGGCAAAAACCGAATGGTCCAGCGTGTTAAGAATAGAGGAGCGGGTGATAGGGGACAAAAAATAAAAAGAGAAGCTAGGAGAAACTAGGGATTTAAAAAGGCAAGAAGATACGTAAGTCCGCGCATTCCAATCTGGTGGAGTAATCCTTGCCCAAGGTAATAGTTCTAAGGAGCATGAAAACGAGTTCAACAGTGGTGGAAAATCCTTGACTTAGTGTCTATAAAATCAAATGCTGTTTTGGTATGGAATACCGGATCAGATTGTAAGGTATGACCTATTACTAAAATGAGGAGTAATCATCTACGTATGCGGCTCAAACCTTTCCTTCCTCAGTTCAAATGGTGGTTAGAAACCGAACAGGTCTTAATGCATTGGGCTTCGACAATATCATGAGGGTCGCGATCTCCCATGTATTGGTAAGTATGAAGTTTTTTGCGAGTTTTATGAATACTTGATATTAGGTTATGTCATTGGCGATTGTATAAACCCCTAATAAACTACGACAAAATCATTGATACATGTTGGAAGCTTATTGTTATCTCAAAGGTAAACCTTTGTTTAAGACATAAAGGCTTTCATTTGTTTGGTCATTTGTAAAGAAGAATGCCATTAAAATTTAATTCTTCGCTAACAACCTTTGATCCTAGGCGGAAAAGATAGATGTTTATTTTGTCTAAAATTAGATTCTATGGTTTACTAAAATACCTAATACTTGCCCGTATTTTTAAAAACAATTGGAAAAGTATACTTATTTTACTCTGATTTTAGGTGTAAGAGAAAATATTGGTCTTAGTGCAGTGAAATTTTGTATTAGAGGATGAAGGCTGATTTGGTTATAATGTTTGATTCATAGATAATTAGGAAGACGTTTCAGCATTGAAGCTAAAATAACAGCAGACTAAGAGTTTCGAATTACTGTGTTCAAAAGGGTTGTTTACCATTAACTATAGAAATGGATTCATTGATTACAAAGAAAGTCCTGGATGGGGTTTGGGAGGTTCGTTGGATTGTTTCTAAGAATGTAAGCAACATAATGTTTTCAATGCACATGGTTCACACATTCAGAGAAGGGAATAAAGTACCCAATTTTTTTAATAATAGTGTTATTCATTTCGCAGGCATAGATACACATAGATATTACCACATACATAAATTATCAGAACAAGCACAAGCCATCATTAAATTGGAAATTAATCAAATCCCAAATTTGAGAATAGAAAAGATTCAAAATAGGGATTTACCAATAATTCACAAATCAAAAGTTGATACGCAGGTCTATGACAGGAACAGTTACAAAGAATAATATAAAAAAATGAGACTACACTACAACAAGAAAGAAATAAAGTCACCATCATAAGTATTGTGCATTTTAAATTTTTATATCAGATTAATATTAGGATGCTTACCTCTCTAGATCAGAAATCATACATGGTGTTATTATCTACGACGGATCTCAACCCGTGTAAGATCGATGCTTTACGGAGAGTAATGCTCTAACATTGGCATGGACTTAAATAGATGCACAACTGATTACTTAAAAAAATTATTTTTGTGTGGTACGCATCCATCACGCCGCATGATCCCAGCTAATATGTTCACTCATCAAGTTGAAGAAGTACTCTTGGGTGTTTAATTATCGATCCTTTTGACTAATAATTGAAAACACTTCGAAATTGGTGTATTGATGAAATTAGCTGGTCTATTGGAGTCGATGCTAGTGAAGGTAGACATTGGGGTAATATTCTATAGGAGAAGATGAAGCCTCATCTGATGTGATTTTGAGGAATGTCAAACAAACCAATTATGGGAATTTTTGGAACCTTTTTCCAAATTGGTTACTTACTTCTTCTTTAATTTTCTTTAAATTGTTTTTTGTTGTTTCATTCATGTGGGCCACTTTTGGGACTTAGACCATTTATTATCTCTTTGTTTTAATTGAATAATAATACATATGTTTGAATTAATAAAAAAATTTAAAATTAATGATATGATTATAAATTTAATTTACGTACGAAATAAATGGCTAGTAGATATAAATGTGGGGTTGTTTTAACATAAAACAATCTCTTGGGTAAATATTTGTTCTAAGATTCATGGTACCCTCAATATTCTAGAACTACATTCCCGCGTAGTTTTATAAGTCCCCTCTACTAGGCATCAAATTTAATGATCACGCTATAATCATGCCTATTTATCCCTAGCAACGAATATTGGGTCCTCTAGATGGATGTATAGATCGGACTCCATGTTTAGCTCACGGGGGTTATATTGGTGAAACGTAGTTCCCACAGTGAGACTCTTATTGCATTGACCAGGTTATCAGAATTTACTTTAGTATACAGTTCAACATGTTACCCTCGAACTGTATACTAATGTAAATGCGGAACACGTGGTCAATACACTAAGAGTCTAATAGTGGGAGCTACTATTAACCGACATAGATCATGTGAGCTAAACGTGAAGTCAGATGTATACATCCCATCTAGAGGACCTAATATGCCTTGTTAGTGATATAGAGGGAGGACTATGGTGTGATCAGTAAAACTAATGTCGAACAGAGGGGACTTTAAGACTACTCGGGCACATAATTCTTGGACTTTGAGGGTACGCTAAAACTTAGTACGACTATTAACCCGCAACTTTATATTTTGGTAAAACAACCCAACATTTATATCTACTAGCCATTTATTTCATATGTAGATAAAATTTATAATCATATCATTATTTTTTAAGAAAATTAATTCAAACATATGTCTTATTATTAAATAAAAACAAAGGGATAATAAATGGCCCAAGACCCAAAAGTAGCCCATAGGAAAGAAGCAACAATAAAATAAATAAAAAATTAAAGAAGCAGTAAGTAACCAATTTGGAAAATGGTTCCCAAAATTGGTGTGTCTGTGAGGTTTCATCTTCTCCGATGGAATGTCTTCCTAATGTCTAAAATAAACTCCAATAGACTATCTAAAATCATTAATGCACCCAATTTCAGAGTGTAGTCGCTTATACGTCAAAATACTCTTATTGACACTATGATTCAACACCCAAGAAATTTTCTAAAACTTGATGAGTGAACATCTTAGCTGGGATTAAGATGCACAATGGATGCGACCACACACAAATCACTCTTTATAAGAAATAGATTGGACTTCCATTTCAGTTCATACAAATATTAGAGTATTATTCTCCGTATTTTATCGATCTTACACGGGATGACATCCGTCGAAGATAATACCACCATATATGATTTCAGAACTAGAGAGTTAAGAATTCTAATATTTATCTCATATTTAAATTGAAAACACACAATAGTTTAGATGGTTACTTTTTTTCTTTCTTGTTGCAGTGTAGTATCATTGTCTTGATGTTATTCCCTTGTAATTGTTTTTGTCATACCCTTGCTTATCAACTTGTAATATGTGCACTGTTTTAAATCCCCTATTTTCTATCTTTTTATCCTAGAATTAGGGATTTGATTCTTTTCCAATTTAATGATGGACTTGTGCTTTTTGTGGTAACTACTGTATGTTGAAGTGTCTCTGTGTATCTATGCCTGCAAAATGAATACCAATCCCCTTCTTTGAATGTATGAAACACCTTCACATTCCTATTGTGCATTGAAAACATTATGTTCCTCACATCCATAAAAAAAATCCAAGGAACCTCCATCAAAGATTTTCTTTGTAATCCATGAAACTTTTCCTATTTTCTATGTTTTAGCATATATGAAATCACCTTAATCATTCCTAATAATAATGAAAATGCTCTAAGACAAGGATTTTCTAAATGGCTGCACCTATCAGTATTACATTTCATACTCCCAAAGGAATGGAGTTTCCAAGTCTTCATCTTGCAGCAGTTTAAATGATTATATTCTTCCAAAATGTTTAATAATTAGTGGCCAAGTATTAGGTATTTCATTCAACCATGGATATCTAACTTTATACAACAAGAATATCATTCTATTCACACATAAAACCAAAGCATGTTTAGACATAGAACCACCATTTCTTATAACATTAATTCTCTTACAAATGAACAAAATAATGAAACCAGGGACTGCATTAAACGAAGGCTTTAGCTTTGAGAAACAAAGAACTTTCAACCATGAGCCAATGACTTGTGGTAGTTGCATTACGGGTACTACAATTGCCAATGAGACAACTAATATCAAGTAATGCTTAACCACTAGCTAAAATATCATTACTTAGATCGTCCATTTGAATTTAGTTAATTATGATCTTGTATGGGCGTGATGTTCCACTTTACTTTGGAGTGTTGTTGTTCAACATTTTCCGGTCTCTTTTTCAACTTCAAATATTGTTCATTATGAGTTCTTAGAATTTTAAATTTTTCATTACATCTTACCAACTATTTCCTGTGAGATTTTCTTAAACTTCTTTGTTATACATAAAATCTATGTATGACTCATAGTTTATGTATGACAAAGATAATTTCTTTTTTTAAATGTAACAATATAAGATTTTGGAGAAACACTTTCTCTTAAGCCTAATAAAATAGTTCAATCCCGTGAGAAGCACGTGATGTTTTCCATGTAAAGAATAATAGGGAGTCACTTAGAGAAGAGTTATGCAAAAACTAAACTTTGGAAAACAAAGGTACTATTCACTTACGAAACCAAATATCCATTCCCTAACATGTGCTTATATTACAAGCTAATAAAGTCTTACTGTGATCCTATTCCTGGTATTGAAAGATAGAACGTACAAACCATGGGCAAGCCTATTATAGTTTGTTATTAGTGTTACAAGTTCTTTGAGAGCGGGAGCATAGTACTCAGTCCCAACTATCATGACTGAGGACTCAGTATATGCATTTTAAAGTAGATTGTAAGAGCTGGTAATTCACAGGTATAAGCATGATTGGCTATGAGTAATGGGATGGCATATATTGATCCTATAATGTTAGATTCTTGGCTCTGGGATACAAATAGTTATTTGAAATAGTTGTTGTGTAGTGTCAAAAGTTTGTTAATGATTTGAGGGTTGATTGTACTCTTTTCCTATCACTTGAGGACAAGTAATGGTTCTAAATTGAGGGTGTTAATGTACCCCGTAATCTTGGAACGTTTGACACTTGAAAATAAATGTTAGTACTAAAATCAGTTGTCTTTATATGGACCTGATGTGTTTGGTGGTGTTTGTGTAGGTAAAAAAGTATTGTTGTGAAATAGAAGGAAAGAAGAAAATGCAGGTCGGGATCTGAGAAATTGATGTCCAAATTTAATACCACGAATCCCTTGACGGGTCGTGGTTTTTCTAACAACCTGTGAGAGTGCTCGTAGTTGATATATACAAAAGGTTTGCAGTTTAGGGATGTTTGTTGATAATTAAAGTAAAGAAGACGGATGCCTATATGTGCTGTGGGAATCAAGACGCATTGTGACATAGTCCGTAAAAGGTGAACCAATGGCCAGGAGTCAAGGAGTGGAAATGGGATTTAACCAAGTGAAGATCATAAATACCCAAACACACCGTTGTCACTTTAACGGTCCATGGTCTTGTCCGTGATGCCATTTCCTTTATGGTGGCATTGAATACACAAGTTGGGGAATTCCAAGTGCAGACCACAGGCACTCAAACGGACCGTGATTTCTTTAACAATCTGTGGTGTTGTCCGTGGTGCAATTTCAAGAGTGCAAGCATGGACGACCCAATTTAGGAAATTCTATGTAAAAACCATAGAAGGATTAACGGATTATGAATCCCTTAACGGGCACATAGCGGTTCGTGAAGGGCCCGACAATTCAGTCCTACTTCGAGTAGGACTCTATTTTAAATGCTTATTTTGAATATATTAGGGCGTTTTTCATGTGCTTATGTTACCTTTGCTTGAACAACTAACATGTTTCCATTATCATCAGTTTCTGATATTCAATTTTGGATGTTGAATTAAGTTTAAAGTTTAGATTTCTTGTTACAGATTATTTGAAGTGATTGTTGGTTTGCTGATTATTCTCCTAAGTATTCATATCATGTATTTATTATGTATTGTTGTTTTATTTTGTGAAACCATGAGAGTCTAAACACCACGACTGAGGTTGTTGGATCCATGATGTAGTTATAACTATAATTTCATAAAATGAGTTAAAGGCATTCAGTATTTATAATCTGTAGTTTTAGATTTTATTATCTATATAATTTGATGAGTGCACGTATTACATTGAGCTTGTATCTGGTATTTGTTGAATGGAAAAATATCAGTTACGACAAAATTGCCTAAACTAAGGGTAAGTTTGGATGTATCTGTACCCCTTATTTATTAGAGTTATCTTGGTTGTTTGAATTCTCTAGGTTATTCACGTTGTCTTTGTTAATATCATCATTTTTTCCCCAAAGACGTAACCCTAATTTTTCTTGATCCCTCGATTGATTTTTCTGCCTTGGAGTAAAGCTCTTTCGGGTTCGCTGTCTAGTTTGACAAGTTCTCCTTTCCGAGACAAACTTAAAAATCAAGTTCCTGCAATCAGAAGCTAAGATCAAGTAACTGACACTTGAATATTCAAATTCATGTTAACATAAGAAGATCGAATATAAATCAATTTCCAAGTCCCTGAAAGCCGCTCCAAAAACTTATTCTTCCCAAATATACACGCACATGTACATGATCGCTAAAAATAATTTATATTCTTAAAGAAAACAATTATCGTTCCCAAGGGATTTATGATGAACTTATATTTGACACTTAATTCT
The DNA here is from genome assembly GCA_027704765.1 of Solanum habrochaites. NCBI lineage: Eukaryota > Viridiplantae > Streptophyta > Magnoliopsida > Solanales > Solanaceae > Solanum > Solanum habrochaites. The sequence continues at coordinate 10,744,541 of JAKWJA010002492.1, read as the reverse complement.
AAAAATAAAATAAGAGTAACTATTCTCAGAAATTCTGATGATTGTTAACTTCTACTATTTATGCATAAATAAAAGTAACCAAGATTGAATGACTTCAAGATGATGTTTAAAGAAAGTAAAAGACAATTCTAGTGCTACAACATGCAACAAATCTCATGTATTATATTCTTTGCTTAGAACTTGTTTTAGTTATCAAGTTACTGGTTTGCATGATTAATTTTATGAGTCAGGTTCACACCTCTAGTCGCCTACGCCATTTAGATACTAAGTAAATCGTTAAGGAAGGATATAGAATAATTGTGGGCATTTATATTTCCTTTTGTTTCATAACCAAGCAAGTTATTCGTTCGGGCGTAACTTGTCGCCTCTGAAGACTCCTCCTTGGAGCGTCGCTCCTAGATGAGCACCATTCAGGTTCCTCAGAACTTCCCACCTTGGCATGTAATGCCTTAAAGTGTGACAAGAAAGCGAATCTAACCTTTGAGTCCTGGCGCGACGCATCTCTCAGTACTCCATGCCTAGGTGATTCCATACTTAGTCTATTTTTCGTCTATTTTCCGCACGCCTTTGCATCTCTTTTATTCAATTCATCTCCAAGATTCTTGAGAGTTCCTAAAACTTGTAATTACATGTTTTAGTGCATAATCATTGCAAGTATAATAAAATCATGATAATAGACTCAAGATGATTCATTACTTAAACAAACTTATGGTTAAATATTGACAACTTAGGGAGATAAATACAGCTAATAAAACACCCCTATACATAACACAAGATCAGGAGTGACCCCAAGATTACCCTGAGTCTTGAATAAATCAAGAATCATGAAAATCATTAAGTAAGCCATGTACTATGCGGAAGCTAAAAACATTAAATATCTAAACTAGGGAAAAACCCAACTAGTCTGAATATATATGATATAATAATAAGACTTTAGTTATGACTGAAACAACACTTTAAAACTCGTGTTTGATCTACTGCTATGTCTCAAAAGACTCTACTAAATTGAGATATTGGGACATGCCCCCAACTAAACCTAATTGTAACAACGTATTCAAAAATAGACTTAATGTGGATTTCCAGAAGTTGCAGGTGCAACCCACGATTTCCATCCATTAATTGTAGGGTGACCCACGACCCATGCCGGTGGTCTGTGACTCACATCTACAACCTTGTCATAAAACCCCCTAGGAAATTGTTGAAGTTTCGACCCATGGTTGGACCCATGGACCATGGCCCGTGTCCATGGATCAACACCCTTAGTCAGCCCCCCATCACGACTGGCGATTAACAAGCTAGGACTATCAATCAACCGAAGGTCTGTCTGTCCCATCCATTTGTGACCCCAATAGTAGTTAAGTTGGAGTTTTTTGGTAATTTCCTGATTTGTTAAACATTTAACCTATGTCAGTTAAACTATAAACTACAGAGTTTTTATCAATTTTATCCTTGAAATATAATAGAACTTACCTAAGTTAGATCATTCATCAAAACATAGAACATTTGAGTGTAAGAGGAGAAAGAGGTTGAGCAACGCTAGTTCAACTAGATTTTAGTCAAAATATTGATTCACTTAATGTTATCTAGACCTATGGTTTCTTGAATATTAAAATTGTTGGGTTTTGCTGTTAGAATGATCTAAATCGTATTATTATGAATTCAGTATCGTTATTGTCAATTTCATGCATAAACTCAGAACCCTAGCTATGTAGTTCTTTTAGTTCATGAATTACAAATGCAATGTCAATTATTATTAGTCGCATACCAGTTTCAAATGCATTATTATGAGTACAAAAATGTTGCATTCTTAGTTTGTATGTTAGTTGAGCTATCTAATATTACGACATTTCAGTCTTAAAGTGTTAATTACTTAATAATAGGGGAAGCTTAATACAGAGGGGACTAGGGTGAAATACCTTAATCTCAGAACAATGTGCCCCGTAGGTTGTAAGCCCCCTATGTGCGTATCATTTTAGTAATCACGCCAGCATGCCTCTATTGCTTTTGGCAAGTTATATTGGGTCCTCTTGTTGAGACATATACATCAGACTCCACATAGAGATCTTGTGGGTTTATGTCAGTTATTATTAGATTCCTTACAGTTCATTCCAATCCCATTTTATTGACCATGTTATTAGTGTAGTTCAACATTCAGTCTCATCATGTTATAAACTTGGTTACTCCATTCAGTTTAGTCATGTACAGTTCTTTCAATAAATTTATCATGTTCAGATTATGTTATTGCTTTATTTCTTGTTCAGTCATAATTATTATTCAGTTGTACTCTATCCTACATGCTTACTACCTTTCAAGTATTGATGCATACTCTGCGCTACATCTTCCCGTAATGTGGGTTCATGTCCTCAACACTCATATCACGCATAGATCGGTTCCACATCTTCAGTTCAGTAGCAGTTGGGAGTCCTCATTCTTCCAATAATAGTGACATGATTGTTTTCTTGCTTTTATTTTTAGTTTTTGGTTCAATTTTTTTTTAGATTGAGCTTGGGCCATGTACCAGCACTTCTAGTAAATTTAGATGCTTATTTCAGACATATTTAGTTACAACTTTAGTGTTAGACCTTGACATTTCTATTGTATTTCAAACTCTCCTTTTTAATATATTCATATTTAGTATATGGGTATTCCCCGTCATTTCAGATTATCTCATGATTGGCTTCCGCTCAAAATTTATTGCTTCAATTTACTTTAGTTCGCTCATGATATGCCAACAGGGTTAGTTTAATGTTGCTTGTAATCCTAGACCCCATGTATGTGTCTCTAGGTAGCTTTGGGGAGTGTCACTAAAAAAACTAAGAATTAGAAATAAAAACATAAGATAGAAAGCATTTATATTAAGCAATGGTGAGTCCTCATTCTTACTGACATGATTATTTTCTTGCTTTTACTTTTTGTTTTGGTTTCATTTTTTTTTAGATTTTGCTTGGGGCATGTCCCAACACTTTTAGCAAGTTAAGGGACTTATTTCAGACATACTTAGTTTCATCTCTAATCTATGACTTTTCTATGGTATTTCAAACTCTGAGTTTTCATGTATTCAGATGTAGTATATGGGTATTGCCCATCATTTCAGATTATATAATGATTGTCTTCCGGTATGTATTTATTTATTTAGTTTACTTTATTTTGATCTTGATATGCCAACAAGGTTACCTCCCAGGTCTCATGTCCGTGTCCAGGAGGTAGCTTCGACGAGTAACAATAACAAAACTAAAAACTAGAAATAAAGAATAAGAAAGAAAGCATTTAAATTAACCTCGAAGTACGAGGAATCACAATTGAAGCTGCTAAAGTCTAATCAAGAATCTATCTAAGCGTGATCTGGATGTTGAGTGCCTAAACCTACATCATGAAATTATGTAGCACAATGTAAGTTGAACAATATATAACTCAGCAATAATATAGTATAAAGAAGGATATAATATGTACAGAAGTATAACTGAAAACTAAACATTGCAATGACTTAATACTAATCATGACGGTAACACGCTGAACTGTATCCTAATTTGAATGTTTAAAAAGTTGTCAATGCACTAAGAGTCTCACTATGGGAGATACTATTAACCGACATTAATCATATGAGTTAAACGTGGAGTCTGATGTATACGCCCAATCTAGAGGATCCAATATACCTTGCCAGGAGATTAGAGGCACGATTGTGGCGTGATCACTAAAACTCATGCACAACATAGGGGACTAATAAACCTATGCGGGCACGTAGATCTAGGACTTTGAGGGTACGATGAACCTTCGTACAAATATTGACCACATGTTATTATTTTTTTTAAACAACCCATATTTATATATACATGAATAAAATTTATAATAATATCATTACTTCTTTTTTAATTCAAACATATGTCTTATTATTTAATAAAAATAAACAGATAATATATGGTTTAAGACCCAAATGTGGCTCACAGTAAACAAATAACAAAAAAAATATAAAAAAATTAAAGAAGTAGTAAGTAACTAATTTGGAAAATGTTTCCCAAAATTGGTTTGTGCGATATTCCTCAGAGATCACACCAGATGAGGATCATCTTTCCAATGGAATGTCGGCCTAATTTCTTCCTCACTAGCATCGACTTTAATAAACAAGCTAAAATCATCAATGCACCCAATTTCGGAGTGTAATCACTTTTACGTCAAAAGGCTCTCACTAACGCCATTATTCAGCACACAAGAGCACTTCTTCGACTTGATGAGTGAACATTTTAGCTTGGATCAAGCAGTATATGGATGTTAAAACACACATATCACACTTTGTAAGGAAACGGTTGGACATCCATTTCAATTCATACCAATATTAGAACATTATTCTCTGTAAAATCATCAATCTTACACAGGATGAGATCCATCGAAGCTAATTCCATCATGTATGATTTAAGATCTAGAGAGTTAACCATTCTAACATTAATTTCATATCAGAATTTAAAATACACAATACTTTTGATGGTGACTTTATTTCATTCTTTTTTCTGTGTATTATCATTGTCTCGATATTATTCCCTTGTAATTGTTCCTGTCATAGACCTACTTATCAATTTGTAATATGTGCATCTGTGGTAAATCCCCTATTTTGCATTTTTTTATTCTCAAATTAGGGATTTGATTCTTTTCCAATTGAATGATGTCTTATGCTGGTTATAGTAACTTCTGTATATGTAAATATCTCTGTATATCTATACCTACAAGATAGATAACATTTGTAGTTTAATAAAACAACTAGTTTATTCCCTTCTTTGAATGTATGAACCACCTCAACATCCCTATTGTGGATTGAAAACCTTATGTTGCTTACATTCTTAGAAACAACCCAAGGAACCTCCCAAACCCAATCCAGGATCTCCTTTGTAATCAATGAATCAGTTTCTATAGTAAATGCTAGACAGCCCTTTTGAACGGAGTAATCCAGACCTTGTTTAACTTCTCTTATTTTAGCTGCAATTGCTGAAACTTCTCCTATTTTATGTATTTCGGCATATATACCAAATCACCTTCATTATTCCTTATACAAAATGCCAATGCACTAAGACTAAGATTTTCTTTGCTACATCCATCAATATTAAATTTGAGACACCCCAAGGAATGTATTTTTTAAGTCACCACCTGGAAGCAGCTTAAATGAGGACATTCTTCCAAATATTTAATAATTAGTGACCAAGAAGTAAGTATTTCATTCAACCATGGATATCTAACTTAGGCAAACAAGAAAATCATTCTATTAGAACCTACGACCAAAGTATGTTTAGACATAGAACAACCATTTCAAATAACATTTCTTCTCTTACAAATGAACCAAATAATTAAAGTAGGGACTACCTTAAACAAAGACTATCGCTTTGAAAAACAATCATCTTTCAACTATGTATCAATGACTTGCCTTAGTTGCATTAAGGGTCCTAAAATTTCCAATGATACACCTAAAATAAAGTAATTCATAACTTCTAGATAAAATGTCATGAATTATGAATCATTGGATTAGGGGAACCCTCATAATCTTGTCAATCCCAAGTTTAGACATCATGATTATCTTTATCAATCATAGAAATCAAAATACAAAATCTCTTATCTCATGACCCCTTTTTCCACAACTAAAACATGAATTTGTATCGGCTAGACACTCACTTCTATTACTTTTTCCACAACATTGAAACTCAGTTACCATTTTCACACTAGAACCATTACTTTGGGAATGATTAGTCACTAGACCTTGAATCAGAGAAATTACGATTATCATTTCTTGCCATCTTTGAATCCCTATTTTTCTCCTTAATTTCTCTTCTTCAATTTTATTGTGAATGTACTGTCAAATAAGATACATCAATCTCCTAAATAAGCATGATGGTTAGTCATTCTTTGACATTCAACTGGTAAGAACCCAACACAAACTTACTCATCCTTGCCCTTGAATCGCCAACCATAGATTGAGCATATTTGGGTAACTATATGAATTTCAAATCATACTCCTTCACCCTCTTATTTTCTTGACGAAGGTCAATGAAATCAAGTGACTTTGACTCCCCATATCATGGGGAAAGAAAATGTCACGCCCTGAGGCTACCCCTTAGACGTAACACGAAACCTAAGATCTCAAGTGACCCCAAGCTAACCCTGAGCATCGCATATATCAAGCATATTGAAAATGATTAAGTAAGACATGTACTATTCAGCTAAAACGAAGAAAATTTTGAATGGGGGAAAACCCAATTATTCTTAAAATATATGATATAATAATAAGAGTGTAGGATGACATAAACAACACTTAACAACTTTAGTTGAATCTACCACTATGCCTAAAAAAATTATTGAGTTGAGTTATTGGTATGCCCCCAGCTACCTCTAACACCTGAAAACTAGAAATAAGACTAAGACAAGAAAGGGATGTCTATTTAACTGAATATGAGGACTACAAATGACGCTACTGACTTTGATAGAGGAATTATATAAGCGTGATTTAGATGGTAGTGCTTTAAACTACATCATGGAAACGATGTAGCACAAAGTATTGGTTTGTCAGAGTACTTGGAATGTGTGATCCTGCATGATATAGAGACGTTAAGTGAACAAACGTTAGAATAGTTGACATGCATAATGAGAAGATATTAATGCTAAAAAAGGATATAAAAATGTATGGAAGTATAACTGAAAAATAAACAATGCAAGGACCAAATAATAATCGTAAAGGTAACATTGTTTAACTGTATACTAATGTTAATGCTGAAAACCTAGTCAATGCAATAAAAGTCTCCTTGTGGGAGATATTATTAATCGACATAAACCACATAAGTGAAACATGGAGTTATATGTATATGTACCATCCAGAGGACCCCATATGCCTTGTTAGGGGTACAAAGGCATGAATGTGGCGTGATCATTAAAACTGATGCCCAATAGAGGGGACTTTTAAACGTACGCGGGCACATAATTCTGGGACATTGAAGGTATGTTGAACCCTAGTCAAACTTGGTACTCAGTATACATCCAATTGAAGATTGCATGACGTAAATGCACTAAATACTCAATAGCTCAAAACTTGACATGCAACTAGAAGCAACATTTATGTACTGTGAATATAAAAGGTCAAATCTGAAGCATGATTTTTGTCTAACTAATCTAGCAAGTATAATTTGTGAACTAGGATAAGTTTACACAAGCTATAGTTTTGAGTTCTATGCAATGATTTATACTAAATTATCAAGAAATAAGTAATATAGATCAATGGAACCAAAATGACAATAAATTTTGAAAATTTAGAAACCCTATGTTTGAATAGTTTATGAGTAACTAACTGAAGTCTAGTAATCTAATGGGTGATAAGAACAAACTAATGAAATCATAGACCACCTAATTCATTTTGTATGAAAAGATATGACCATTTGAAGTTGACCCGACATCCTTCATTTCAAAATAACTGTCGACCCTAACCAACCACCAGACCTACGGTCCGCATGTCCAAAAACACATCGTACTCGTGCAATGCTGGGGGCAATAGAGAAATCTAAATCATGGAACCTATGAAAGGAAAACCCACCTATGGACCGTTGGTCCATAAAAAACAGCGGACTACAATTGTAGGTTTCTCATCTCCTGGAGGATACGATGGTGTTATCAGAACTATATAACAAAAAAAACAACCCTAATATCTCCCCCAATGAAAATGACCAACATAAACCTCGCTCTCTTTTTTTCAATTGTTTAAACAAATTTCAGAATACCCTTAAGTTGATAGCTTCCTCCACTCTATCTTCAAACCAAAGGTCACACCCCATAATTCCGTCAATGTGAAAATCTGAGGATCTTCCTGAACTTTCGACTTAAGAAAATTGTGGAGAATTCCTATGAGTAAAGCCCATCAACTCTAGTTGTTATCATTACAACATTGGGTTGATGGGAGAACATAACATTTCTATTTTCTTGAGCATCATAACTTAGGAGTAGGCATGAATTGTTCTCGAAAATCTCATTAGACACTTACAAAACCAAAGGGTTTGTGGCACTTGGGGAACATCCCGGCGTCACCATTTCAAAAAAACATTCTTTGTCACATGATTCCGACGTGGAGGAATATTCCGTTAAGCATAAATCGAGGTTAGGAGAGAGGAATTTTATAGGAGATAAAAATTCTATGGCACGAAATTAGAGTTACTTAAATGATGTGGAACACCGTAAACATCATATAGCTACCTATTGATAAATTTGGAAGCGCTTGAAACTCAGGGGGACACGACTCTACTCGAAGTGCCTTATGAGACATTCTAAGACTTTTTTTTGTTTTTTTTGTTTTTTAAAACCTTGTGCCTTTGAATACCAAGGATTTTAATGACCCAAAGTTATTCCCTAGACGTGACAATCTGTAAGCAGCCTCGAGGAGCCCCCTAGACGTGACAAGGCACTCTTGATCCTAAAAGGTTATAGATGAAACTGCGCCTTCCCGAAAGAAGGCATCACGATCATTGCTAGCTACGGTGTTCAGTTTATACGTGTAATTTCATTTCAATAATTCTCATGAAGCATGTATTCTAGTATAAGGGACATAATTAGCTCAATAGATGATTTATAAATATCATATTAGTATAAATAACAGTCAGTCTCAATACTTTAACCCTAGAGTGTACATTGATGACTGATCTTTCATTAACTGTACACTTCATAGGTGAGTACGTTTTGGTAACATTTACTTAGGCTCTTTTGAGGTTGCTCTTCATCTTCCACACTTAGCCTCTTATTCTGTTTTCACCATTCATTAGATTAAGACTAACATAATTACTCACTCATACGTGAATGTTCATTTTCTTTATCTGCTAGGTTGAATCAAGCATTATGGAGGCTTTCTCTAGATTGAGATTTACAACTTTTGAAGACGTGTTATCCTTACTTTAATGATTGAAATGTGAATGCCTTACATATTCTTCCTACTTTACATTGATAAAATGTGAATTGTCCTTACATTTCATCCTTACTTTACATGATGAATGGTGATTGTCCTTGACATTATCATCCTTGGTGTTAATGTGACTTAATATACCCATTCTAGCACCTTTATCGTGAATTCTTTTACATAGTAGCTTAGGTTAAGTAAGGACTTTGCATCGCTTCCTTTAACACACCCATTATGGATCACATACTTAATTTAGACCCCCTTTAATATGTATAAACTCACCAAATTATACTAGTGTAGTAGTATATCCTTTTATGGACGATGAAAACTTCATTCATGGAGTTCATGTGTTCCTACATTCCTATCATTATTCATACATGTGGGAGTGTCCAAATGTGTGGCATGTACCCTTGATTATGGGTTCAGTGAATTAATTTCGAAGTGCTTATATATAATTGTTATATTCTAACTACACAAGGTAGGCATATTGATTAGTATTGGCATTAACCTTTTAATATAAACTACATAACCATATTGGTTGGCATTGTTAATTTACGTATGTTAATAGTAATATATAGGAACACACATTAGCCAATCTTTTAATTATGTAAATAATATATAGCCTAACATGCATCACTTTTGGACAAGGTATCGTTTATCACTTTATTGGAATACATTAGTATTGCAAAACGGGCGTTAGAGTCATAACCATACTGCGTTAGCCATAAGCCAATTCATGTGCAACATGCTGTAAGTTTTTATACATTATCCCCCCATAGGCAATCGTTTAAGTATTTAACCAAATTATAGCCATTTTACATCGAAATCACTTGTAGACAATTATATTGTTAGAAATTTTATTGGCATACGATAAGATTGTAGAAACAATTGTGCAAGATTTACACTATTGTTGGCAAATTACAATTCATGTGCAACATGCTTAAGGTTTCATACATGTATACATTGCCAATCCTTTAATTATTTAAACATAAATATTATGATCCATTTACATACATCACTTTGAGACAATGTATTGTTAGCCATTTTATTGGCAACGATAGTATTGGAATAAAAACAAGGGGGCATAGATGTCATAACCATATTTGTTTGCATAAGCCAATTTTCATATGCAATAATACTTAAGTTTTTATGGAATATACATTAAGCCAAATCTTTTAATCACTTAACATCATATCATAGCATTTACATAAATCACTTTTTAGACAAGTATTGTTAGCCATTTTATTGGAACGAGATAGCCGATTCATTTGGCTATGATTTCATAGTGGCCTTGTTTGAGGGCGGCAATTTTAGTTCATGATTTCGGTAGTAACATTTAAGTCGTAAATGGACTGATCATATTGACATTTGATGAGTTAACCATCTGCATAACGTCATATTAACAGCAGTCTGCAAAACAGACTGTAAACATCTTCATACATAACATTTTGGACATATCTTTAACTAGTATACTCATTCAATTCGCATAAAAACCTTAGCATGAAACGCGTCCACTTAATGGTTCATTCAATCATTATTTAATCCAAAACCCCATACACATTGAGATCAGCCAGAAACATGTACAATAACATAATTCTAACCTATTCAACATGAAATTGTAACAAGGATTACTAGGGGAAGGAGTTTGAAAAGAAGAGGGAAAAAACCTAGTTTACAAGATCTTTTCGAATCATTCGAAAGAAAATTATTTTGGAGAAATAAGTCCAGGAGAGAAACCCATACCTTAAGTAGAAACATTAATCAACGAAAAACAGACCATCTGAAAGGAAACTTGGAGAAACCTTGAAATCGCTAGGAGAATCAATGGAATTCATGTTTCTTTCCCTCGGCTTGCTATATTGCGTCATTCTCATTTTTTTCTATTCGTTTGAACGTTATTTTTAGGTTTAAGGAATGATCGGGAATTACGAAAATCACCTCCTATGTGTATAAAAATAGCAAAACATAACACTCGTCAAATCAGAAATTGGCTTGTTGGACTATGGTATTGGTCAATATTGAATTTATATCAATTAATTAAATACTTAATTTAATTAATTGAGGTACCTAGGGAAAGTACATAAAGTTACCCCTAAGTTTGGAAACAAATTAAACCCTTTGGATCTCTAGGTTTAAGTACTATGATATTTCTTGGATCTTTACTAGGTAGCATAAGAATTTTGGTTTTGAACCCTTTCAATTAATTAATTAAATGGATAATTTAATTAATTATGTAACATAGTTTAATTACTAAAGTATACTTAAGTCTTTATAACCATAACTAATCCTTTGGACCATCCTAGGTTAAATACTAGGTTGTCTTTTTCTTGTCTCAACCGAAATCTTGAAACTTCTTTGTGATTTTGGGTTTGAACCTTTAAATTAATTAATTAAGCTGAAAAATTAATTAATTAAGAAGCCTAGGATAATTAATAAAGTTCCCTTAAGTCTTTATAACCATAAGTAATCCATTGGGACCCAGACTATGTTAAATACTAGGTTGTCTTTTCGGTCTCAACCGAATCTTGTAACTTCTTGTTATTTCGTTTTTACCCTTTAAATAATTAATTAAGATGCTAATTAATAATTAAGTATTCAGGATACTTAATGAAGATCCCTAATTTTTTGGACCTTACGTAATTACTCTTTGGATCATCATAGGTTGGTTAGGTACTAGGTTGTCCTTTCTTGTCTTAACAAAAAACTGAAATTTCCTGTGTAGTTTCGTTTTAGAATTTTAAATTAATTTAATTAATCTTCTAAATTAATTATTAGGTAACCTAGGGGAATTAATAATGTACCCCTTAGTTTAAGTAATATAAATTAAACCTTTTGGACCATGAATAGGGTTAGGTATAGTTTGTCTCTTTAACTAGTTAAAGGTTTAGGGTCAACCCGGTTGCGTCCTGGTGTCGGGAGCACTAGTAGGGCCATTTCTTTAGTCCAGGTCAGTTAGCTATTGGGTCAGTAGTTAGAGTCAAAATGGTAGGGAGGTTAGGCCCCCAACATGGAAGTAGGTCCTTTTGTGAACATTTCATGATTAAATGCCGAAACGAATCGGTTAGGGTGGTTCCCTTCTTTGGCCCGTTTCATCACATGTGTGCAATGTGCTTGCAATGGGTTGTTACAATTCCTAATAGCTATTATTTACTCTTCATTTGGGAATGTTTTATTATTGTACCAACTATCCTCACTATGTCCTTGGGCACTGTTTAATCTACATGATCATTTTAAATGATCATGTGCTACGGTACTAGGCTTGACACTTGGATGCGTATTAGGTACATTTCTTTACCAAGCTACTTATTACTTAGAAAAATTTTCTAACATTCTTTAAACCAATATTTTCTAATATGCCCAATATTTGTCTTATTTGGGTACTTTATAGAAATTGGCTAATACACCTTACTTAATTTTCTATACTATGCCCAGTATTTATAATTATTGGGCATTAGAATGCCTTTGCATCCCCAATATGCATTGTTACGGACTTACTGGGCTCTTCATTAGATTTGTAATTTTTCTGGAATGTTACAACACTTTTAATTAACCCTTTTAGGGTTATATCATTTCATCACAGACATCTTAGGTTCACTTACTTTTAAACGTATGCTAGACTTATTAGTCTTTACATACAAGCCATGGGTTTCATTCATAGTTTGTCTAAGTGATTCATATTTACCCAAGATTATATGGTACAAGACTTATGCATCTTGAAGATATGCCAAGATATTGATTTCGATCTTTAGAGGCATCATTCATTAAATATTTACTTACGTATGACATATGTGTCAATATGGAATTGGGCAAGTGAACCCGATTTGAATACCTTGAAAAACACTTAATCTTATTTTAAACTTGATAATCGTATTTTTCAGATTTGGGGAAACCTAGTTCGATCCCCATCAACCCCATAATATTTCCTCCCTCTCCTTTTTCGTTTAAGTGAAGGATGTTGTGGGTTCAATCCCCCACAAGGTCATTATTTTTCATTTAATTTATCTATTAACTTTCTCACCTATCAAAGAGGTTGTAGGTTCAATCCCCACTCTCCATATTTATTTTATTCTTTATTTTTCTCAGAGCTCTCTCATACATTCAAGAGGTTGTGGGTTCAATCCTCACTCACCACATTTGTTTTTTCCTTGAATTTTCCCAAAAAGTTTTTTATGAAATTTTCATTCAGTGATATCATGGATTCAATCCCAATGACCTCAATTTAAAAAAAAATTTAAAACGAAGCTCATTTTTTAAAGTTGGTCGAGACGACAATTCCAGATAGGCGGGAATTACTCTCTTCCAATCCATTTTTGTTCTTAATCTTTTGTTGATTTTTTTATCGATTCATTGTCATGATGTCGGGCGGTCAATCTTTAGTGATACCATTTATTTTAAATTCATCATTAATTGGATTTTATACCATTTTGTTTGGCCTAACCCGACCTACCAAAAAATGCTTGAAATTTGATCACTATTTTCATGTTTTTTTTTATCATCATTCATACGTTAATTCTTGAGGCATTTCGTGGATCATTTCGTGCATCTTTAAGTGTTAATATTTTTATGATTATATTCAGCCAAGAATTAACATTTCATCCAACAAAATTATACCACTTTTACACCTTACGATTTACAAAAACATTCGCACATAAAATTCAACCATATAAACATATCATTTTTCGCATACTTTCGGTTGACATAACTTAACATGCTTACAATTCCAAACACAAAATCAAGAACACATTATCAATAAAATAAAACTTCACACTTAAACTACCAGCAAATATACCAACAACATGATCTCTAACCTATTTCACATTTAGATCAAAGGGATACTAGGGTCAATGAGTTCGACAAGAACGGGAAAAACCCTAGTTTTAAGTGGATTCATCTGATACATAAGGGTATCTTGGGAAAGGTACAAAGAGTAAGAAAACCCATAACTTTTATGACGTTCAAACCTCGACATTCTGCCCAAAATCTTCTCAAAAAATCACGTCCAAATCCCCTCAAAGTCAATACCAACTCGACGGACAAACTTCTCTTTTCCTATGGTATTGTTTTTTTTTGTTTTCTTATTTTTTTTTTACCTACCGTTTCTTAAGTTATTTGATAGAGAGAATCGTGAGTGATAGTTATAGAGACGTGAGAGAGAGAGATGAGCATGGGAGAGAAGAGTTTTGTTAGGATTAGGAGTCTACTTTAGGATTTAGTCAAATTAGGTTTTTATTTAATTATTAAAAATCTTATTACATCAATTTACTAACTTAAATTTAAAACAATTTAATTTATTGCTTCCACCTTGGTTCGAACTCGGGTGGAGCAACACTTCACTTCAAGAGACCAATTTCGGCCCTTCCCCCAAAATTCCCCTCCACCTTATTATTTAAATAATTAATTGTATATTTAGGTTAATTAAGATACTACCCTTAGCCTGAAAAAAGACCATTTTACCCCTAGACCCTCCAAACCTAAGAATTTCCTATTAAGTACGATAAGACTCATTTAAGTAAATATTAGTATTTGAGAGTCTAACTAAGTTGGACCCAACCTATATCTTAACTAACTCCCCAAATTAGTTTTCTTGTATGTAGCAAGGGTTCCGAGGTCTGGTCCTACGCGCATAAATCTGTGTGAACCATGCTTAATCGTTGGCATTTTAGACACATTAAGCAGTACTTCACATATCCATTTTTAGGGTTGTTACATTATCCCCCAAAGGTATATTCGTCCCTGAACGACATTACTCTCTACTAACAATAAGTAAAACATCAATAGAATGTATGACTATATAGGTAATTCAATACTTTCCCTTGGTGAATATCTGATTCACATTTTAACATGAAGGTGCACATCCTTGAAACCTACTAGTAGCTTCACATAAATAGACTAAGGAACTCTTTCTTAAACTAGTCTCATCAAAGCATACAACACAAGTAAACATGTAAAGCCACACAAATCAGCAACCAATATGATGACCAAAAACATCTTAACCTCATACTAGTGCATAAACACCATACAAAGTCAAATACATGAAAGACTAATTAAAGCTACGCACCCGAGACTTCACCAGAGGTGCCTTTCCTTGAACCCAAAGACATTAGTGCGAAGATTCGTTGCCTCCTTGCAGCCTCTTCACTTTGACGATTACGTTGAACTCTCTCCTTCCCTTATTCTTGACTTCTCCTAGTTGGACAATCCTTCATCATGTGACCCGATTTTCCACAACTGTAACAATCGTTAGAGTCCATCACACATTCTCCCCCATGCAATATGCCACAGGTAACAATCCAAAAAAAATTGAATAGATAATACTTTAGGTGATTTATTATTAATTTAAAAATATTAAATTTTATGGGAATAATGGTCCTTCAACGTATTAATTAAAATAAATTATATTTTGTATTAATTTCCATTAACGTATTAATTAAAATTAATAGAATTTTGTATTAATTTAATTAAATCCTATTTTTATTAAGTCTTGAATCTAGTTTCAAAATTTTAATAACTCTCTCCCTCACGTTTCTCAACTCTCTTCCACGTCTCTCAACTGTCGTTCTCTCACATTCTGACTAACAAGAAATCTCAAGAACAATTTAAAAACAATTGTTCTTCATACTTGATAAACACGCAAAAAGTTTTAAGAAAAGCAACGTAATTAAAAACGTCAAGGCAAAGGGAGGTTGTTCGTCGAGTGGTGTGTACATTGAGGAGAATTGAGCGTGGATTGGAGGAGTTTCTGGGCAGAAGATTCACACTTGAACAACATCAAAAGGTATGAGTTTCTCTCCAGGATTTCTTTCTCCAAGAGTATTTTTTTTTCAAACGATTCTCAAGGTCTTGAATACTAAGGTTATTCCCCTTTGTATCTCCTTGTCCTTAGTTTCCAAATGAATTCATAGGGTCGGTATGTTGTAATGCTATATTTGGACATGAATGACATATTTATATAATTTTTGAACATGTTTATGTGAGTGAATTTACGAAAACAATATTCAAAGTGTGATCGAAAAGTTGGTGTGTGTGTGCATGTGGGCAGTGGCTTTGGCCACTGTTTTGGGGTTGTATAAATCATATATTTCTTGTGTATTTTATGTGTGGAATGTGTGTACAATGTGATCTTCATTACCATGAAATATAGTAGATTGAAAACACCTTCTTTTATCCAACTTAGCTTATGAACAATGTGGCTAAAAATGAGTTGAATAATGACAAGAATTTTCCAGATTCGGGTACTCTATAATAAGGTTGAAATATGGGTTTTAAAAGGGAAAATTAAATAAGTGAGGTCAATGGGAATCGCACCCAAGACCTCACATTTTGAGATGGATTAAAAAGAAAAAAAAGGAATGGGGCTAAAGGGAATCGAACCCCCTTAGCTAATGATCTCGCCTCAAAGAAAAAAAAAGAATGGGATTGGGGCTGGATCAAACTCGTGATCTGTAAGGAGAAGGAGGAGAAAATTAATTAAGCATATAAATGGGAGGCGTTGTATTCCAACCCACTACCTGTAGGTACACACGTGGAAAAGAAAAATAAGGAAAAGAAAACGCGAGAAGAGGGAAACGAACCCACGACCTCAAGGCTGAAGGAAAGAGCGAAATAAAATAGGAAATGAAGTGAGACTGTGGGGGTTTGATCCCACAACCTCACTGCCACTCGCCCAGTTTAAATAAAATAAAGATAGAGAGGTTGTGGAGGTTCGAACCCACAACCTCCCTATCCCAGCGAGAAAGCATGAGAGAAATTAAAAAAATAAATAAATAAGGGGGCTGTGGGGGTTCTAACCCACAATCTCCCTATCATTGCGAAAATTAAATAAAAAATCAAAGAGGATGTGGGGGTTTGAACCCACAACCTCTTGATTTAGGCAAGAATGGGCAACAAAAGACTATTGAAAATTAAAAAGGGATCGTGGGGGTTCGAACCCCCAACCCTTCAATTAACTAAGAGTAAAATTTAAATTGAAAATTAATACTTCCATGTAAATGTTGAGATTTAATTTAGAGTTCTAATGTTATGAATATTATAAATAAAATCAATGAAAAATATAAATGATATCCAAGTGATTCAAGATTTGGGTTCCCTTGCCCAAACTTCCGTATTGATGCACAAGTTATACTTGAGTAAAATATCCAAAAGTAATGCCATTTACTTAGATCAAAATTCAAGATCTTGGCATATATACAAGATACATAAGTCTTGTACTACATAATCTTAGGAAAGTAAGAATCACTTAGCGAACAATAAATGAAGCCCCATGGTTTGTATATATAGACACAAAATCTAACATACATTCAAAAGTAAGTCAACCTAAGATGTACGTAATGAAATGATGAACCCTAAGAGGGTTAGTATGAGTGTAAAATAAACTAAATGGCCAAGTTCATTGGAATATGATGAGATGAACTATGAAATAAAGAAATGAACATTCACGTAATAAGAGGTGAGTAATTATGAAAAGCAAAGGTGATAATAATGAAGAATGTGGTAACAACATGATATGAGGCAATGCATATGGTGAGAGCAATCTCAAATGAGCCTATGTAAATGTTACCAATATGTACTCACTAATGAGAGTGTAAGATAATGAAGAGTCCAGTCTCTATGAACATTCTAATGAAAGTATTACGTTTAATACACTTAATGCTAATAATGAGATGAGAAATCATCTAATGAGCTATGCTATCCTCATACTAGAATCCATCTTCCATGAAATATGAGTTTGAATGTAATGAAACTTTATACTGAGCACGGATAGTCTAGCTATGAACGGTGATTCCTTCATTACGGAAGGGCGGAGGTTTACGTAACTCTTATGAGATGAGGCTATCTGGATTGCCGGGTATGGGTCCACATACATCTCCTAGTCTTTGAACCTATACTACCAATAGAGGGATCTGGTGGGGTTAAATTCCCATATACGCTAGCAAGTTATTGAGTGACTTTGGCTGGTGATTTGACTTATTTTCGGTATGGGGGAGACAGTGGATTTCATGATTGTCACATGATCTATGTCGGTTAAAGTAAAGTTCCCAATGAATGAATGAGGCCAGCCTGAAATGAAGCACATAAAGAAACGAATGATATTGAAGGTGTTAGGATAGGATAATCAAGAGGTGAACTAGACTAAGGTAATGAAATTAGGTTAATCCTGATCATTGCACAACAAACCCGATGAAAGTCTTAAACAACATCTTAGGTATAACTTGTGTTCACACCTGCCTATGAATGAAATGAAATGAAGTATGTATGAATGAATGAAGAAGACTTTGTGTTTACTAATGAAGATTCACTAGTTGAGGTCCCATATGTTTAGACCTCATTTTGGAATGTCTTAATGTCAAGTCCATGATTCCAAGGTCTCATGGCATATGAAAAAATGATATGAAAAAAATTATGTGTTATATGTTATGTGCTATGATATGTGCTATATAAAGATTATATGTGTTGTGTGCAACATGAAATTTATAATGATGCATGTTACTTTAATGGCATGACCTTACTAACTCAATTTGGAAAGTTCACTTACTTTCCAAATCTCAAATTGGCTAGTCTACTGACTTGACTTCAAAAAAAATCATGTTGATAGAAAAGAGCTGCTCTTTCTCATGCATGTACTTGGTGTGTGCTTGCATATAACCATACTTAGTACATGTTTTTACTAACCCTATACATCTATACTATTTTAAGTGTAGGAACAGGTAGGTGATAGAGCAACAGGTTCAATGTTGTAGCTATCCGGGCGTTAGTATTCATCCGGAGTTTGGTAGGTCCTCATGCCTTCGAGGATGATAATGTTTTACATTTCTCTTATTTATTACCTGTGTCTACTATTTAGGCAGAATACCCTCACCCATTCTTACTAAGAAGCGTAGTTTTAGAGTTGAGCTAGTGGAGCATGTTCCACTAGAATTTCTTTCCTATTTTAGTTCAGACTTTGTATTGGTGCCATTTTGGCCATCATACAATTAATACTTAATGAACTATTTGTTTCTGTTGCTTGTCTCTTTAATGTTAGATGGTTGATGATGAACGATTATGAAATGTTAAGAATATTTAGAAAATATATTAAAGATAAAAAAGTTTCAAATTTCCCTCTTAAATTAGTCTAGGTGAGGTATGAATAACTCATGTAGGCTTGTCTGCGACCTCTAAAAGGTTAACGATGTTGATCTCGGTTAGGGTTTAAATTCAGGTCGTGAAAAAGTTAATATCAGAGCCCTTGGTTTAATTTCGAGAATATTTAGTTCACATAAACCATATTGAGCAGTTTCTATGTCATGGTAGTGAAGTGCATCACTATCCTATATTCGAGATTGCACGATGCGTAGGAAAAATTTCCCTTCTTCTAATATTATCATGCTTTCCTAATGTCGAGTTCTTGGTGGTTATGCACGTTTCTAACATCAATCCTTGTTGTTTTCAGAGAATGAACACTTGTAGAACTAAGGGTCTGAGGAGTGGAGGAGCAGCATGTAGAGGTAATCAGAATCCACCCTAGGCTCCAGCTGAAGGAGTGGTCATGCTAGATATCCCAGCTGGGTTGACTGATGCCGAGATGAGGGCATCTGTAGACCAGATGGAACATGCCATCACAATGGAAGCTCAGGATTTCACCGCCCTAGTCAACCGAAAGGATGTTCAGAGAAAGAATCCACTAGCTCGCAGCATGGCTGACACACTGCGAGATTTCACGAGGATGAATCCTCATATATTCACAAGGTCTAAGACATCAGAGGATACTCAAGAGTTTGTCAATGAGGTGCAAAATGTCCTAGTGGCTATGGGGGGCACTGATATTGAGAAGGCTGAGCTGGCTTTCTACCAGCTCAAGGATGTTGAACAAACTTGGTGCAATATGTGGAAAAATAGCCGCGTGTTAGGTGATGTGAAAGTTACTTGAGAGCAGTTCAAGACAACATTTCTGGAGATATTCTTCCCCACATAGATGAGAGAGGACAAGATTGAGGTGTTCATCAACCTTAAACAAGGCTCTATGACGGTCAGGGAGTATTCTCTAAAGTTTGATAAGCTATCAAGGTATGTTAATTTCCCTAGTACATAATAGAAATATTAGGGAGAATACTGAGATTTATTGAAATCATCCAGGTTAGGATAATATTATAGCTGATGCTTTGAGCAGGATGAGCATGGGAAGTAAAGCTCGCGCTAAGGATGAGAAGAAGGACCTGGTGAAAGAGGTACACAGACTTTCCAGAGTGGGTGTGCGATTGGTTCACTCTACTAGTGGGTGTGTTTCAGTTCATCCTAGTTCTGAATCATCCTTGGTAGTTGAATTCAAGAAGGGTCAGCATCTTGATCCTGTGTTTATGGAGTTGAAGGACTCAGTGCTGTTAAAAATGAATTAGTCTTTCGCTTTGGGAGGTGAGAGCATACTTAGATACAAGGATAGGTTGTGTGTACCAGATGTGGATGATTTGCGGACCAGGATTGTGGAAGAGGCCCATTGTTCTAGATATTGCATACATCCATGTTTCACCATAATTTATCATGATCTTAAGCAGATTTATTGGTGAGATGGAATGAAAAAGGACATTGCAGAATATTTGGCTAAACTGTTCTAATTGTTAGAAGGTTAAGGCAATGCATCTTAAGCTTGGTGGTCTGACTAATATTATTTAGGTTACGACTTGGAAGTGAGAGTCCATTAATATGGACTTCGTGGTTTGTCTTCCGAGGACTAGGAGGCAACATGACTCCATATGGGTTATGATGGACGGATTGACTAAGTCTGCTCACTTTATTCCTGTGAAGTTTACTTACAGAGCCAAGGATTATGCGAGACTATACATTGATGAGATTGTGAGTTGGCATTGGATTCCTTTGTCTATCATTTCTTATAGAGGAGATCAGTTTACTCCACATTTCTGGAGATCATTCAAAAAAATCTTGGGCACGCTGGAAAAACTAAGCATTGCCTTTCATCCTCAGACAGATGGGCAGGCAGAGTGCACCATTCAGACATTGGAGGACATATTGAGAGGGTGTGTGATTGACTTTAGAGGTAATTGGGATGACAATATGCCTTTGATGGAGTTATCGTATAATAATGGCTATCACTCCAGCATTGGGATGGCACTTTTTGAGGCATTGAATGGTAGGAGGTGTATATCTCTAGTTTGGTTGTTCGAGGTTGGAGAGTCATCCATTTAGGGTCCATAGATCATTCTTGAAACCTTGGATAAAGTTAGAATGATTAAGGACAGGTTGGCTACTGCTTACAGCCAACAAAAATCATATGCAGACAATCGAAAGCGAACCTTAGAATTTAATGTTGGTAACCAGGTTTACTTGAAGATATCTCCTATGAAATGGGTGATGAGATTTGGTAGAAAAGAGAAGTTGAGTCTGAGGTATGTGGGGCCATATGAGATCCTACAACGTTTGGGTGAGGTGGCCTATGAGTTAGGATTGCTTGCTGATCTAGCTTCTGTTCATCCAGTCTTTCATGTCTTTATGTTGAAGAAGTTCCTAGTTGATCCAGCATCAATCTTACCTATTGAAGGTTTGGGAATTGGTGAAGACTTGTCCTATGAGGAGGTACTTATTAAGATTTAGACACACAGTTCAAGAGGCTGAGGAAGAAGGAGATTGCAACAGTGAAGGTATTGTGGAGGAATCATCTTGTTGAGGGTGCTACGTGGGAGGCTTAGGCCGACATGAGATCCTGCTATCCTCATTTTTTCAGCACATAAGGTTAGTCTTCCTACTCTCAAGCTTATGTTTCCTTATCTCTTCGTATTTTGTTGCTATTGGTTGACTGTGCATAGCGATTATGTTATGATCTTATTTGCACTACGATGTGTAGTGGTAGTGTCATTTGGGAACGAATATTCCTTAGGGGGGATAATGTAACAACCCTAAAAAATTGACTCGATAAATACTTAAGGTGATTTAATTATTATTCAAAAAATCTGAAATTTTAAGGGCACAATGTTCCTTTCACGTATTAATTAAAATAAATCTGATTTTGTATTAATTTAATTAAATCATATTTTGACTAAGTCTTCAATTTATTGTCCTAATCCTAATAAATCTCTCCCTCACGTTTCTCAACTCTATTCCATATCTTTCAACTCTCATTGTCTCACGATCCGAATAACAAGAAATCTCAAGAACGGTTTAATAACAATTGTTCTTCACACTTGAAAAACACACGAAATTTTTTAAAAAGCAAGGTCAAAATGTCAAGGCAAAGGGAGGTTGTTCGTTGAGTGGTGTGTACGTTCAGGAGAATTGGGCGTGGTTTGGAGGAGTTTCTTGGCAGCAGCTTCACACTTGAACAACATCAAAAGGTATGGGTTTTTCTCCTGGAATTCTTTCTCCAAGAGTATTTTCCTATGAACGATTCTCAAGTTCTTGAAAACTAAGGTTTCTCCCCTTTGTATGTCCTTATCCTTAGTTTCCAAACAATTTCGTAGGATCTCTATGTTGTGCGGCTAGATTTACGCATGAATGATGTATTTATATTAATAGTGAACATGTTTATGTAATAGAAATTACGAAAACGGTATTCAAAGTATGATCAAAATATTGGTGTGTGTGTGCACGTGGCAGTGGCTTTGGCCACTATCTTGGGGTTGTATAAATCATGTATTTCATATGTATTTTATGTGTGCAATATGTGTACAATGTAATGTTCATTACCATGAAATATAGTGTATTGAAATTACCATCTTTTATCAAACTAAACTTATGAAAAATTTGACTAAAAATGAGTTGAATATTGAAAAGAATTTTCCAGAATTGGGTACTCTATAATAAGGTTTAAATCAGGGTTCTAAAAGGGAAAATTAAATAAGTGAGGTCAATGGGAATCGAACCCAAGACCTCACATGTTGAGATTTCTTAAAAAAAGGAATGGGGCTAAAGGGAATCGAATCCCCTTAGCTACTAATCTCAACTCAAAGAAAAAAAAGAATGGGACTAGGAAGGGAACTAACTCGTGATCTCTGGGGAGAAGGAGGAGAAAATTAATTAAGCAAATAAATAGAAGGCGAGGGATTCGAACTTACTAACTTCAGGTACACGCAAAGGAAAAGAAAAATAAGGAAAAGAAAACGCGAGAAGAGGGAATTGAACCCACGACCTAAAGGCTGAAGGAAGGAGCGAAATAAATTAGGAAATAAAGTGAGACTGTGGGGGTTCGATCCCACAACCTCCATCCCACTCGTCTAGTTTAAATTAAATAAAGATACAGAGGTTGTGGGGGTTCGAACCCACAACCTCCCTTTCCCAGCGAAAATTAAAGGAAAAAAATCAAAGAGGCTGTGGGGTTTTGAACCCACAACCACTTGATTTAGGCAAGAATGGGCAATAAGAGAATATTAAAAATTTAAAAGGGATTGTGGGGGTTCGAACCCCCAACCCTTCGATTAACTAAGAGTAAAATTAAAATAGAAAATTAATACTTCCATGTAAATGTTGAGATTTAATTTAGAGTTCTTATGTTATGAATATTAGAAATAAAATGAATGAAAAATATAAATGATATCCAAGTGATTCAAGATTTGGGTTCCCTTGCCCAAACTTCTGTATTGATGCACAAGTCATACGTGAGTAAAATATCCAAGAGTAATTCCATCTACATAGCTAAAAAATAAAGATCATGCCAAATATACAATATACATAAGTCTTGTACTACATACTCTTAGGAAAGTAAGAATCACTTAGCGAACTATAAATGAAGCCCCATGGTTTGTATGTATTGACATATAAGTCTAAAATACGTTCAAAAGTAAGTGAACCCAAGATGTACGTAATGAAATGATGAACCCTAAAAGGGTTAAGGATGAGTGTAAGATACACTAAATGGCCAAGTGCATTAGAATATGATGAGATGAACTATGAATTGAAGAAATGAACATTCACGTAATAAAAGGTGAGTAACTATGAAAAGCAAAGGTTCTAATAATGAAAAATGTGGTGACAACATAATATGAGGCTAATGTATATGATGGGAGCAATCCTAAATTATCCAACTAAATGTTACCAATACGTACTCACCTATGAGAGTGTAAGATTATTAAGAGACAAGTCTCTATGAACACTCTAATGAAAGTATTGAGTTTAACACACTTAATGCTAATGATGAGATGAGAAATCATCTAATGATATATGTTGTCATCATACTACAAAGTAGCTTCTGTGACGTATGAGTTTGAACGTAACGGAACTTTATACTAAGCACCGATAGTCTAGCTATGAGCGGTCATGCCTTCTTTAGGGAAGGGCGAAGGTTAACGTAACTCTCATGAGATGAGACTGTCCATCTTGCCTGGTATAGGTCACCATATATCTCTTAGTTTTCTAACCGATACTTCCAATATAGGGATCTGGCGGGGTTAAATTCCCATATACGCTAGCATTTTATTGAGTTACTTTGGCCGGTGATTCAACATTTTTTTAGTGTGAGGGAGACACTGGATTTCGTGATGCTCACATGATCTATGTCGGTTAATGTTAAAGTTCCCAATGAATGAATGATGCTAGCCTTAAATGAAGCATAAAAAAAATGAATGATACCGAAGGTATTAGGATAGGATAATAAATAGGTGATCTAGACTCATGAAATGACATTAGGTTATTCCTGATCATTGAACAACAAACACGATGAATGTTTTAAAATACATCTTAGGTATAGCTGGTGTTCACACTGGCCTATAAATGAAATGAAATGAAATATATATGAATGAATGAAGCAGACTCTGTGTTTGCGAATCAAGACTCCCTAGTTAAGGTCCCATGTGTTGAGCCCTCATTTTGGTAAGTCTTAACGTCAACTCCATGATTCCAAGGTCTGATGGCATATAAATGAATGATATTAAAGAAGTTATGTGTCATATGTTATGTGTTATGATATGTGATATATGAAGATGTTATGTGTTTTTTGAAATACAATATTTATAATGATGCATGTGTTACTATCATTGAATGACCTTCCTAATCTCAATTTGGAATGTCTACTAACTTGAATTCAAAAAAAATCATGTCGTTAGGAAAGAAATGTTCTTTCTCATGCTTACATATACCCATACTTAGTACAAGTGTGTACTAACCCCATACATCTATACTATTTTAGGTGCAGGTACAGGTGGGCGATAGAGCTACATGTTCATTGTTGCAGCTATCCGGTCGTGAGCATTCATCCGCAGTTTGGTTGGTCCTCGTTCCTTTGAGGATGCTACTGTTTTACATTCTATCATACTTTTAGAGTTGAGCTAGTGGAGCATGTTCCACTAGCGTTTCTTTCCTGTTTTGGTTTAGACTTTGTATTTGTGCCATTTTGGTCATTATACAGTTAATACTTAATGAACTATTTCTTTCAGTTGCTTATCTCTTTAATGTTTAATGGTTGATCATGAACAATTATGAAATGTTAAGAATATTTATCAACTATGTTAAATATCAAAAAGTTTCAAATTTTTCCACTAAAATTAATCTAGGTGAGGTATGAATAACGCATGTAAGCTTGTCTACGACCTCTGAAAGTTTAACGATGTCGGTCTCGTCCTGCATATAGATTTTGTTCATGACACCTAACTTCCTACAAGGTGGCCTCTCCTAGACTGTAAAGTCTTATGAACCTCAGGGAGTAATCCCTGACTAACATCCAGCCCAACTTAAGGTTGATGAATTCCTTATGCTTACCCTCCTTCATTTATCTGGGTTAGAACCGCCCTAGAAAATCCATTTTGAAAAGATCCCAAATAATAGGACCCCCTCCTAAGGATCTTCCTGCCACACCTTCCACCAGGATTGAGCTACATCCTTTAGCTGGTAGGATGCCAACTCAGACTTCTCCACACCTATCAAATCCAATAACCTGAGCTTGTAATGTTCTAGATTGGGCCATCTGTACAATAGTTATCCTTACTTCTACATCTGTCAACCCAGCTGGGTTAAAAGGAATCTTTATTCCAACAGCTGGAACTTGGAAAGGAACCTAAATTTCTCCAGCAGCTTTTTGTCCAATATCTCCACCTTCTTTTCTCATTGTATTCATATTTTGGAAACACAAATAGTTTATGTTAGTGACGCTCTTAACACCAAGAAATAAAAAATTAGAGAAGGCACAATAATATTAGAAGAAGGGAAATTTTCCTACGCATGATGCAGTTTCTAATCCAGGATAGTGGTGCAGTTAACTACCATAACTTAGAAACTACTCAATGTGGGTGATGTGAACTTATTATCCTCGAAATTTAACCTAGTGCTCTCATATCAACTTTGTCACGACTGGAATCTAGACTCCAGATGAGAACGACATCGTTGACCTTTCATAGGTCGGAGACAAGCCTACATCTGTCGTTCTTACTTTATCTAGGTTAATTTTAGCAGAAAATATGAAGTTTTAGTCTTCTTACTTTATCCTAAACATTATAAACTTAACTTCATAGGCTTCCAAAATCAACCATCTAATATAGTGATAATCAAAGGAATGAAACAGTTCATAATAAACTTAAACGTAGTTTTGCCAAAATAGCACCAATAAAAAGTATTAAATGAAACTGGAAATAAACAGTAGTGGAACATTCTCCACTAGCTAAATCCTACATCTAAGTAAGATAATAATGGTAGACATCCTCGAAGGCATGAGGTCCTACCAATTCTTGATGAAAGCTCCACATTCGGATTGCTGCAACGTCAAACTGTAAGCTCTAGCGTCCACCGGTGCCTGCACCTAAAAATATAGATTTGTATGGGATTAGTACAAACTTGTACTAACTATGGGTATATGCAAGCACACACCAAGGACATGCATGAGAAAGAATAGCTATTTTATAACAACATAATTTATGGAAAGTCAAGTAAGTGGATGTGGCAAATTTGGATTAGGGAAATCAATGGACATGCCAAATTTGGATTTGGAAAGTAATACCATGATGTAACCTGCAACATCAAACTTATCATTTTTCAAACAACACATATCATATTGCATATAGAACAAAACATATTTCATACCATTCATACATATGCCATGAGACCTTGGAATCGTGGACTTAACATTAAGAATTTCCAGAAATGAGGTCTCAACATATGGGACCTCAACTAGGGAGTGTGATTTAGCATACACAGAGTCTGCTTCGTTTATTCATATGTACTCTACATCATTTCATCCATGGGCAAGTGTAAACACCAGTTATACCTAGGATGTAGTTTAAGACATTCGTCGAGTTCGTTGTGCAATGACCAAGAATGACCTAATGTCATCACTTGAATCTAACTCACGTTTTGATTATCCTATCCTAACCAATTTGGTATCATTCATTTCATTATGTGCATCATTTGAGGCTGACCTCCTTCATTCATTGAGAACTTTAACTTTAGCCGACATAGATCACATGAGCATCATGAAATCCAGTGTCATGAAACCCCACACCAAAAAGAGGTGGAATCACTGGCCAAAGTGACCCAAAACATGCTAGCGTACATGGGAATTGAACCACGCCAGATCCCTATATTGGAAGTATAGGTTCGAAGACTAGGAGATATAAGGAGACACGTACCTGGCATGCTAGACAGTCTCATCTCATGAGAGTTACGTGAACCTCTGTCTTTCCCAAAAGAAGGCATCACCGCTTATATCTAGTCTATCGGTGATCAGTATAAAGTTCCATTACATTCAACTCATATGTCATGAAATCTGGCTTCTAGTATGAGGACATCATAGCTAAATAGATGATTTATCATATTATTATTAGTATTAAGTGTGTTAATCTCAATACTTTCATTAGAGTGTTCATAGAGAGTGGTCTTTACATTAACTTTACACTGTCATAAGTGAGTACATTTTTGTAATATTTACTTAGGATCATTAGAGATTGCTCTCATATTTTACTTTAGCCACATATTTTGTAGTCACCACATTTATTAACATTAGAACATTTTCTCTTCATAATTGCTCACCCCATTTTGCGTGAATGTTTATTTCATCATATGCCTATGCACTTGGCCATTTAGTGTGTTTCACACTCTTACTTAACCCTTCTTGGGTTTCATCATTTCATTGTTCATTTCATCATTTCTTTGTTCATTTCATCATTTAATTGTTCATTTCATCATATACGCCAATGTCCTTGGCCATTTAGTGTGTTTCACACTCTTACTTAACCCTTTTAGGGTTACATCATTTCATCACATACATCTTAGGTTCACTTACTTTTAAACGTATGATAGACTTATGAGTCTATACATACAAGCCATGGGGCTTCATTCATAGTTTGTCTAAGTGATTCATATTTACAACATTATGTGGTACAAGACTTATGCATCTTGTAGATATGTCAAGATATTGATTTTGATCTTTAGAGGCAGAATTCATTAAATACTTATGTATGACTTATGTGTCAATACAGAATTGGGCAAGGAACCCGATTTCAAATCCATTGGACAACACTTAATCTTATTTTAAAATTGATAATAACATTTTTCAGATTTGGAGGACCCTAATTCAATCCCCATCAACCCAAAAATATTTCCTCTCTTTTTCTCCTCTCCTTTTTCGTTTAAGTCAATGAGGTTGTGGGTTACATACCCCACAATATCATTATATTTCTTTTAATTTATCTCTTAACTTTCTCACCTATCCAAGAGATTGTGGGTTCAATCCCCACTCTCCACATTTATTTTCTCCTTAATTTTTCTCCTAATTCTTTCATCCATTCAAGAGGTTGAGGGTTCAATATCCACTCACCACATGTAGTTTTTCCTTGCATTTTTCTCACGAAATTTTCATTTAGTGATGTCATGGGTTCAATCCCCAATGACCTGATATTAAAAGAAATTTAAATGAAGCTCATTTTTTTAAAAGTTGGCTGGCTTTAAATTGTAGTCCCTTCCAATCAATTTTTGTCTTAATCTTTTGTTGATTTTTTATAGCTTTCATGTAATGATGTCTTGGGTTCAATATTTAGTGATCCCATTTACTTTTCATTCACTTTTCATTAAAAATTTTACCATTTTGTTTGGACGAACCAAACCTACAAAATGCTAGAAATTTGTTCACTATTTTCAGCTTCTTTTTATCATCATTCATATGTTAATTCTTAAGGCATTTCGTTGATCATTTCGTGCATATTTAAGTTTAATATTCTTATGATTATATTCAGCAAAGAATTACCATTTCATCAAGAAAAATTACACCACTTTTACACATCGTGATTTACACAAACATTCGCATGTAAAATTCAACCATAAAAACATATCATTTTACAAACTTTAGATTGACATAACTTAACATATTTACAATTCAAACACATAATCAAGATCACATTATCACGAAAATCAAACTTCATACTTGACCTACCAGAAAACATACCAGCAACATGATTTATAACATATTTCACTTTAAGATCAAAGGGATACTAGGGAAAAGGATTTCCACAAGACCGGGAACAACCCTAGTTTTTGAGTAGATTCATATAAGCCTTAAGGGTATCTTGGGAAAGGGACCAATAGTAAGAAAACCCATACCTTTTATGACGTTCAAATCTCGACTTTCTACGCAAAATCTTCTATAAAAATAACTTCCAAATCCCCTTAAAGTCTACACCAACTGGACGGACAAACTTCTCTTTGCCTACGTGATTGATATTGTTTGTTTTCTAATATTGTCGTTCTGAATTCTTCAAGTGTGAAAAACTTTGTTTTACCTACTATTTTTTTAAAGTTATTTGGCAGATAGAATCGTGAGTGAGAGTGATATACACGTGAGAGAGAGAGATGAGCGTGGGAGAGAAGAGTTTTCTTAGGATTAGGAGTCTAGTTTAGGATTTAGTCAAATAAGGTTTTCATTTAATTATTAAAAATCTGATTTACTTTTATTTGAAATCAACTAATAAATAATAAATATAAATAAATTACATAAATTTAACAACTTAAATTAAAAAAAATTTAATTCATTGCTTCCACCTAGGTTAGAACCCAGGTGGAGCAAGACTTCACTTCAAAAGCCAAACTTTTGACCTCTCTCCCCAAATACCCCTTCACCTTATTAATTAAATAATTTATTATATATTTAGGATAATTATGATACTACCCTTAGCATAGAAAAAGACCAATTTACCCCTAGACCCTCCAAACCTAAGATTTTCCCTTTTTAAGTCTGGTAGAGACTCCACTAAGTAAATCTTCGTATTCGAGAGGCCTACATGGTTGGACCTAACCTTTCCTAGAGAAAATAACTCCCCAAGTTAGTTCTCTTTGATGTAGCAAGCATTTAGAGGCCTGGTTCTACGCGCATTAATCCGTTGGAACCCGGTCTAATCGTTGGCATTCTAGACACATTAATCATTACTTAGCATATCCACTTTTAGGGTTATTACATAGCTATACCTGGTGAAATATCCCTCGACACCCCTCAACCTATGAGAATTTCCCCCAAAATTTTGTGGTTAAGTGTATGGTTTGGTCTATGAAAAACTTCACGGACCGTCCAAGGCTTCATGGACATTTTAAGTAACATAAAACAGAAGACAACGATATGATTAAGCCAATAAAATGTAAAATGAGACAAAGACAACAAACTTAATAGAAAACATAATTTTTAACTTGTATTAATAAAGTGAATACAAGAACACTCCAAAATCGTACTAACCTTGGCACTATAAGATCATCCTAGAACTTCACTTAGATTTGACACACAAATTATTATTCTCTAATTCTTAGAACAATCAAACCCGAATTACACCATAAGGAAACCTGCACATTTATAATACTATGTGCAGCCAACTATCGACAAGTGGCGTCATGTGGTTGGCATGTATTTTGTAACCACTGGTCATCTTTGAATTTGCTTGCTTTTTCGACAAGCTTCTCCCATCTTTAACACTATCATACTTAGACTTTTCAGCCTTGCATTGATCCCACTTAATGTTTTCACGCCACTATCACAAATCTATGTCATTGCTTCATCTCACGTTGGCATCAATGTCATTTCATTATTGTATTAGCCTTGTTGGACGTTTTCCCTTGTTCTTTATTTTGAAAATAAATTCTATGCCCATATAACCTTGTTAAGATTTCGTCTGGTCAAGTCCTCACCAAGCTTCCTTGCCTTCAAGTCCTTGGTCCTCAGGTATTTTTTCGCAATCAGGACATTGTGCCATTGTGCACACCTTAGCTTTATAAACAATCAGTCACCAACTTACCCTTGCATGTTTGTTTCCTTGGCATATGCAAGTGAAAAGGTTAACATGCTTAATACCCTGTCCATGCTTCCATTTAATAGAGTGACATAGATTAGGGGTCTAGCAGACAGCTTCAGGGTCCGTACAAAAGTATCATGGCCTGGTCCATGACACGTGAAACTCTAAACGGCCTGTGAAGCCCTCCGTAACAAAAACATCAAGTTTAAATTTCACCACTATTGGTTGTACGACTAGTGACATTCTCTACGAAGTTTACAACCTTCTGTACGCATGCACTTGTACTAAACTAAAGCCTTTACTCTTTTTGCATTCCATGTTTCAAGATTTCTGAGGTGATATACTTGTCTAGTTCTTTATAGGTCATTGTGTGTCATCAATTCATAAGTAATTGAGTGTTGTAATCCAAGGGTGACTACTCCAATCCAAGTATGATAACTTTCTTGAAGTATAAATTTTTTAAGCAATTCCTACTAGACATTGTTTTGACCTTAATAGTTTCAAGCGGAGAAGTGCTTCATTCTTCTATATAGTTGATGACTATGATTCAAAAATTCATAAGTAATAGGTTGTTCAACACCAAGAAATATATTTTTCTTTGAAGTAATTTTTTTTATGTAATTACTACGATACATTAATTTGATCGTCCTAGTTCCAAATTGACAAATATTTCATTCTTTTATCTATTTGTAGAGTACATGTTATCAATTCATAAGTAATTGCTTGTTGTATCCAAGAGAAAGTTCCTCCAATCCAAGGAGTATAATTTTGTTAAATTAGACAGTTCGATTAAAATAAACCTTCTTAGAAAAATCTTTTTGTTTTCGTTACCCTTAATCCTCTCTTTTTTCTTTACCCTCAACTCGTTTTTTTTTCATTACCCCCAATTTTTCTTCTATTGTTGATTTTATCGGTGAACAATTTTTTTTTGATTTTTATTGAATAAGGTAGAGATTTCCATCTATGTTGGACCAGTAATGCTGGAAGTTTTTTTCTCTTTTTGATTTTCATGAAATCTTTTGATTGATCAAAATGACATTCGTATTTTTAGGTCAGTGCTAGAAGTGTGAAAATCTATAACTTTGTTATGATTATGGGTATTTCTTCAAAATTTTGTATTAAGAGAACCTGTTTAATTGTTGTGTTTTGTTAATGGGTATTGCATTCGCCGGGCTGATCATCAAGTTGTGATTTTGTTTATTTGTTAATGTATATATTTTTCTTCTATTTTTTCTAGAAAGGAAAAAATTACACTAACAATTGTCATATCTTCATTTTAGTTTTTATCATCTAAACTAAACATGAGAAATTTCTTGATTATAGGGAAGTAGGTCTCTAGTAATTTGATTTTGTCACGCCACGAGACGTGGACACGAAACCTAGGAAAACAAGTGATCCCAAGCTAACCCTGCTTGCATGATCATGAGCATACTAAAGATAATAAACTGAATGCGGAAGCTAAATCATATTTTAAAATGAAAAGATGGGGAATACCCATATGCTAAAACAGGGATATATGAAAACTGATGAGTTTAATCCAAAGAAGTTATTAATGTCTGATATATCAATCTTTCTTGTTTACGAACAATACTGGTCCACCCCATGAAGAAATACTAGGTCTGATGAAGCTCTTGTCTAAAAGGTCTTTCAACTGATCTCTGAATTCCTTAAGCTCTGATGGAGACATTCTATAAAGAAGGAATAGAAATTGGTTGGGTGTATGGAAGGATATCAATTCCAAAGTCGTTTTCCCTTTCGGGAGGGACTCCGGTAAGATCTTGTGAAAAAATTCTGGAAACTTACTTACTACTGGAACTTACTCAAGAGTTGGTGTTTCGGATCTAGAATCCTTAAGAAGAACTAGATGATAGATATAATCCTTATAGATCATCTTTCTGGACTAAAGGTAAGAAATAAATTGACCCATAGGATCTAAGCTACTACCCTTCCATTCTAAGATTGGTTCGTTTGGAAATTGAAAACGAATAATCCTATTTCAACAATTGACTGAGGCATAACATGAATGTAACCAATTAATGCCTAGAATAACATCAAATTTCACCATTTCTAACTCTACAAGTTCTGCTGAGGTGACTTTCTGATAGTTGTGACAGAGCAATTTCTATATACCTATCTAGGTATAACTAGGTCACCAACAGGAGTAGAGACTTAGAGAGGTTTTGAGAGAGTTTCTGTACTAGCACTATATTGGAATGATATGTAAAGAGTTACAAAAGAGTTTCCCTTGGATAAATCAATGCATAATTATCAAGGTCAAAGACTTGTAAAATAGTAGTGACTTCATCAAGAGAACCTTCCTGATCCTGGCGATCCTTACGAGCGCACAACCTGTTATGGCACTGACCGCCACCTGTACCATATGAGTTAGCCTGCTGAGTCTCCTGAGTTGCTTGTGATGCTGAAGTTGTATAGGGAGCTCTATCATTACCTCCTCGTTGACCCTATGTAGAAGCACAATCCCTCAACCTGTGAACAGACTGACCGCACCCAAATCATTATTCCTTTCCTGTGAGGCACTCGCATTGATG
This sequence comes from Solanum habrochaites, assembly GCA_027704765.1. Taxonomy (NCBI): domain Eukaryota; kingdom Viridiplantae; phylum Streptophyta; class Magnoliopsida; order Solanales; family Solanaceae; genus Solanum; species Solanum habrochaites. The sequence goes on along the minus strand of JAKWJA010002492.1, from coordinate 10,710,915 downwards.
GTTCTTACTACACTTAGGGAATCTGGGGTAAGTCTTGGTCCCTGAAACACTTCCCTGAGACTTAGAACTGAGTATCGTTACCTGTGGATCATACTTGTTTTTAGAGGATAAAACAATAGCTGATGAAGGGGCTGGGTTGAAAATTTCTGTTGACTCTACAGTGATTTCCACCACCCGATTTCTATTTAGAATAGACATAGTTCACATTCCTAGCCTTCTTATTCTCCTTGGACTGTTCACTAAGCTTATCACCCTTAACCTTCTAAGCATGAGTCATAATCCAAGACATGTTCATATCTCCTAGTAACATAGCATTTCTGCACTCTATTTTAACCGAATCCAACACTCCATACAAGATCTTATTCATCTAAGGCCTCGAGTTAGCAACCATTTGAGCAGCACACCTGTAGAGTTGGTTAAACTTGAGCCCATACTCTTGGACCGTCATGTTTCTTTGCCTTAAATTCATGAATTCCTGAGCCTTTTCTTCTGTCAAATCTATTGGGAAAAACCTGTCCAGGAAGGTTTCACTTAAGCAATCCCAAGTAATAGAAGTTGCATCTATAACCTTATTTTCCTTCCACTGAGTATACCAGATATGAGCAACATCATTCAGTTGGTATGATGTCAACTCAACCTGATTATTCCTATTAACCTGCATCACCTCAAAGATACTCTTGATCTCATCCAAGAAGTTATGGAGATCCTCACTAGTCTATGATCCTAAGAACTCAGGCGGATTAATCCTAACAAAGTCACGGACTCTATCTGTAATGGATCCACCATTTTCATTAACATGAGCTTGAACCCGATTGTTTTGGTTGGCCACATTCATGGCCAACATCTGAATGGAATTCCTAAATTCCACATTGGAGACTTTATGATTTATGATTGGAGGTGTTACGCTTGCATTTCTGGCATTCACATTCCTGGAGTTATCTCTACGAGTAGGCATGATCTTAAACGTACAACGTCGAGTTATAATAGAAATATATCATACCCTACGCACGATAAGAGTAACAAGAAAGTGATGTTTTCCCTAAAACACTTCATAGCCTTCTTCTCATTAAATGTAGTGCACTTCACACCCATGAAAAAGACTCCACTTAGTTCGGATTTTAAGACATCCTAGGAAACTTAAACCTAGTGCTCTGATACCAAGTTTTACACGTCCCGAGCTACCCCCGAGACATGGAAACGGGACCAACGACCACAAATGATCCCAATTTTACCCTACTGGCATGATCATGAACATAATATTAAAAATAAACTGAGCATGGAAGCTAAATCGTAATTTAATATAAAAAGATGGGGAATACCAATATGCTAAAATTGAGATATATGAAAACTTATGCATTTAATACAAAGAAGTTATTAACTCAACACTAAGCTTAAACTAAGTATGTTTGAAAATAGCCTCTAACTTACTAGAAATGCTGGAACAAGCCCCAACTAAGTCTAGCAAAGACATAAACTAAAGGACTAAAATACTACAAATAACTCATGAATATTGTCCTCGAAGAATAATGACTCACCACTTATTCTTATGAACAAGAGATCGGAAATCGATCTATGTCTTATCTAGATGATGTAAACTTGAACCTACATCATGAGAACATGTAGCGCACATATGCGACCGTACTTAAAAGGTACTGAGCATGTAGGATGGAGTAAAGCTGAAATAATACATAAATTAACAAGCATAAAAGGAAATATAATATTCTAAACATGATAAACTAAATTCTGAGCTAACTAGATGCAATGACCAAATTTATAACATGATGAGACTGAAACTAACTGAATTGTAAATATGGTCACTGCAATAGAGTGCTACTTAACTGTGAAAGCTACTAATAACTGATACTAAAACCACATGCTCTAAATGTGGAGTCCAATTATACGCCCCATGGAAAGGAACAAATATACCCTACCAGAGGAAAAAAGGAATGCTGACGTAATCACTAAATTGATGCCCTCAAAGGGGACTTACAACCTATTTAGCTAGTAGTTTTAGGACTATTTGGTACGTTGAACCAAGTCCACCTAGTATATGTGCAGAACCCCAATGACTTAAGTGATTAACAAATTTGACTGAAGTTTTTGTAAGTCACTAGAATAACTTAAAACTTAACGTGGGAAACAGAGCAATGAACAATTAAGTCTGATAAGGATGCAGTAACAAGTGAGGACATGTAATATCTGAATTAACTTGAATATATGACCGAGCAGTGTAATTTAGAAAAAAATAAATAATAAGCTAGAGTTCTAAAATTCATGCATACTCTGTATAATAATATTTAATCTTGACTTTGGAACATATAACTAACTAATTTAATCAGAATTTGCTGAAGTCTAGAAACCCTATGTCTAATTATGATAAGGGAATCAGACTCTGAGTGAAACTAGGACCTAATGGGTGATAGGAACCCACTAGGGAAATCTCACATATCTGTTAATGAAATCCACGGAGAAATCTTTAGATTTCGGGGGTGAAATTGACGAAACCTTGTTATGTTCTTGACCTTTTTTCTACTTTCTTGCTTCAAATTTTCTATGTTTTAATTATTCATTTGATTTAGGTAAATTTTAGTTATGTTTCTAAGCTTAAACTTACTAAAATTTGATGATTTACGACTTTAAGGACGTATCTTAGGGGTTAAACAAACTAGAAAAAGACCAAAAGATTTGTGAACTAATTGCTGTCAGACTAATGCAAGAACTGGTCTAACGGGCCGTCGTTCAATCAACGGTCCTTCTTTTGGCTCTTCGTGACAAGCCTTCACTAGACTAGGCATAATGTTTTACTCTAAGGTTGGAGTTTAGCAAACTCAATGTCTATGGAAAGATAATTCAATTATCTATCATAAAATATGTTATAGGAAACCTAATTCATTTTGTGCTAAAGGTTATAACAATTTCAAGTTGACCCTATTAGAAATTCCCCTTAACTAACGGCTAAAAGTTACTTATGGTCAAACGTACAGACTGTAGATCAAACAACGGTCCGTGCTGGTCATTCGTAGTTCATGTCAGAGGTTGGGTAACTTGAGAATCAACTCACGGACACAGACAATGGACCTTTTTGACTTACAGACCGTAGGTATGTCCGTGGATCGACGCTTAGTCAATTATTCTATGCTATATTTTTTGTGAGAGCTTCAATTGCGAACGACGAATGCACAATATAGGTCGTAGATCAGACTACAGTCCGTCAATAGTGACCATCGATTGAACCTGTAGATTTTTGAAAAAGTGATTTTTGATTTGTTTTCAAGTGTTTTACAAATTTCAAGAGACTCATGTTTTACAGATTGCGATGAGGAGGGACAAAAAGATTTTGAACAAAAAAGAACTTGCAAAAGATTGATGCTATGAACATAACTATGTTGGAGAACACCTGATGATTATGGGCAAGTCTGTTTACTGACAAAATCAATTTTTTTTTTATATATTTGATGAAATAAACTACAAAAATGCTCATCATAAAAATGTTTCCAAATAATGAACATGTTTCTAGTTTTTCTTAAGCTAAATTTTGACTGAAGGTCCCATTAGTAAGCAACCCAAAAGGGACAATATTTACATAAACAAAATGGGTTCTAGTCAGCCCCAAAGTGACCAGAACACACATTTTTAATAAAACTCCCCTTTTGCAGGGTTTCCACAAATGCTCTTTAAACTTCCTTTTTAACTTCTCCCTTCTTCCTTGCTCATTCTGCCTCCTTGTACCCATGAAAATGTAATTCTCCATGGAATAAACATTCTTCATCAAGCATTTGTGACATGCAATTATCATAAGCTTTCAAAGGTTTGTCCACCCTCATTTTTGAATTGTGTTACCTCTCCTGCCAGCTGATTATGACGTTATAGGCGTACTTTTTGTTTAGAATTTGGAGATCTTGTCAAACTTGATAGTTATTAGTGGCCTTCCTTTTTAACTTTTAAAATATATATAAGTGATTTACCCTTCTCACTTTCTTCCCCATTTTTTTTTCTTCTCATTTAACTATGATTCATGTTGTATATGAAGCCGAATACGAGAAAAGGATTTTTCATTCATCAGATTCCTTGCTTAGTGCTTAAAAAATTTAAGATTTGATCCCTTTACTCTCACTTTTACATGTCTCTGTATCCCATTTTGCTTGCTGACATAGCTTATTTGTAGGAGTAGTTCTTTGACAACACTTCTGCTCCAGTTAATTACAGAATATAACTTGTTTATATAGTTGTGTCGTCACTGAACTAGCATGCTACCCTTGGTTGGTCATTTTTTTTCTTCTTTATTTTATAACGAACTGAAGGATTTATTGCTTGCCCTATTAGATCTTTCTTCCCACGACTTGGTAATTGATTTAAAGCTTAAGAATACCTGTTTTCTTTCTTTGTCCATTGTTGTATTTGGCTACAAATTCTGCTAAGCCAATGTGTCTCTATGAAAATATGTCTTTGCACACTACACTGATTTGAGCCAACAATTTCATGTATGTCTCCCTTTTTTCGTGCAAACTCCACTGGTATTTTCCAATTCATCACAGTCAAATGGGTCCTTTAAAATCCAATAAATTATTTGTATCCACATGAATACGTATTCATCTTATGACTTATACAATACTTAAAATCATCCCACACGTCCCCAAAAAAAAACCTCTGCCTCCGTGTATGGTTCGTCTTCCTACCCTATGCTCTGTGACTCTCTGCATATAGAGAACTTCCTCCTTTATTTCGTTACAAAAATAATAAGCATTCCTGACCAGGTTTCATTACTAGCTCCATTCCTTGTTGCAAGTAAATCAACCCTATATTGGCATTTTCAACTCACGATTATGATCATGTATTTGGCGATATCTTTAAGTGTATCCACCATTTCTGAACTAATTTTTGTGACATACTATGATCCATGAATGTATTCTTATTGATTGATGTATTGCCAAGTGACACTGATAATACATATTGTCTTCCATAATTCCCATATGATAATTGCAGGGAGTGCCTTTAGTATATGATCTTATATATGTGACATCTTGTGCTCCCACCAACTATAAATGATTTATTTTAGATTTCCAGTTACGCTGAGACCTACACAAGAAGAAAAATGCTTCCACAAATTTTGTGCGATGGGAGCTATTAGTAAAACATAAGATAGGTATCCAAGCGACCCTCCTCACAACAGTAACATTTTGAAACCGCATGTATCCTCAACTTCTTTAAATTATCATATGTGGCCATTCTCCCCTTCCAAACCCTCCATAAGAAAGAACCAATCTTAAGTGTCAAACCCTTTACCCCTATATAATTGCTCCATTCATTCACTGGCAGTTTTCTTTTCATGTTTATATAAGTTGATTTGTCATTGACATCGACTTAATGTTTTGGCATCCACCATGCTTTGTCGATGCTACTTCCCTTGAGACTGAGCCTGATTTTCATTGTTGTATGTCGTACCATTTCCTCCGAAGTAACTTGTTTAGATTTTTCTTCATTCCACTCATATTTTGATATAATTTACCTCCACCTTCCTCCCTCTTGTGCCAACTCTCCTTCAGTAAGGTCGATGATCCTTGCTGATTCAATTCTCAACTAAAACTAGGATTGTCCACGTCTTGATTTGCCCTATATATCATGTCTACCCCACTCTGATCTTAATCTCTTCTTCCAAACCTGTGAGACTCCGAATCTATTTACAATTAATATATGCATTGTTAGCACTATCTTATTCCACATGTATTCAGCCCATAAAGTTTATGGATCCTCTAATAGTTCGACATTGCTAGAAAACAAGGCTTTATTTATATCTTCAATCTACATATATCCAATTCCACTTCCTCTTTTGTGGTTGGGAAGAAACATATCCCCCCCCCCCGCAGGCACCAAGTGTTTTACCTTTAACCTCCCCCCACATTTCGCAAAAATTTAGTAAAATTAGTATGAGATTTTTGGTCCCCTGAAGTATCTTTTTGATTCCTATTTGAAAAAAGTACAGGCTAGCTTGAAGAACAGCAGTTACAAGAACATCCGCTTACCTCCACTGATAGACATTTATTATGCTCCATGAGAAGTTATCAGCACTTTCCTAATTACGAAGTCTTCCAAAATACCAAAAGATGTTCCTCCCATAAATATTGGACATCCCAAATACAGAACAGGAAAAATTTGTTTGGTCCTATCCGCAACTAATCTTCCAACTTCCTCAGTCTAATTTCCTTTTCCGGCAATAAGAGGTGTTTTTTCTCGTGAAGATAAAAGCACTCTTATATTTATTAAACTCCTTTTAGCACCTGCATTATTTTGATCCTTAAACTCTTTCCCGAAGGAAAAAGGATTGTATCATCTACTAATAAATAATTAATGTCAGAACTCCACTGTGGAAAATATAACCCTTTTAAATATGCATCCCCCATGTAAGTTGTTTCTAGGCCCCACCTCTGCTGTGCAATAATTAAAAAATAGTAGGTATAGAGATCATCACTGCTCACGCCTGCCTCAATCCTCTCAAAGATCTCTGAAAAAACCAGTTCCCCTACCATTAATCCGAACTAAATACAGTTTTTGGACATAATCTCCATATCTATCAATATCATTTCAGAAAAAACGCATCTCTTCTCATCACTTTGGTTGAGAATATCCAGTAAAACTCTGTCCATATTCCTTGGTCATATCCATTTTACTCCCCGTTAACATTTTCCCCTCATATCCATATATCACTAATTTCTTAGTGTCCTAACATACATACCGGTGATACTTCTTCTGCACTGACAAACCTAACTTGTTTGGAGAAATTAATTTGGTAAGATCCAACAGAATTTTTTCATACCACTCGTGAATATCTTATTCAGAAAATTTACTAAGGACTTATTTGTCTTACATCTGAGAAGCTTTGTACTGATTGTTTCTTGGGTAGAAATACTAAGTTGGTATGAGTAACAAATTTTAAAATCTCCTGCCCATAGAAAAAAAGCTCTTACTAATTTATTAACATCATCCCCTATCATCTCCCAACAACATTTAAAGAAATTCCCTGTAAATCTACACATAGAAACCTACTCATTGCCTCATTTTCGTCATCTGATATACTCTTTGGAATCTGGTAAATCTACACATAGTCCGTTTCCAACATTTCTGCATGAAATTGCTCTCCATAAAATCCGACAACCACTTGATCAATCTATTCATTTGTATGCAACTTAATTTCTTGGTCACTCAATATTTGACCAATATGCAACTTCTTCCATTTCCCTATAACATAGCAAATGGAAAAATATTCGTAGTTCCTATCCCCTATCTTAAACCATTTCAATCCTAACGTCCTAGACTACAAAACAATCTTTTTCAACTGCAATATTTCCTTCAATTCTGCTTCTACTTTGTCTCAATTTTGCCTGTTTGCTGGCCTGTGTTGTATTTTCAATGTATTTCCTCCTTGATCTTTATCACATCTTCTAAGGTGAAATATGTTGACAAACATTTCCATAGTCAATATAATTAATTCACCATGTTGAGAGTGGATTCTTACATCTCTTCATTTTAGCATGGAAGTCTATAAGAGTGTTCCCAACAAAAGCCAACAATTGGCTAAACTGTTTGTGCTTGCTCAGAAAATTCAAGAATCTAAAGAGTTTATAAATGAACATCTCCTTTCTTCGAGCTACAAGTCATCGGGAAAGGACTGGCAGCACCCCTGTCTGTCAGATTGGATGCCCTCGATGTGGAACAAATCTAATATTCTGAATTCCCAAGAATACTATCAACCTTTAAAAATACAAGCAAAGAGGAAAACTCCGCATTCGTCATTTCACCATGTGTATTTACTCCAAGATGTTCGCGCCCCAGTTAACGCACATGCATTGAGATAGAATGCAAACTTCAATGCTTCATTATGAGTGAATGCAAGGCCTCCTAGTTTTTATTCCTCATTAAGAGTAACATTGAAATCTCCTAAGGCGACACATGGACATTTCTAACTTCATGCAAACTCCTCCTATTTCGTCCAAAGCATTACATCTCGTACACAATTGTGAGTTAGAAAAAAAATATTTCCTATTCTTAACTTAATGGTTATTTGTTGGTCCGTATCAAGAATAATGTTACCTTACAAAATTATCCTCCAAAAACAATCAAATCTTTCAAGAATTGTTCACCCCCATCGACCCCCCCGCAGCTCAAGACAATTTCCTTTTGTAATCTGTCCAACCATCAATAGATTGGAAATCGTTCCATTCTTAGATATGAATGAAATATTTGTGTCTTTTGTTTGGTCCATTAATTTCTCAAATGATTTTTGATTATTAACCGCCTACTTTTTCAAGAAGAGTATTTTTTTCAATCTTGCTCCTGTTAGACAAACCCTCCTCCTACGCTCCTTCTTGACATGTAAAGAATTCTAACTTACCTTTTCATTGTCAATTTTTTTTACAAATTGGTATCTTGCTATTTGTTAAATTTTATTCCATCTCTTTATCCTCCTCAAGGTCCCTTTTTTCTTGCTAACATATCATCGTCTCTATTGCGTCTTGACCTTCCTTATTACGAGTCTGCCTCGTCCCTGTGATGGTCATTCCTGAGTTTAGATCGTTGTTCAGCACGTCACGTAGTTCATAATCATACAATTCTTTTCTTTTTCATAGTTTTTCTCCTACACTTGTTATACATTGTTTTGAAACAACTTCATTATATCCCCTCCCCTTTAAGTCACATCTTCCTCCCCTTTGCCTTCATTGTAATTGTCTACAATGTCCAACCATAGTTTGCTATATTTTTTCTTTCCAACCTGAAGTACCCTTAAACTGTTACTCATTATCCATTGTGCCATCCTTAAACCTTGGATCTCTGTCCTTGTTAGCACTCCTTTTAAATACCAGGAGTCCTACATTTGACATTCGTAATCTACAAGAAAATTCAAATGGACCTTTCTCCTCCTTATCCTTTTCTCTTGTTATCTTGTTTCACAGGTTGTTTTATTTTCATAATTATTCCAACCCTATTCCAACATTCTCTCTCCTGACTATTTCGGTTTGTGTTCTCCTCCCATTTGTTGTATCTTTGCTCTACAAAACTTACTTTCTCTATTGGACTATTCATGTTTCCCACTTTCGTTGAACTTTCCTCCGCGGTTGTTTTCTCGTACAATAGGCATTCTCTCTGTTCTTTTGTCGTTTGCCTTCCTTTAAACCTTGTTTTGTTTTTTTTTTGGATAAAATTCAGGATGCACACAACATTGTGGTTCCATCCTCCTCTTTGGTCCCTGATCAACATTTGTGACAAATACGTGCCACATAATCGTACTTAATTTTTTATACTTCTTTCTCCATGTTTCCGCATTGTTTCTTTTCATTAAAATTTTAATACGTGTTCATAATTCTTTGATTAGATTTATCTCACCCTTAATCTTCACAACTTATCCTCGTCTTATTCTTTGTTGCCAAGTCTACTATAGTGGCTTTCCTACTGTTGGTGCAAGTGAAAACAACTACTTCTTCCCCCAAAATGGCTTTGGTGGAAGCGATGAAAAAATATCAATGAAATTGTTGTTGTTGTGTCCCTCTCGAGATTGACACTAGAATCCCATTTCAGCGTTCTCATCTGGAGAAGACAGTTATTCGTTGATGTAAAAGTTTGGGTTAGATTGTAGGTGCACATAATCCCTAATAATGTCTCCCTTATTAAAACATGGCTATTTACTAAGAAACCCAATATTTCATTCTCCCTTTATTCACAGTTTGTTTAGAGGCAATCAATTTTTCGAAATCTTATATGTTCAGGCTTTCCGACTAAAACGTTCAAATCATGCTATTCCCAGATTTTCGTTTACGACATCTAGGTAACTTATTAGAATTCCCAATAACTTGTGGTTATCAATGTACGTAAGATATAGCTTTGATCCATCCAAGTATTAAACGTTAGTTTTTTAGTCTTAGATATTACACATATGTTATTGTGGATGGAGTTACCTATCAACCTCCTTCGAGGAGGTTCATGCTAACCGCGGCGCCTTGTAGCATCTAAAACTAGAGTTTCATCCACAGGTGCAGGGTTTACATTTCTTAGAGAGGCATCTATGACCACATTCTAGTTTAATTTTATGTAATTATACCAAAAATAATATTGATATTCAAAACTCACGAGCTCTCATCTATCTCGTCATTCAACAGCACCAATCTTCCCAGCAACTTCTTCTTGTTGAAATTTTCTTGCTCTCTCTTCCCGTACAATCGTTGTAGCAATAATCAGGTTTCTTACCAGTTTGAATTACCCCCTGAGTCCCACTTCGTATGACGAAAAACTTCTCATCTTTAGTTACGACATTATAACTACACCCATCATAGATATACAATTGTAGTGTAGTTTTTCACTTTAAGAAAATATAAGAAAAATATATACATTAACAATAAAAAAAATCGAAAGTTTGAATGATTAGATGAAGAAAACCTAATTAAAAAACACAATAGAAAAATTGATTTCCTTAACACAAATTCTAAGACTCCCAACAATCATAAAAAAATTTATAAATTTCAAAGATGTTAGCACCCTTGACTGGCTTTTGGATCAACGAAAGATTCATAAAAAAAACATTAGCATTACTGGTCCAACATAGACACAATCCCTACATTCTTCAATACAAAGCTGAAATTTTATTTCTAGCTATAACATCTAAATCGAAAAGTGGATTGGGGGTATCACAAAAAGAGAATTGGGGTACGCAAATAACAGAGAATTTACTATACAAGACAATAGAATGATTTTCTATTACGATTTTTTTCATAGAAGAGTTCAATTGAACAAAGTTATACTTTCTGATTGTGAAGGACATATTTTCCTTGGATCCAACAATCAGTTACTTATGAATTGTTGAAACCACTAACATCCTACCTCTTTTTTCATTACTTTACTTTTGCAGCCAATCCCTCTTTCTTCATTACCAAACATCTTTCTCTTCTATGGTCTTCATGTTATCACTAAACAAACAATATTCAACATTTCTATTATAAAGGTAGAGAGTTCCGCCCAAGTTTTTGCTAATGAGTTTTGTTTTTCTTAGTTTTTGGTTTGTATGGAATATTTCAATTAATGAAATGAAAAGCATGTTTAAGTCACTGGTTTGCATAAGTTTGGTTTTGAAAATCTATAATTGGGTCATGATTCTTGTTATTTTCTTCAAATTTTTGTGTTTTAGAAAACATGTTTTTGTGTTGTTCTTGTTTATTGGTAGCCTATTCCTGGGCTAAATAATCAACTTTGATTTCTTGTCTATTTAATAATATTTTCTACTATTTTTTCCTAAAAGGGGAAAATTAAAACCAATAATTTCTATTAGAAATTTTAGTTTTTATCATCTTATCTACCATTGGAAATTTTATTGATATAGTTATGTGCGTGTCAGTATTTCATTTCAAGAGACTCATCTACTATAAGTGCAACGAAGAGGCGCAATAAGACTTGCAACAAAAAAAACTTGTAGAAGATTGATTTTTAAATGTAAAAACGGAGGAGAGGCTCATGATTGTGACTATGGCCAAGATCCCTTTTTCCTCAAAAGTAATTTTATTTTTGTTTATAATTGTGAAATAAACTAGAAAGATGGTTGTCATTTAAAGAACATGGTTGTCCATTTAAAGAAACATTTAATATCTTATTTTCATCATACTATAAAACAAAGAGAAATTGGGGGGATTGTTCTAGCTAAATGACTTGCTCATAGTAATATCCTGAGCTATCTCCTATCTTTAATTGAAAAACACCACTCCTTCATCAAGCTCTTCTTTGTGTGCAATCTTTTTGACCCTCTTCGTCGCAATTTTTAGTAATGACTTTCTTGAAATTGAATTACAAATACCCATTCAATTAATCAAGAAAATTCATATTCACGTTCAGAGCTCAATTAAAATACCGATTTGATAATATTAGTGTAATTATTTTCATTTTTTAAAAAAGCAGAAAAGATATAATTAACAAAACAAAGAATCAATGCTCGATGAATAGCCATAGATTTAAACTACACATTAACAAACACAATTGTAAAGCAGGTTTTCTTAACAAAATCTAAAGAACTCCCACATCATAAAAAAAATTATAGATTTCCAACACTTAAGCACGCGTTGAACTAAAAATTAGGCATGTCTTTTGGATCAACCTAAATATATCATACAAAATAAGAAAAAAAAGGAAACAAAAAACTGTAGATCAGAAAAGAGACATAAGTTAAAGAGGAGGAACTCCAGGGGAAGAAAAAGAGCAGGGTGAGGGTGGGCAGGGTTAGGGACTATAAATAATAAAAATAGAGGGGGGGGAACATTTATTAAGAAAAACAAGAAAAACATCAACACTATTTGTCCCACATAGACGCAATCCCTACATTCTTTAATAGAAGCTGATTTTTTATTTCTTTTCTATCAATTACATCTAATAGAAAATTATTGGCGGTAATAAAACTCAAAAGAGAATTGGGGTGGCGGCGTGTACATCTTAAACAGAAAATTGACTTAAAAAATAGAAAGATTTTTATATAGGTTTTTTTTTCATAGCCAGTTCAATTGAACTAAGATCATACTTTTGACAGATTGGAGGAATCTTTTCTTGGCTAACCATCATTAATTATGAATTGTTACAAATACTCAACAATCTCTCTTTTTCATTACCCGGCCTCGCATTCTCTCTTTTCTTCATTACCCACAAAATTTCTTTTCTATGGTTCAATTATCACCTAACAAAATGTTCAACTTTCTATTTATAGAAGGTAGAGATTCCGCTCAGGTTGGGACTATGGGACAAATGTTTTTTGATTTTCTATTGTTTGGTTTAATAGACAATATTTCATTACTGAAAATGACATTCATGTTTTAGTTCATTGGGTGCTAGAAATGTTTTAAAATCTATAATTTGTCATGATTCTTGCTATTTCTTCAAAATTTTGTGTCTAGAAAGCATGTTTTTGTGTTGTGCTTTGTTTATTTGGTAGATTATTCTTTTAGCTAATCATCAAGCTTTGATTTTCTTTAGCCGTTTATTGAATATATTTCTACTATTTTTTCTAAAAGGGAAAAAATTAAACAAATAATTTTCATATTGGCATTTTAGTTTTGATCATCTTAACTAACCATGAGAATTTTCTTGATTATAGTTATGTGAGTCTCAAGTAATTCCATTTCAAGAGACTCATCTACTATAAAGTGCAACGAAGAGGGGCAATAAGACTTGCAACAAAAAAGAACTTGTAGAAGATTGATTTTTTAAATGTAAAGATGGAGGAGAGCTCATGATTTGTTACTATGGGCAAGTCCTTTTGCTAAAAAAATAATATTTTCTTTTTATAATTGATGAAATAAACTAGAAACATGGTTGTCATTTTAGAAACATGTTACTAGTTTATTTCATCAAATATAACATATATGATATTCATTTCTTAGCTAAATGACTTGTTCATAGTTAAAAACCATGAGTTATCTCCCATCTTTACATTGAAAAAACCAATCTTCAGCAAGCTCTTCTTTGTTGAAAATCTTGTTGATTCTCTTCGTCGCAAATTTTAGTAATGACTTTCTTGAAATTGAATTACCAAATACCAGTTCAATATAATCAAGAAAATTTATATTCACTTCAGATGCTCAAAATTAAAATGCAGATTTGATCATTATTAGTGTAATTGTTTTCAATTTAAAATAAATTGCAGAAAAAAATATATAGATTAACAAACAAAGAAAATCAAAGCTAGATGATTAGCCCAGAAATTAAACTACTCATTAAACAAACACAGTTGTAAAGAAGGGTTTCTTAACAAAAAAAATCTAAAGAACTCCCAACAATCATAAAAAAAAAAAATTATATTTCAAACACTTCTAGCACCCATTGAACTAAAAAATTATGAATGTCTTTTGGACCAACTGAAACATATCATAAAAAATAAACACAAGAAAAACATCACCATTACTGGTCCAACATAGACACAAATCCCTACATTCTTCAACAGAAAACTGAATTTTTATTTCCAGCAATAATATCAACCAGACAAAAGAAAAATGGGTTTTATGAAAACAAGAAGAGAATCAGGTGTAGCGAAATAACAGAGAATTGTCTGTAAAGAAAGTAGAAATATTTTTCTATTAAGGTTTTTTTCATAGAAGAGTCTAATTGAACAAAGTTATACTTTTTGATTGGAGGAATCTTTTCTTGGATACAACAATGAGTTACTTATGAATTGTTGACACACACTAAACAATCCTCTCTTTTTTCGTTACACGCCCCTTAATTCCCTCTTTTTTTCATTACCACCAAATATCTCTTCTATGGTTCATGTTATTACTTAAAAAAATTCAACTTTCTATTATAGAAGGTAACGATTTCCGTCAAGGTTGGACTAATGATGCTATTTATTTTTTTTGCTTTTGTATGACATATTTCGATTATTCAGAATGAAATGCATGTTTTAGGTTAATGGGTGCTAGAAGTGTTAGAAAATCTATAATTTGTTATGATTCTTGTTATTTCTTCAGAATTTTGTGTTAACAAAATATGTTTATCTGTTGTGCTTTTTTAATCGGTACTTTTTTTTATTAATAATTAAGCTTTTATTTTCTTATTTTGTACAGTTAATATATTTTTCTACTATTTTTTTCTTCAAGGGAAAAAATTAAACCGATAATTGTCTTATTTGCATTTTATATTTTATTTTCTTATCTAACAACGAGAATTTTCTTGATTATAGAGATGTGAATCTTAGGTAATTCAATTTAAAGAGACTCATCTGCTACAAATTACAAAGGAGAGGGGCAATAAGATTTTCAACAAAGAAAAACTTGTAGAAGATTGATGCTTTGAATGTAAAGATGAAGGAGAGAGCTCATATTTTGTGACTATCGGCAAGTCATTTTGCTAAAAAAATAAATATATTTTTGGTTATAATTGATGAAATAAACTAGAAACATGGTTGTCATTTAAAAAACATTTTTATGATAACCATGTTATTAGTTTATTTCATCAGATATACCAACTACAAAATTGATTTTCCTAGCATAAGGACTTTATCATATTAACAAATCATGAGATATCCTCCATCTTTAAATTGAAAACACCAATCTTCAGCACGTGTTTCTTTGGTGAATTTTTTTTACCATTTTCATCGCAATTTGTAATAATGAATTCTTGAAATTGAATTACGAAAGACAAGTTCACTATAATAAAGAAAAATTCTTATGTTCAGTTTAAATGATCAAAACTAAAATGAAAATATGATAATTATTAGTGTAATTTTTTTGTTTTAGAAAAAATAGCATAAAATATATAGATTAACAAACAAAGAAAATCAAATATAGATGATTATCCCGGAGATTGAAATACATATTAACAAAATCCAATAGAAAACAAATTCTCTTGACCCAATATTCTAAAGAACTCCCAACAATCATAAAAGATTATTTCAAACACTTCTAGCATCCATTGACATAAAAATTCATAAATGTTGTTTGGATCAACTATAGGATATCATAAAAAAACAAGAAAAACATATCAACATTACTGGTCCAATTGAAACGCAAATCCCTACATTCTTCAATAGAAAAATGAATTTCTTTTCAAGCAATACATCAACCATAGAAAAGAGAATTGGGAGTAATGAAAAAAAAAAGATAATTGGGGGTAATGAAAAAAGAGAGTATTGAGTGTAATGAAAGTAGAAAGATTTTTCTATTAAATTTTTTTTAATAGAAGAGTGCAATTGAACAAAGTTATACTTTTCGTATTAATCAGTTACTTGTGAATTCTTGACACAAACTCAACAATCCTCTTTGTTTTCATTACGCGGCCCCTAATTATCTCTTTTCTATATTACCACCAATTCTCTCTTCTATGGTTCATGTTATCACTGAGCGAAAATTTTCAACTTTCAATTATAGAAGGTAGCGATTTCCATCTAGGTTTGACTAATGATGCTGATTGTTTTTATTGTTTTGATTTGTATGACATATTTCTGTTAATCAAAATGACATTCATGTTTTAGGTCAATGTGTGCTAGAAGTGTTTGAAAATCTATATTTTGTTATAATTGTTGCTATTTTTTCAAATATTTTAGTTAAGAAAAACATGCCTTTCTGTAATGGTTTGTTAATATGAATTTTATACTTCGGGCTAATCATCAAGCTTTTTTTTTTTTTTCTGTTTCATGAATATATTTTCCTTTGTATATTTGATGAAATAAACTAGAAACATGAATTAAATATACCAATAATAAAATTGATTTTTTAGCAACAGGACTTGTCCATAGTCACAAATTATGAGCTCTCCTACATTTTTATTTTGAAAGTACCAATCTTCTACAAGTTTTTGATTGTGGAAAATATTCTTGCCCCTCTTAGTTGCAACTTGCAGCAGATGAGTTTCTTCAAATTGAAATACCATAGACCCACTTCACTATATATTGAAGAAACTTCTCATGTTTAGTTCAAATGATCAAAACTAAAATGCAGATATGACACTTGTAAGTGTAATTTTTTTCTAAATACGTACATTAATAACAAATAAAATCAAAGCTTGGTGATTAGCCAAGAGAATAAAATCCAATAACAAAACATAACAGAAAATCATGCTCTCCTAAAACAAAAATCCAAAGAACTCCCGATAATCATCACAATATTATAGATTTTCAAAAACTTCTATCATCTATTGACATAAGAATATTATTCGATCCTTTGAGGACTTAACATTTTTTAAGTGTTTGGTGAAAGAATGAATTCCTAGTTTTTCCTATTTTATCGATTCTTTTATTTTTTTGGTTAGAGTTCTTGGCTTTTGTTTTTCATTCTTTTTTTTAGGATAGTCCCTTTAAACTGAGTGTCTTTTATTATTTTTCTTTTAATTTATTTTTGAGAGAAAAGAAAAGACCCTTTTGTGTGATGTGATAATTGTTATTTAGGCCTAATTTTTTAGTAGTATTTTCTTGTGAATGCTTGATTTATTAGGAAATTGCATACTCTTTGACACTTAAGATCGTGTTTGCGACTTTATATTTTGTTTATTTTATTTGTATTTTTTTATGATCCCGTCTCTCTTATCAATAAAATTTATCCATATTTATTGATACTTATGCCATGTGTGCTGAGAATTTTCTCATTTTATATTTTGCATCTTAGTCTAGAACTTTCCCTCCATGTTATTGAAGTGATAAAAAAAGTGTTGCCTGTTTAGGAGATTTGAATCAATTTTCTTTTATTTGTGTTGTAAATTTTTGAATTTTTCAGATATTGTATCACTAGCTAGATTTTTTGAGAATCTAGTCTTTTGTTGGTAGTCATATTTTACCCTTAACTATTTTGTTGAATAGTTTAACATCTCGCAACTTGAAATAGGTAGGAAGAAACTTAGACAATCATTTTGGGAAATAATTAAAAATCTAGAAATTTTCTAAAACTAGGAAAAATTGATCTTTTGTCAACTTCAAGCGGTCATAACTTCAAGCACTGGATAAGTTAGTTGTATTTCCAACTATGGTTGGAAGGATCTTCCCAACGCCGTTTATTTAAAACAATTTTGAGTTCGTATGAGTAAGTTATGCCCTTAGGAAGTTGGGTTATTCAATTAAGGAATTGGACAATCCGAATTTTAGAAGAGTAGTTTGATCTTTTCCTTACCCAACTAATTAGATCCATTTTTAGTAAATTAATTGGGGTCAAAACTAAGTTAGTTAAGTCTATGGTTTTGAAAAAGAGAGTAAGGGCTTTTGGAGAAAGAACGCAAGAGAAAAGAGAATAGGAAAAGCAATAGTCACCAATAATGATCGATTTTGATTGTGGATTCGCCAAGTTCCTACAAGGCATGTGAGTGTTTCATAGTATTCTGTTCGCTCACCCACGCACCAAGAATTTGTAGTTTAGCGTAATTCTTCGTAAAATAATTTGAAATTTGATTTTCTTGACATGTACTATTGAACTTATGTTGTTCTTGAATTTGGTTGAATTGTGGAGCTTCTGAGATCTTTACGTTGAGTTTTAGAGTTTTATTGAGTTAGGTTCTTCAGTACATTGCTAGGCATCAGATTCTGAATTGAATTTCAGAAAAATATTGAGTATAGGAGAATTGGGGTTGTGGAAGAAATAAGGAAAAGTTGAGCAGGATCTGGTACACATGTACGTGTCGCAGACTTGCTCCCCTAATGAGAAAAATGTTACTCCACGTCGCGGTTAGGAAGTGGAACCCTCTATCTCAAGATTAAATTTCGCGAAGAATTATTTAAAACATATCTGCATCACGGACTGGTTCCAAGCCAGTGATTTCGTCACTTTTCTCATGTTTAGCTAACTATAAAAATGAAATCTTTCCAAACACAAATCATAATATTTGAATCCATAATTCAATTCAAGGATCAATTAAGAGTCAAGTCAAGAATAGTTAATATCAAAGTGAAGAGAAGTCAAGAGTCAAGTAAGAGAAAGTCATTTCAAGTTTCCATAGGTCTTTTTACAAACGTTTTGACTTTGTTTTAAGACTTAAGTTTTGAAGTTGAGTAAAGAGTAAGAGAAAAGTTCATTTTCTTTAAATGAAATATGGGAACTAAGTATTCCCAAGAGTAAATGTTTTTCACATCAAAGATGAGGGAAACTGAGATTCCAAAAGTGTTTTGAACAGAAAAAGGGATAATTAATTTTAAGAGAACTTTTAAGATAAGTTTGAGTAATTATCTCAAACGATAGAAGATGTTGTTTTTAAAAAAATGAGTTGAGTTTATTTTGGGAGTAGTATTGAGAAGTGATATGAGGACGCGAGTTCATTTAACGCAAGCCTCCATAAACAATGTGGGCATCATGGGTAGAAAAATGGTCATACTTTTTCAATGATTTCTTTGTGTTTTTTACATAGACTAGTGGATACACTTAGTAGTTAGGGTTATATACCGATGTCAAGGCTAATGACGGTCCTTTTCAACGTGAGGTAAAACTTTGTACTATCACTTCGTCTCATAGTGATGGTTGCCGATTAGAGAATCTCTAACAAAAGTTATATTACTTTTTATATAAGTAAAGTTAAGTATGTTATAGTTATATCATTAAAGAACTAACATTGTTTTGAGTTGTTAATATATATCACATGTTTTTAATTGCTTTATATTTAGTTGAGTTATTCATAAGTTGAGAAGAGCCAAGATAAGTGTTACTTTCATAATCTCTTTCAAGCCTATGTTTGCTAGCATTCCAACTTGCATACTTGTACATGCAATGAACTGATACCAGTTGGCCAGCATCGTATTATGATGGAAATACAGGTAACAAGGATCAACATCCAGCGCCCCGTTGATTCAACTTGAGCATTAAGAGTCAGTTGAGGTAACCAGGATCAACATCGAACGCATCGTTCATTCAACTTGACCATTCAGATTATGTTACTGAGCCTCATTGAATTCCCGATGACTGTTTTATTTGCTTTCTAGTTTAGTTCAATGGGATGTTGTGGGGTTTGTCTGAACATCCATCTCAATTGTTTGGAGGCTTCATAGTCCCTAAGATCTTAGTCCTTTAGTCTTTTGATTGACATTATCTTATGTTAAGACTTGGGTTTTCCTTAATGATCAAGTTGAATGTTCCTTTATAATATTCCAGTTTATCTCATAACTATGTGTTTATTGATTTTTGTCTTC
Organism: Solanum habrochaites; assembly: GCA_027704765.1. Lineage (NCBI taxonomy): Eukaryota > Viridiplantae > Streptophyta > Magnoliopsida > Solanales > Solanaceae > Solanum > Solanum habrochaites. The sequence goes on along the minus strand of JAKWJA010002492.1, from coordinate 10,691,306 downwards.
TACTAAATAAGTAAGTCACGCCAATGGTCCTCTTGAGGCCAACAATGACTTTTGAGTGTCAATCATGCCCATGGTGTAGGATTAGGGAATGACAAATCCCTAAAGAGTGGTTAGTGAAAAAAGTAATCAATAATGGATACAAAGGGATTCAGAAATTCTCTTTGAAAGAATGTGATGAAAAAAAGGATAAGAACAAACGAATGTGACATGGAAAAAATCCTATGAAAATAACTTTGAAAGCATTTTTGAGATAAGAATTACTTGTCAAGTAATTGTTAAAGAGAGGACTGAAAATAAAGAGAAGAAACTAATTGGTGAATATGTCTTAAAGTCCTATTTGATTATACTCGAGCATGCTTAACTAGTGGAGATTTACATAATGCGCAAGTATATTATTCTTTATGCACACATGTGAATTTTCTTTGTGAATGTGAGACTTGTTCTTGATATGAGGTCCTTAATTTATAATAATTCTTTTGACTTGAGTGTGTGGACTATTTCTTTTTGTGCGGGCACTTGTTTCATGATAGATAGGTGATTTTATAAACTTTCTTTGATGAGAATAGGCAAGCAAACTTACATTTGATTAGTTCAAAGTCATTCCTTGAGGTTAGAAGGTTAGAGGTTTGTTGTATATTTGGATGTCTTGTATAATGAGCAGAAATTTCACTTGACGATTTGGAATTTCTATATGACCTAATTATTTGTATCAACCATAGTGATAACATCCACAATTTGATTTTTTGAGATGGACTTTAATGTTTGCTCGAGGACAAGCAAAAGTTTAAGTATGGGTGTTGATCTGAAAACAAAAATATATTTTCTCATCACTATTTGTCGCACACTTAGTATTTTTATTTGTCCTTTTGGAACATAAATTTTATATACTGTGCTAATTATTGTATTTTATTTGTAGGATACATGATGAAAAAATGAATAAATTTGTAGTTAAAATGAATTAAAATAAAAGATTATAGAAGGATTTTAAAAAGATAACTTAGGAGAATAAATTTAATATTATAATAAATATATAAAGACAACATAAGGGGTTCTCTTTTGTATAAATACTAGGTAATTTGCGGTCATAAATTATAATTGCATTAAACTTGCTAATAATTTTTTTAGTAATATCACTATAGTGAAAATAATGGAAAAGTTTAAAAATATATTAACAATATTCCACCATGAATTTTATTATGTGTCAATATCACATAACTCAAGAACCTCTAATCAATGAATTATTTATGAAATAATAAATCCTTGGTTCTATTATAAACATTAAAAGGAAAAACGAAGAAAATAAGAGTATATATACAAATTTATTTCGTAGTAAAAATAAACATTAAAGGTGCATAAATTATGCAATTGTGATATATGTCTTAGTATATAATTTAAAATTTTGGTAACATAACCAAAAAAGAAATTATGCTTGAACATTACCACAATTATAACTTTTGAACTTGCATATTGAATCTCTTTGATTAATAAGTAAGAAATTTCATATCTATGTAAAAATAGATTATATGTAAGCTTATATATAGTATTTTTATGTTATAGAAATTAATATTGAATATCAAATCATGAATAATTCGAACTGAGTACAACAATATTTTCTACACAATAAATATATGTATTATATATGTATATGTTCAGTTTAACAGGAGACAATAACTTTGCAGAAACATAAACAATAGAGTTTAAAACTTGTACTTAAAAACAACAACCAATATAATCAGCATGAATTAATGAGTTAAAAAACATACCAGGATGTGTAAAAACTACGTAAAATGTCAGCGTTCGCGCAATGGTGAACTACATAAATAATGTATTTATGAACATTTGATAGTAAGTGTTTTTGACTGGGTAAAACAAAAAGGATTTGATTGTAAATGTGTATGCATTTTGGTATCAATTCATCATTTTATTGTAGTTACACATCACCAAAGTCTTTACAAAATATATGTACTTGTTCCATTGTATATATTTGTATTTTCAATAAAAAATATTAAAAATATTTTATTAATAGAAAATGCGAATGTTTTTCTCCTATTAAGGACCTTAAAATACAAAATATAAATAATATACATATTATATAATTAGTTGTGTACTTGATAAATTAATTAAAATTTAAAAGGACATCTCTTGGAGTTAAATGAAATATGTATGTCACTCAAATAATTTTGATTAAATAATATCTATTCAGGTTCCTTATTCAAAATCATTCGCAGTCGACGACACTACTTTGATATCCAGAAGACATATGTTGTTGTTTATGTTTCGATCAGTATGGTTAAAATTTTTTTTAAAACATTTAATCTAATATCTATAAGGATATGACTATTTCATTAATATTTGATTATTATGGATTCATCCTACTTTGAGGGTAATTCATTGACTTTAATCAACCATTTGAAAGCAAACTTTTGATAAAGGTTGAGTACAATACTTACCATTCCATTACATTCCTTTATTTTTTGAATGTCACTAATCTATTGAATGTCTTGATAAGATAGAAAGTTTAATAATTAAAACTCTAATATAGTGTGAAACCACCATAACTTTGAACACACAAAAGACCATTCTTCTACACCCCATTGTGTTTTATCCATTGAAAACATTAGTGTCATTTATTTAAAAGTTTAAGAATTCTAATCTACATGACACCCATAGTCTAATGATTACATCAAAGTCTTGATTAACCTACTTTAACATAATGAACAAAAACATGTGTATAAACAACTAAGTTTAAAACACGTAATCAAAATAGAAATTAATAACATAGGCATAAATTAATTATTTTAAAATATACCAGGATCTATTACAATAGAATAAATGCTTATTTATAGGAAATAAAAGGTAATGTCAACAAATACGTATTGTGTATTAATGGAAAGGTCACAAGTCTTTGAAAAAGTTACAACCTTACATAATCGTCACAACTTTTATAAAATGACATTTTAAACCTATCGTTCAAAAATACTATGTTATCTTACATAGAAGATTACGTGGTAGCAAACATAAATAATGTTAAGGAAAATAAAATTTATTACATCTTATCATTTTTCCTTAGTAACATAAGCATAAATTTAAAAAGGTAAAAATACATACCAAGATCTGTAACATAAACAATAATGTCTGTGAGCCACTGAACATGAACAAATATTTTGTTGTGAAGAAAAAGAAGAGGTTTAAAATTTTCATTGTTTTAAAATGAGAGGAACTTTCTTTTTTATAGACAACAAAGGATAGTGTGAACGAATATTTTTTTTGCCTTATCGAAAATGTTACAACTATTTGAAAAAGTTGCAACCCTTAGTAAATATCACAACCTTTCATTAAATTTGTCAGTCTTAATTAAAGTCTCAACTTTTTATAAAAGTCGCAACTCTTTATAAAAGTCATAACTCCTCATAAAAGTCATAATTTTTCATTGAAGTCACATATTTTCATTAAAGTCGCACCTCTTCATAAATTAATAGCTTTTCATGAAAGACGCTAGTTTTGGAACTAAATAAATTGAAAAGGAAATTCTGGTTTGTGGTGACACCACGTAGAATTGTTAAAGAAATGTGGAAAATGTTAAAGAAAAATTGAAAACTCAATTCCTTACAAACAATTCGTCTTGGTTGGAAAGGGATGGGCTGCGACTTTTGAAACAAGACATCATAGTGAGGGATTATATTAAGGAATTTTCGTCCTTGATGTTGAATATAGAAATATAGTCGAAGAAGACAAGTTGCTCTATTTCATAAGAGGGTTGAAAGGATGGGCACAAAGAGAGTTAAGGACATAAAATTTCCAAACTCTTAATTCTGTCATAGTGGCAGTAGACAAGTTCGCTAACTTCGATAACGGTGAAAACTCAAGGGGTTCTTCTCACTTCAAACAAAAAGACAAGGGGAATGGGTAAAAAAAAAATAGGAAAGGTCAAGTTGCCGAAAAGAAAGATGAATGTGGGAAAACTAGACAACGAGAGTCCTCCTTTCCAAAGAAGAAGGGAAAGTTTGGGGGATACTTTACTTGTATTGGTACTCATTTTAAAAGGGATTATCCAGTGCAAGTGAAAGTAAATTTCTGCCGAATTGGAAAAGGGAAAGAACGATGACGCAGAAATGTCAAAAGTAAATTCTTTGGCGTTGGTTGAAGACGAAGATGATGGACATGATATGATCCTTGTACGGAGCCCAAATAGGTTTAGATCAATGATTTCCCCAATGAGGACGTCGAGTTTCAATAGGTGGGCGAAGTTTGTAAGTGTCCTAACCAAATGACTCGACATAGGCATAGACTTCTCGAAGGGTTAGCATGAATGACTTTGCCAAAGGCCAAAATGCGGGTGGAATTAAGCATGTGTTGTTTGAGAAGAGTGTTGGCATGGTCAATTGAGTTAAAAATATGTTAGTAGGACAGTGTCAATACATTACATTGGCGTTGGCAAGGCTACAACCAATTGCATGAATTGGGAGCTGGCTAACATTGATTGTGGGCAAAGTTGGCATGTTAAAATCACATGGTATGGTCAAATGCGGGAAGATTAAGCTGAGATAAATTGAAACATTGTAAATTATGAATGAAACGCAGCAAGAAAACAAGAAATGGCACGAGTTGATTAAAAGTAAGCATTGCCCAAGCAACGCAGCGGCAGGACGTCGGTGGTATGGAGACATGGAACATGTGCGGATGGATACAGTTAGACTTTGATGAGGAAATGACTTTAACATTTTTGGAAATTATATTAGAGTATAAAATATTGATGTAAAATGCATCAATGAACCGAAATCCAGTCAGCAAGCTCACATGCCAAGCACATACGGCGGTTACCTTTTGGTTGCCGCTTGTGTCCAAATTCGTTGTATCTATTATATGCACTTTGAATTCGAATTTTGAATTTTTTATATCATTTAGGGATGTAAACTGAATCATATTTTAGTTGTCTAAGCATTTGACAATTGTTATACATGTGTCACAACACTATGCTATGTCAACACAAGGCTCCCACATGTTCTATAAATAGACATCCTTGTCTGTTGGACAATATTTGCTAAGTATGGAAAATAGGATAGAGTTGTAATCCTAAATGTGAAAGAGGGAAGATTAAGTCTAGAATTTCAGAAATACACTTAGAATAAAACGTGAGGGTTTAAAGAAGTGTCTAAGGCAACAACCAACTTGTGTTTGTGCCTTAAGTCAAATTAATGTCGAAGATGGATAGAATTTGTGTTCAACGACTGAGTACTTTGTATTATTTAGATTAGAAATATAAAGGCTTGGTTCGCCCGTATATTTATGTGTTGATTTCATATTAAAGTCTGAAAAATAATTTAAGGCATAAAAAAAGAAACACGTTCTTGAACGTCAGGCGGAATAGGCTGTGAATGGGGCTGAGTTGAGTGAGACTTGACTGCCTTTAGGTTTTGTTAACTTCTTACACAAAATTAAGGTGGAGTAGTCTTCCTTCCTAGTAATTGGTATCAGAGCAATGCATAGATTATTTCATGGCTGTGGGAAACGCTGAACAGCGGGAAAGGGTTTCACGATTGGAAGCACTTATTGATGGAACAAACGATGGGGAGGACTTTGTTGATCTGGTAACACCAATTCAAAGAGTGAAGGCAGAATTAAACTTTCCCAAAGATTTTCTAAACGAAAAAGCTTTGTTGTTAGAGGATGAATATGCATCAAAACACGAAACAACCCAACAAAATATTGAACTTGTTCGCACGGGGAAAGAAGATCTACGTGGTGAAGTTATTCTTCTACGTCGGGTGTTGCAAGGAAGAATTGGCCGCATAAGAATGATTGTTTAAATACCTAGGCTTCCAATGTGTGAGGAGGCCATGAATGGAGAATTTTCTTTGGATTCGAAAACTATTTCAGGAGCAAAGGTTCAAGATGCTGAGAAGTTGTCAGTGCACAATATGTATTTATGTGATGATGCAAATGTTTGTGGAAAACAAGGTTGCTAAGTAGAGGGTTTTGAATCACCACAGATTGAAACGTGGGAAATGTTAACAAGAGTTGAAAATTCAATTCCATCCAGCAATTCATCTTGTTGGCAATGTATGTATTCTCCGATGTTTGAAACAAGGCAGCACAGTGAAGGCCTATATCAAGGATTTGGTTTTTTTGAATGTAGAAACATTAACATGGTCGAAGAAGACAAGTTTCATCACTCTTCATTAAGCGGGTTTGAAAGGATGTACACCAGCGAGTTAGGATATAGAATGTCCAAATCTAATTTTGCTAAACATGTGGAGTAGACAGTTTAGCATGACTTCGATGAGGGTAACGAACCCAAGGGATTTATTCGACTACAACATAAAGACAAAGGGAAAAGGAATGAATGAAAAATTATTGGAGTGCCAAACTGCCGAAAAGAACGATGAAGGTGGGAACACTAGACCAAGGGGAGTCTTCTTTTCAAACAAGAAGGTAAAGTTTCAACAATGCTTTACTTGTGGTTGTCCTCATTTGAAAAGGGATTGTCCAGCGCAAGTGAAAGTGAATGCCATACTTGCTGCCGAATTGGAAAAGGAAAAGACCAATGATGCAGAAATGTCAAAAGTAACTCTTTGGCGGTTGTTGAAGATAAGATGTTTAGACCAGGATATGATCCTTGTTCGGAATACTCAATTGTTCAATGAATGATTCCTCACCAGGTTGTCGAGTTTCATTAGGTTGGGAACTGTTTGTAAGGGTCCTGCCCAAAGACTAAACATATTCATGGGCGTGCACATGGTTGACATGAATGACTTTGCCAAAGGCCAAAATGCGGGTGGATCAAGCATGCATTTGGTGGAGCAGATGTTTCAATGGTCAATTGGGTTAAAAATATCGTTTGTAGGATAGTGTCACTCATGCTATGGATTTGGCAAGAAACAACCTGACATGATTCGGGCTGGCTGACATCAATTTTGGGGTAAATTGTCATGGCGAAATCAGATGGTCTTGGCCAAATCAGGAAAATTTGATCTGAGATAGATTGAAGCATTGTCCCTTGTGAATGAAAACTCCGAGAAAACAAGAAATGACACGAGTCGATTAAAGTTTAGCATTGCGAAAGGCAGTTATGGGTGAGGCAGTGGGGCAAGACATTGGTGGCCGCGCATGTATGGAATTTGGTGCTAATGATTAGGGTGGACATTGATCCAGGCAAGACTATAGAATACTTTCATTTGTAATAGAGTCCAATCATGAAGGAAAATGCATCAAAAACGAACTTCAGTGAACAAGTCTGACATGCCAAGACAATGCGGGCAATTACTTTTTGTAACCGCTTGTGTCCTGATTCATGTATCTCTTGTATGCATTTCTGAATTCGAATTTTAAATTTTCTTATCAGTTTGGATGTCAAATAAATTATATTTTAGTGGGATAAGAAGTTTAGAAGTTTTAGATAGTGGTCACAACACTATGCTTATGTAAACATAGGGCTGCCACATGTTCGATAAATGGGATAGCCTTGTGTTTTGGAACGAAATTGGCTAAGTTAGAAAATTGGATAGACTTGTCATCCTAAAAGTGAAAGAGGGAAGATTAGTCTGGAATTTCCCAAGAACATCTGTAATAAAATATAGGGTGTTAAGAAGTGTACCTAACTCCATAATCGACTTTTATTGTGCCTTAAGTCGAAGGTGGAAGTCAAGTTGGACAAAAATTATTTCAGATGAGTAGTCCATTGTATTTTTTGATTAATAAATATATGGTTGAGTTTGCCCTATTTTTCTGTGCTGAATTCATGTTAAAGTATGAAAAAATATCTAAGTCATAAAACGAAAATGTCATGGAACGTTAGCTGCGAAGGGCTGAGCTGAGTGAGACTTGACTGCCCGTATATATATTTATATCTATAATAATATATATATATATATATATATAATTAGAATGAAGAAGAAAGTAAAGAGCACAATTCCTGCCCCTTATGCAAAACCATCCCCTTCCAATAAGATACGGACCTAGCGTATTGAACCCCCTCGATTCTGTTCATATATTTTAGGCATAGTAAAATTTTATGTTTATATAAAAAACTTTAAAATTAAACTCCCGAATATAAGAATAGAGGCTTTGACTTTTGTGTATGAGCGGTTCAAACCACTACTCTCTTTTTCAAAACCCCTACGAAATCTTGGATTTGGACAATACCTAGTTCCGAAAGAATTACAGATGCTCTCAAGTAAAATATTATTTTCACCAACGTTATTGATATAAAACAAAGATGGGTCAATACGTACTCAACAAGAATAAACTACACGGACATTTAATTTTGCGAAAGTAGAAGAAGATGATGAATTTTTTTTTTATTTAAAATGAGAGAATTACTCTTTTTATATAAAACAAAATGTAGTGTGTGCAAATATTTATAGTGTATTATCAGAAAGGTTATAACTATTTGGAAAAGTTACAAACCTTAAAAAAGTTCACAACCTTTCATAAAAGTCAAAACTTTTTAAAAATTGCAACTCTTCATTAAAGTCGCAACTCTTCATAAAATTCACAATTTTTCATAATAATCACAACTCTTCATTAAAGTCACAAATTTTCATAAAAGTCACAACTTTTATCAAAAGTCACACCTCTTCATTAAATTTGAAACTTTTCATAAATGTCACAACTTTTCATAATAGTCGAAACTCTTCATTAAAGTGACAAATTTTCATAAAAGTTACAACTCTTTACAAAAGACACACTTCATCATTAAATTTGCAACTTTTCATAAAAGTCAAATCTTTTCGTTGAAAGAGGAAGGCTAGTTTTTGAAATAAATAAATTTAAAAGGGAATTCTTATTTGTGATGGGCAACGTAGGGGTCTAGAAAAAACTTTTATATAAGTATAAGATATGATATGATTAGTAGCTATGGGACATTGTTATGGGGCTGTAGCAATGGAAATTTTTTGAAATCGATTCATTCTAATTAATGATTTTTTATCGCTTAAATTAATTTTCTATTCTTGTTTTAGTATTTCTTGATTAACCATCATAGAGATAAATTTCTTTTTTTCCCCTTAAACTTGAGGGAAACTTTGGTAGATAGACCAACGGATACCGAAAGCATGATCTTCTATTAAATTTAGTTGATTATTTTAGGAGTACGCCGGTACAAACATCCTGCTTGTTATGAAGAAATGGGAAAAAATAAAAAAATCTAAATTCTCGCAATTAGTACTCTCTATACCCTGTCAACGTGAAGTTAAGACAACTATTTGGAGGAGGCGATGAGAGTCTAAAGCCTATATCATAAATTCAAACCTATAAATCAGTAATTTGATAACTAGTTAAGTCGTGCATCATATGATAAACATGAACGCCTACGCCATGTTTTGTGGCCTCTGAAATTGATTTATTGTTTTAACGATGTAATTTTTCTTATTTAATTCTTGCATTGATCTCTTTACAAAGAAAAAATCAAAAACTTTTGGTACTCTTAATAAATAATTAGGCTAATATTACTCAAAATTACTTTGGGTTCGATAATTCCAATTATTTTACGAGTCCTATATTATTTGTGCGACCACCCTAAACTTTTTGCAATTGGTAGCAACCCTTCTACTGTGGAGCCAATCAATGCACCACTGTGTTTTGAATCTTCAAGCGCACGGTGAAACTCGAAATTATTCATAGCATCAAAAACTACAGAAGGCGAAGTGTCCTAACTACCTACAGTGTTAAGATTCGCTTCTTACCCCCCTGACTTTTCAATTAATATTGAATTGGGAAATGTCATTTCGACTTAGATTGCTTGTTTCCTCAACAGACTTGAACCTCCCAAATGTTGTCCAATAGCAGAAGATATCTTCCTAATTTTTAGATTCTAGTTTTCCTAGATGAATTGGTACAGTCTACTGCTAAATTACCATTTTGAGTTTCATTTTATTTTAGTTATCATGATATTCTGTTATCTATAAGGCATTTTGCATTTTAGAATATTCATACAAATCTGATATATCATTTATAGTTGGCACTTCCTATCATCGGGCTACTCTAAGAAGTTGCAATATATAAATGTAAAGCAAGGGTGTAATAAGTCAAATTACAAGGAATTACCAAGAGTGGACCCCCTAAAATAAAAAACTCAGCTGTTCTCGAATTCTAGAAACCCTCATGTTTGCCGATCAACCCGTTTCGTGCTCTAGCCCTAGCGTGAATTCAATTTTCAAAACTTGACTTTTTATGTTTTATTCAATTTGCATGACAATCTTTGGATTGATGAATGACGTTCATATTTTTAGGTCAGTTCTTAGAAGTGTCTAAAAATCTATAACATTGTTATGATTTCTTTGTATTTGTTCAAATTTTTAATTATGAGACCTGCTTTTCGTTGTGTTTTGTGAATGGGTATTTTTCATTCTCCGGGCTAATCATCAAGTTTTGAGATTTTCTTTATTAGTTAATGTATATCTTTGCATTCTATTTTTTTGTAAAACAGAAACATTACACTAACAATTGTCATATCTTCATTTTAGTTTTGATAATCTAAAACAAACATGAGAAAATTCTTGATTATAGGGAAGTGGGTCTCTAGTAATTTGTTTTTTCCACGCCTCGAGCTAACCTTGAGACGTGGACACTGGACCTAGGACCACAAGTGATCCCAATCTAACTCTGTTAGCATGATCATTAGCATACTAAATAGAATAAACTGAATGTGGAATCTTAATCATACTACCTCCGTTTAAAAAAGAATGTCCCTATTTCTTTTTTAGTATGTTTCAAAAATAGTGACCCCTTTCCTTTTTTGGCAACACTTTAACTTTAAGTTTCCACATTGCATTTTTAAGACCACAAGATTAAAGGGCATTATGGTACATTTAACATAACTTTAATTTAGAACAACAAGATTAAAAAGTGATATTTATTTTCTTAAACTTCGTTCCAAGTCAAACTAGACCATCCTTTTTTAAATGGAGGGAGTAATTTAATATGAAAAGACCAGTCTTTCTTATTTACAAACAACACTGGTGCACCCCATGGCAAAATACTTGGTTTGATGAAGCAATTGTCTAAAAGGTTTTAAAACTAATCTTTCAATTCCTTAAGCTCTGTTGGAGACATTTTGTAAACAGAAATAGAAATAGGTTGGGTATCTAGAAGGAGATTAATTCAAAAGTCAATTTCCCGAGGGACTTCAGGACGATCTAGTGGAAACACTTCTGGAAACTCTCTAACTACTGGAATTGACTCAATAGTTGGGGTTTCACAGCTAGAATCCTTAACCCAACTAGATAATAGATATAACCCTTAGAGATCAGCTTTTATTCATTAAGGTAAGAATTTGACTGACCCATAGGCACTAAGCTACTACTCTTCCATTCTAATATTGGTTTGTCTAAAAATTGAAAACAAACAATCCTAGTTCTACAATTAACTGAGGCATAACATAAATGAAACCAATCAATGCCTAGAATAACATTAAAGTCTACCATTTCTAACTCTACAACATATGCTGAGGTGACCTTCTAAGAGACTGTGATAGGTCAATTTATGTATATGTGTCTAGCTATAACTGGGTAACTAATTGGAGTAGAGACTAAGAAACGTTCTGAATGAGTTTTATGACTAACACAAATTTGAAATGCTATGTAAGGATTTACAAAAGAATGAGTAGCCCCTGGATCTAATAATGCATAAATATCAAGGTGAAAGACTCGTAATGTACCAGTGACTACACAATAACCTTTCCAAATCCTGGCTATCATTAAGATCTACACCGGTTTTGGTGGCACTGACCGCCACCCGTACCATATGAGTTACTCCCTACTCAGTTTGGTGACTGTGCTGTACTCTCGCTCAAGCATACCACCCCAGAATCCTAGACCCTGTGCAGAGAGACCAAATCCCTCAACCTGTGACCAGACTATGCGCACCCAAATCCGCCTTCCTTTCATGTGAGGCACTCACCTAGAATGTCTCTTACACACACTTAGGGAAGTGTGTGTAAAGTCTTGGTGCCCTGACAAAACCCAACACTTCCATGAGCTTAGAACCGGGTGCCTTAACCTCCTTATCATACTTTTCCTTAGATGATGGAACAGTAACTGACGAAGTGGTTGGGATTTAATATTTCTTCTTATTCTTCGAGCGATTTCGACCATCAATTTTTGCTAAGAGTAGTCATAGTTCCCTGTCCTACCATTCTTATTCTCCTTGTCATGTTCCTTAAGCTTATCACACTCAACCTGTTGAGCATGAGTCATATTAATATAGATGTTCATATCTCATAGTAACATATCATTTATTTAATTTGTTTTCATTAAATCTGACACTGCATACAAGAACTTATTCATCTGAGCCCTAGAGTCAGCAACCATGTGAGGAGCATACCTGAAGAGTTGGTTAAACTTGAGCCCCTACTCTTGGGTCTTCATGTTTCCTTGCCTTAAATTTATGAATTCCTTAGCCTTTGCTTCTCTCAACTCTATTGGGAAAAACCTGCCCATGAAGGTATAACTTAAGCAATCCTATGTAATAGGAGTTGTATCTCTACCATTATTTTACTTCCACGGAGTGTACAAGATATGAGCAACATATTTCAGCCGGTATAATGTCAACTCAACCCGATCATTTCTAGAGACCTGCATCACTTCAAAGATCTTTTTGATCTCATCTAACATGTTCTAGGGATCCTCACTAGTCTGTGATGCTATGGATTCATCCGAACAAAGTCACGGACCCTAGCTGTTGTGGATCCTTCATTTTCATTCATATGAGCTTGAACTAGATTGTTCTGATGGCCACACTCAGAGCCAACATCTGAGTGGTGTTCTTGGACTCAACACTGGAGACTTCCTGAAACCTTGTTGTGTTTTTAAACTAGGGTTCTTGTACTTTTTCTCTTTTCTTTCTTCTATTTTTTATTGTTTTAATTTATAATTTTACTTATTTAAGTTTTTGTTATGTTTCTAGGCTTAAAATTACTAAAATTTTATGATTTAGGGCTTAAATGACGTATCTTAGGGGTTAAACGAACCAAAAAAAGACCAAAAGACCCCTAAACTAATTACTGCAAGATTAATCGCCGACCTTGTCTTGAAAGGGTAGGCATTTTGGATTGAATTTCAAATATTGGGTAGACAAGCTTGCTACGGGTGAATCTTATCAGCAACACAACAATTAAAAAAATTATTCCACTAATGGATAAAAACTAAAGGATTAGAACAAACCAAAAATATATTTTGCATGCTAACTGGTATAAGAAGTCGATTTGGCGAGTTCAATGCCTATATGGCATCACAAAGATAAATCGTCCATTAACACAATGCTACAATAAATATAAATTGAAAAGATCATACCCCCCATATCATTAAGAAAAAGTCCAAAACAGAGAAATAACAAATAGAAATTCGAAGAATAATCTGGAATATCAACACTAGATGCAAATCCACAAACTTTGGTTGCAACATAAATCAAGAAATCACAGAGGGATGAATATATAGTATGGGAACATCAAAATTCATAATGACTCACAAACAATGAAGCAACATATAAATGTGTTTTACTTACACCAGTAAATGTCACTTCTTGAAACAAGAACAGAAGGCGATGAATTATTATAACCAAGAAAAATACCTACTCCCAGTAGCGAACGACTATCAAACGTGCTTAAAGAGCAGGAGTTCCACTGGAAGAGCCTCGAAGAACTTGGATGAATAAAATTGAGTGAACCGATGCCAAGACTAAAGAATTCTCAAAAGAACTTCGGATTCAATGGATTTCTTCTTAACTACTAACTCTGAATAATTATTCCCCTTTCCGATACTTCATCCAATTTTAGTAGCGTAATGTTTCTATCAAAAATTCATATTAATTTTTTCAGTGTTTTTCAGAAGAAATTTTATCCCAAAAAATAACTTCTTCAACAGTGAAACATAAGGACTATACATTGATATGGGTACTAATTTTTTTTTTTTTTGGGGGGGGGGGGGGGGAACCCTATCAAGAATTGAATGAGAAGATGCCCTTTTTGAATTTTGAAATGCCAAAACTTTTACTATTTTGAGACGAAACCCTTGTTTTTTAAAGCTTTCAATTCAACCCTATTTCGGATGAGGAAAGGGGATGGAACGATTCCTTTATCGAATCTCCCGTCCTTTGCATCCTGACATTAGGCATACAAGTTGCTGCTATTTCACACGAGCAGAAGGATTCGCATTCCTATTGTTGCGTTTGTGATGCAAGGGAAGAGAATGTTGAAGGAGGCCGACAAGAATTGAAGTCGTCCTGTTGCTTTTTTCCGCGAATTCATCTTGGCGTTGGAGCGTGTCGGTTAGTTTCTGGGCTGCTTAACTTGGGCTGGAGGTCTGTTGTGGGTCTTTGGTATGGGTTTCATGGGTATGGCTGATGATTTTATATTAATTGTTTTGCATCGTATGCTATGAATTGGGATCATTGAAATGTTTATGTGGCTTGAGGAATGTCAAATAAAGCTAAATAAAGGCCCAAATTTTGGTCTTATCACAAATGGGTTTAGAATTTCATTAATAACTAAATAGTAGGAATTAATATAGAATTAATTTATTGCTTCTTACTCTAACCTAAATAAAATAATTATTTTAATTAGAAACTAATTAACCTAGCATAATATAATTATTATTTTACTAAAATTATAATCTTTTTTGATGATTTTTGGATAATCATAAACTATAAACTATATCAATAATTATATACATAATATGTAAAAATATATATCATTATATAAAATTAAAAAGTGAAAACTAATTAAAAATAAACTTTAAAAATATTTTGAATTTATAGAACTACTTATTCTAAATCGTTATGGAATAAAGAAGCTCGTGATTGATTTATAATTGCGACTGGTAAAAATTATAGGTTTCAACATGTTTTGTTATTCTTTATTCTTTTGATGTTGTTTTTGATAAACCAAGTTATGCCAACAAAGAAGCTATATTTACTTTCCTTGTTGCGTATTCACAAGCATGTTTCACTCAACTTGAGTAAAATTGTGGTTTTCATTGTGTTTGATTGTTTGGAATACATACTAATAAGCCTCTTCAAAATATTTGAACTTAACCGTTAATAATAATGTTTCTTTTTCTCTTTTCTTCAGGATGAGAAACTAGAGTTGACCTTAGTTTCCATGGTTAAGGTTTAGATGGGATTGTGGACAAGAGATTTTCTCATTTTAAAATAATAATGTGGTAGTTTTTTTGTTTTTAGTAATGTTTACTGTTTGGGTTATGATTGCTCTTTTCAAAAAAAATCAGATTTAATATGCTCACTCCTCTTTGGCTGATATCGAATGCAAAGTGTCTTGCATCCTGTTATGTTTGAAGTTGGTGTGTCTTTTTTATTTCTTTTCATTATTATATCCTGTTTTTTAGCATGTCATTTCTTTAATATTGTTAGAACAGTTATATTGCTTTCATGGCAATATGTTCTCCACGTGGATTATATCATTTAGATTATTTTAAAAAAAATTATATAGATTAATTTTGGTTTTTTTTTATTAATTATTGGTTGTTATTATTATTTATTAATATTTTTTTGTCTTGTATTTGGTCGAATCGGATTAGGTTTAAAGTTTCTCTTTTAATCGCATGAAAAAACTCCCCCTTTTATTCGTATTTTTTGCATTGGTTCTCTTGCGTTTAAGCCCTTGTTTGTATAGCTTATTCTTTTTGCTAGAATATTTGGGACAGTTCATTGTCCTAAGACCTAAAAAGTGAAGTGTGTTGAAGGCCCAAAATGTCAACTGGGTGAATACAATACCCAAAACAAGTGGGGTTTCAAAATTTCAGGTCCATGCTTACAGGAAACCCAATTAGCCCCTATCCTCTTTCCCACTGCTCATTTTTTCAATTGTTTAACATTTACTTGTTTTATTATTTTTTGTTGTTTTTAAAGTCGAAAATTTCCAATCCCTTAACACGTACCTCGTGTTTTAACACATAAATTGGACGAAGTTCGAATATGTTTAACATAATAATTTTTTTTAATTAGACGGTCACTTAGATAAAGTGCTACGAATCATTTTTCAAGCAAACAATTTCAATAAATGGATTTCGAAAATTACAAGTTGACATGTTAGCCAATAATTAGTTTTCCGGAATCCGCAAGTAGGTGGCTTTTTAGGTGCATAAAAAACCCCCAAACTTCCTAAAATATAAAATAGGATCTCCCCGAACCTTTTAATTTTTTTCATTTTCATTGTTTCTTGTTTTAAGGTCTTTTTGAAAACATAGTTTGCTTAAATTTTTATGCAATCCATCATTTTGAATTTTTGAAGAATATTTTAGTATACTTCTGTTGATAAATGAAAATTCTTCTTACTTGAGAAACTGACATCCCAACAAATCTTTAGCAACCAAGATCACTAATTTCAATAATCTTGATTATATCTTGCTTGAAAATTTGCATCATCTTTACACTAAATTTCTTTGTAAAGAGTAGATCATCCACATAGAGACAAACTCAATGAATCGTGCTGCCATGTTTCTTTTTCACAACAGACGTGTGCTTTCAACTTACTTCTCTGAAAATTTACTTTAGTGCGCAAACTGTATCTATCACTTTACATTGTACCCTGCTCATTAGGCTCATTGCTTCCGAGACCTCGCTTCGCGGCTTTTTCCCACAAATCGTCCTCGGTCACCACCCAAACCCAATTTTCCCTATTGCGTCCTCATTTTACCCCCCCTGCCTAGTCTATGTTGTGCTCACCTCTCGCAAATCCAAATCTACTTCCTACAAGTTTTCTATCGTAAATACGATTTACGTCATTAAAATATCTTCCATTTCTTTTGTGGCAGGCACCAACAAATTAACTCTTTTAGTGTCTCAAGACGAGCACTGGAGAGAAGTTTCTTACAAATCAATATCGGATTTTGAGTGAAGCTCTCGCACCACCTTGCTTTTGTACTTTGGAAATCTCTTTTCTTGAATTGAGTTTGATTTGTATATTCCATTTAGACTACAAATTTCTCTTTCTTCCTTTGGGTAATAGCCACTAGATCCCAAGTATTCTTTGTTTTCAATCAATTCGATTTCTTCTTCCATGGCTTTCTTCAAAAAATCTTGCTTTATTGCTTCTTTCATATTTTCTGGCTCAACCAACCGGCAAAAGTTACACTCTTTTGTTGGTAATGTCAACCCAACATTTTTGTTTCCTCTCTGGGGTAAGTCTTCATCATTTCGATTCTGGGATTTCTCCTCCCTTGAATACTTCTCATCTTGCTCATCCTCGCTTATTTTAAGATATTATAGAAGTATTCTCTATCTTTTATCCTCCCCATTCCTTTTTTTTAATAATAAATAACCCTCTACTAACAAAAAGTTTGTTTTGTTTTGACATCGAGAAGCCTATATACTCTTGTCACTCACTAAAACCAAGAAAGATACTTTTTTTTTTTATTTTTATTCATTGTTCTTTTCGCCAGATACATGAGCTAACACACCAATACACTCGAAAATTTAAATGACTTACATAGTATTAATTCCACTCCAAGTTTCTACTAGTGTCGTGTCCTTGTAGTGACTTTGTTTGACACCTCCGTTAATATGTGAAACAACTGTATGCACTACTTCGGCCCAAAATATTTTGGCGTCTTTCTCATTCACATAGTTCTGGCCAGTCAACAATTGTTCTAATTCTTCTTTAAGAATACATCTTTTTGTTGAGAGTATACCCCGGTTGTAATTGCCTTTGTGAATGCCTTCATTTTTGCAATATTCCTAGAAAATTCTTGACTTGTGTACTTTACCCTTCCTATCACTGCTAGGTTTTGATGCTGCCAGAAAAACTTTTTTTCTCTCTTCTCAACCCGGGCTTTAAATTTCATGAATGTAAGAAAATGCTTCTAACTTTTCATTCAGGAAATAAAACAAGTCATTCATTAGAGAATCATCAGTAAATATTAGAAAATAACCTTTGACTTCCCAAAAGAGTTAGTCTTCATTTGTAACGAACTGCCAGTATGGAAGTCGTTTCCAGGTACACTTGCTCGGCCTCCAGACCAACAACCCTTTTGGGGAAAAGACTTCCTATGATGGGTCCCATATAAAACTTTCACTGGATCCAACCTCAGTATGTATTTGAAGGAAGGCCTTTCACCATGTCCTTTTGTGTCCAAAGCCATGAATCATCTACAATTTCATTTCTTATGCATTGTAATGAATTATGGCACCAAAGGGAATTTCTTTTTATCATCTTTATCTTACTTCAAATATGACTTGATTTTACCTCAATTTTTATAATCATAAATACTGCAATAATTTCTCTACACACAAGAGAATAACCATTTTTCATGGGTTGGCTAACACTAGCAACTTTTCTTCCAAGTCCGGAACATAAAGAACATCATGAATTTGCTTAACTCTACCCTTTCATGCTAATCGAAATAGTAACTTTACCTTTCGCTTTCAACTAGGCTTTCATTCCCCATCTCACTTTAGTAGTGATGCTATTATTAATTGAGAGAAAAGTCTTTTCCCTCCTTTGTCGTGTGAATCTACCACAACAACTATCAACATACCATTTTCGTTGCTTTGTGGTTGAAATCATCAGTTTTATAAGCAGGAAAGGTTTTCTTCCCTTTTTTCCTGCTGTTTTTCACAAAAAATTTCTTGCTCCCGTTTCTTGTGCCAACCATACTTTTCAATGTGGCCAAACTTTTAATAAAAGTAACATTGGGTCTTTCTTTTGTGCCAATATTTTCTGCATTGTAATTTGTATTTTTGCAAAGTTAACAAAAAAAAACTAATGTTTTTCTTACCTCTTTCTTCAACCTTCTTGGAAGAATCATCATGATCCTGCTTCTTTTTTCGCTTGTGATTCTTCTTCTGTTTTTTTGGGTTAATCTTCACGAAAAAGTATTCCCTTCTCGTGTGCACAAAATGATCCAACTAGCTCTTTGATGGAAAGCTTAGAAAAATTTTTCGTCTCCTCATTATAGCAACGGTGTACTCAATACTTTTCTTATGACACTAAGTAGAATATTTCCACAACTTGTCGGGTAAGAAATTGTAACACTAATGATGTCTCATTTGATTTAACAATATTTTGCCTCTTGTGCAAATCTTCATCATTATTTCCAGTTCGTCCATCCTTAAATTTTCAAAATCTCTTTTAAGAGTTTGGAAGATTTATAGTGCCGTACTTTCGTCCACACACAACCTCCTGTTCAGAGAATCTCAAGCTTCCCCTTTGCGGTTTTTCCATCCCACAAGTCCACAACCCTCAGCTTTTAAATATTCTCATTCTTACTTCCTGTATTAATTAAACATTAATTCCATCAAAAATGGAGTAGAATAACTGAAGATTCAACACCTCTTTGTTTTGGCTGCCATAATTTCTTTTTCTCTTGCACCTAACCCCAGCTTAAACCCAAAACGCTGTCTCTTGATACAAATTTGAAGGAAATATGGAAGGAAAATAGTATCTTTAGAGAATGCTCAAGTTTATTATATTCAACTTAAGGCCACTTGAGATTATTACAATCGTAAGCTACATCATTATTTATACTACTTAAAATAGAAAACAAAAAGTCTTACACAAATAACTAAATACATGTAGCACAATTTACTAGAAACAAGTACTACGCAATTCTTAAGAGACTTCTTGAAACACTAAGAGATAATTTCAGAAGACTAAACATTGATGCATTAATTCCAACAGAGGTAGCTTCTGCTGTTTATCATTTTGAATATTCATGTTAGGGTCTATTTGTTATGAGAAGATGTACCTTTGAAATGTTTCACCCATGCTCTTCTTTTTAAATAATGATGTCCGTGACCATGATGAGAGGGTGTGAAGACTAGCCATTATTTTCATATCCAAAAACAATAGATTTGTTATCTAGTTCCTTTTACTGGAATCTATAATGTCATGCAAACGTGATTCTTCCAAAAAAATGCTCAATTCTTTTTTAGAAATGTAGGACCTAATCAAATGTTTCTTTGTTTTGATGGATATTACGCTCTCATGTAGTCGAAAATATCACACATTTTTGACAAAGGAAGAGAATCAGTTAGAGAATGCATTGTCTTATTTGTCATTGTGAAGGAGAATACATAAGAAGAATGGTACTCTACTTTTAGGAAAAAAATTGCTTGATAGATTTCAAAATTCCACTTAAAATAAGAAAGTGAAGGAACTGATTGCATCCATATGTGAAAGGCATGGTCATTAACATTCTTACGTATGCGTAATTTTTTTGCCCTGATAGTGAGTTTTTTTAATTATTTGTCAATTATGTGTTGCTCTATAAGTTCAGCTTTTTTTAAAAATTTATTGTCACTACTATTAATTGTTTTTAATAGCTAATATTTTTCTGTTACTTCTCAATTTGCTTAATGTTATGCATACATCTCAATAAAGAGGCCAAATTCACTCTTAATTTTAAGTTTTCATGTACATGATGTGTTTTGACTCCGTCATTTCCCTCTTTCAAGTAAGCATGGAGAGGGGTAAAAGGCCTTAAAAATTATAAAGATAAATTGTTACGACAGACAAGGCCTGAGACTAATTCATGTTGATATTATTTGGATCTTTTTGTTTTGCCAATAAGACAGTACTTATATCTTACTTCTCTTTACTCAATTGGAAATCTGATCAAGTAATGTGATTGACGATAGTTTATAATTCAAAACATCAAACATGTCTCCTTTCAAGCACCAAATAAACTTTCAATGAAGTCATGCACATAATTTAATGAGTGAAAGGGATAATCAATTGCGCGGATGTGGTTGGCTTGTTATGTTGTATTGGTTTTTAACACAGTAATGTTAAATTGTACAACAAGACTGATGTAACCATCTTTCTAGAGAAAGCAGTCGTAGTATCTAGCACCAAGTTTGTTCAGTGTTGTTTCAGTCAATCACTAAAATCTTATTATTATATCATAATTATTTTTACTAGGTAGATTCCCCAGTACAAAAATACAATGTTTTTAGCTTCCACATAGTACATATCTTACTTAATCATTGTCAGTAGATTTATATATGCCAATAATCAGAGTAACTTTGGGATGATCCATGATATTATGAACCGTGTTACGTCTAGGGGTATCCTCAAGGGTGAAATGTTCTTACCCTTGTGTTGAGGGAGGACAGGTACATTGAGTTCATTAATCTTCAACCAGATAATCTTATTGGGAAGGAGTATGCTTTGAAATTATATACAATTACCAAATATGCTTAAACTATGTTTGCCGATTCAAGTATCAAGAAATAAGTTTGTGTCCGTGCTTTTGACGTTATGGTCAAAGAAAACGCCTAATTTCCCCCATCTTGTTTAAGGGATATCATTGTATCCTGTTTGATAGTTCAGCAGGCACAAAGAATCATAATAAGAGATCTAAATAGAAAACTAGGGAGTCACGATGGCACGAACGGATAATCGTAATTTCTCACATTCCAGGTCCGGGGGATGTAAAGTTTTCTAGATGATCTAATGGAACACAAGTTTCAAAGTGGTGGAAAAAAATCCCTAGAATTAATTGTCTAGCACATTCAAAAATGATGTTTTTGTTGTGGAAACGGATCATAAGTAAGGGATTGTCCCTTAAATTTGGATAATAATGAGGAGATAATTATCTATGGGCTCAACCCTTACCTTTCCTCATGGCTGGTTAAAAACATAATAGGTCATTATGCACTTTGGGCTCGACTAGATCATGAGGTTCCTCGGATCCAATGATTGGTAAGTGTAATGATATTTTGCTAGTTGTTATGAAATAACATGAATGTTTCGTATTTCTTGGCTATTGTAGACCCCTAATGCAACTAAGAGAAATCTTGATTCTGTGGAAAGCTGATTGTTACTCCAAATTACAAAACCTTTGTTTAAGGCCGTACATGCTTTCCATTATTTGGTTCATGTGCAAGAGAAGAATATTATTAGAATTTTAATTCTATTCTAAACATACTTTGATCCTAGGTTGTAATAGATGGATTTAATTGTTGTCTAAGTTAGATATCTCTGGTTGAATGACATACCTAATACTTTGCCACTTATTAAGAAGATTTGGAAAAGTATATACTTATTTACCTCTTATGAGTAGCAAAGAAAATCTTGGTCATTTTTTAGTGCATTGAAATTTTGTATTAGGAAAAATCTTCTATTTTATAGTTAGAAATGTACTTGAAATGTTTCATCACTATTTGTCTTCTTTTTAAAAATGTTATGTCCCGTGACCATGATGAGGTGTGAATAATATAGCATTTGTTCATCCAAACAAATATTTAGTAGTTTCCTTTTAACTAGAATCTTAATGTCATGCAAATGTGATTCTCCCAAAAAAAAGCGCAATTTTGTTTTTGAGAACGTAAGGACCTAATTAAAATTTTCTTTTTGGTAGGATTGTACGCTCATATATCTGCGAAAATATTACACTTTTTTACAAGGAAGAGAATCAGTTACAGATGCATTTCTTAGTTGTCATTGTGAAGGAGAATATTACATAACAAGAATGTGTACTCTACTTTTAGAAAACAAATTGCTGGATAGATTTAAAATTCCACTTAAAATAAGAAAATGCAGAACTTATTGCTTCCATATGTGAAAGGCATGGTCATTAACATTCTTACGTACGTGTAATTTTTTTTCTCTTATATTGGCTTCTTTAGTTACTTGTCAATTATGGGTTGCTATTTATTTTCATTTTTTTTTTATAAAATTAAGTATCACTAATATTTTATTGTTTGTAATAGCTAATATTTTTCTATTACTTCTCCTTTTGCTGAAAGTTATGCATACATCTCAATAATTTCCAGTTTTCTGAAAAATTGTGTATATGGTTAAGTTAAAGTGGCCGAATTCACTCTTAATTTTAAGTTTTCATGTATGATGTTTTTGACTCCGTTATTCCTTCTTTAATGTAAACAATGGAGAGAGGTAGAAGGCGTAAAAGTATAAAGAGAAATGGTTACGACAAGGCTGAACTAATTTATTTGATATGATTTGGATCTTTTGGTTGGCAAAAAATCAGTACTGATATCATTACATCTATTTACTCAATTGGAATCTGATAAAGTAAAGTGAGTGATGATATTTATAATTCAAAATATAAAACATGTTCTCTTTCAAGCACCAAATCAAAATTCCAATGAAGTCATGCACATAATGAAAGGAGTGAAGGGATAGCCCAATCGGCGGCGGAAGTTTTGGGTTTGGCTATGTTATGTTGTAATGGTTTTTACACCAGTTTCATTCATTGTAAACCGAAGACTGATGTACCAGCTTTCTAGAGAAAGAAGTCGTAGTTGATCAATCTACCAAGTTCAAGGAATTTTGAAGAACTGCGTAGTAATAGTTTTTGGGAATCACAAGAAGACACTATCATTTTACTTGTACTACTTGTGCGTAATTTTATTAAAGATCTGTATTTTCTTTTCCTAACATTTAACGTATATGATTTCCACTATCCCAATCATATAAGCTTACGCAAGTTCAACTATATTTTTTTCATGTGCTATTCCCCCCTCCCCTCCCCCCGCCCTTTAGGTACTTTGGTTGCTATCATTTGGTTTGTCATCAAATGATTATGCAAACCATATCATTACATGAAATATCAAGTGCCAGAACGGGCCATGCAAATCTAGTCTACTAGTACTAGACACTTAGGGCAACAAGTAAAGTATCGCAAGGCGGGATTTACACATATCTTATTCCTATCTTATGGATAGAGAAACTATTTCTTATTAACCCTCGTCTTGATAAGATATTTACAATATTTAAACGTATAAATAGTAGTTAAGAAAAATACACTGTATACCTGTATTCGAAAATACACTCAACACTCATAGGAATTTAGTTATGAAGGAGGTACAAGCCTTGCTTTCCCTAGTCAATAATAAAAGTTATCTGGGTCCTATCTTTTGAGTTGCTTTTAAATAAAAAAATAAAGATATATATATATATAATTTATTTTAATTAGAATGAATTTTTTCCTTATGGGATATAGGTTGTGTTTAGTCAACCAAATCATTTCTTTTAACTCTTTTTTCTTCTAGTGTTTTTCAAAAATAAGAATAAAGTCTATAGAGTCTACCTTGATTTTTGTCCTCTAAAAATAAAAAAAGGGGGGTTTAGAATAATTACAATGTACTTGAAGAGAATGATACAGTTTTTTGTCTTTAGATATCAAGTAATCTAAATCCATGCCTTCGTGATTATAAAAATGATAAATGGTTGCAATATTATATATTTAATATGAAGAGATGATATCATTTTTGGTCTTTAGATATACTATGTATTCTATCTGTTGTTCAACTTAGCATATCTATATCATGCATGTTCAGTACATTCAAATATTGATGCATTTTCATGGTGTAGGTTTAGGCACTAAACATAAACATCACACTTAAATATATTGATTCTTGATTCAACATCAACAACTTCAGTTGTGAGTCCTCATACATCGAGTTTAAGAGACATGCTTTCTAGCTTAGTCTTTATTTCTAGTTATGAATTTTGTTTGGTTAGTGTGGGGAAAGTCTCAACAACTTTATTCAATAGATACTTTTTAGACAAAGTAGTAGATTCAACTCGAGTTGTTAAGTGTTGTTTCAGTCATCACTAAACTCATATTATTATATCATATCTATTCATACTAGTTAGATTCCCCCTGTCCAAATATCCAGTGTTTTTTAGCTTCCACATAGTATAATATCTTATTAATCATTTTCATATGCTTTATATAATGCAAGTCTCACGAGTTAACTGGAAAACTCATGATATTAGGAACCAAGTTTACGTCTAGGGGTAGCCCAGCCTCAAGGCGTGGAACTTGTTCTTTCCTCTGAGATGAGGGGGGGGGAAAAGATACTGGAGTTTCATATCTTCACAAGATATATTAGTGTGAATGATATGCTTTGAAATTCATCCAATTGTCCAAATAGGCCTCAAACTAATGGTGTGCCGATTCCACGGGAAATCGATGAGTAAGTTGTGTGAGGTGCTTTCTAACTTGGTGGTCACAGAAAAGCCTAATTTCAGCTTGTTTAAGGAGAATGTATTTCTCAAGTTTGTAATTCAGGCACAAAGAATAGAAGAAGAGACCCTTTAGCAGAAAACTATGGAGTCAAGAGGGCAAAAAAGGATAATCGTAATTTCTCGCATTCAGGTCCCGTGAAGGTAACGTTCCCAGGTAATAGTTCCTAATGAGCTAATGGGAACACAATTTCAAAGTGGTGAACAGGCCCACAAAAATTGAGTATTAGAAAATTCAAATCTATGTTTTGCTTGGGGAAGGAATAACAGATCATAGATAGGGTTGCTTTTAAATTGCTAAGAATGAGGGATAATAATAACTATGGGCTCAACCTTGTCCTTTCTCAGGGTCAATAGTGGTTAAAACAGAAAGAGGTCCTATGCACTTGGGCTCGACAAGATATGGAGGGTTTATCGATCGCAATGATTGGTAATTTTAGGGATATTTTAAGATAGTTGTTATGAAATACTTGATGTTAGGTCTTTCATTGGTCTATTGAAGGACCCCTAAAATGCAACTTAAACACTCCCTTGATTCATGTTGGAAAGCTGATTGTTTACTCAAGTAAGAACCCATTGTTTAAGGAGTACATGCTTTCATTATTTGGTTCATTTGTTAAGAGAAAGAAAATATTACTTAGAATTGTAATTCTATGTCCTAAACCATACTTTGATCCTAGGTGTGAAATCGATGTATTTAAAAGTGTCTAAGTTAGATAATCTATGTGTTTTAATGAAATCCCTAATCCTATCGACCACTTTATTATTAAGAATTTGGAAAAGTTACTATTTTACTCTTATTTAGGTGCCAAGAAAAATCTTGGTCTTAGTGCAATTGAAATTTTGTATTAGTAATATGAAGGTGTGTTGGGAATGGTTGATCAAAGATAATAGAGAAGTTTCAGCAATTGAAGCTGAAATAAGAGCAGTTAAGAGAAGTTTTGAATTACTGTGTTTTTCAAAAGGTTGTTCGACATTACTATAGCAACAAATTCATTGATTACAAGAAAGTCCTGAATGGGTTTTGGATGGTTCCTTGGATTGTTTTCTAAGAATGAAGCACACATAATTTTTTCCAATGCACACTGGGGAATGTGGAGGTGGTTCACATATTCAGAGAAAGGGAATACTTAGCCAATTTTTTTTATTAATAATGTTATTCATTTTGCAGCATAGATACACATAGATATTACCACATACATAAATTATCATAACAAGCACAAGCCATCAGTAAATTGGAGGGAAAATACTTTAAATCCCTAATTTGAGGATAAAAAAGAATGCAAAATATGGAATTTTACCACAGATGCAAACAAATCAAACGTTGATACGCAGGTCTTTGACAGGAAAAATTAACAAGAATAATATAAAAAAAAATGATACTTCCATACAACAAGAAAAGAAATACAGTCACCATCATAGTTATTTGTGCATTTAAATTTTTATATCATATTAATATTAGGATGCTTACCTCTCTAGATCCTGAAATCATACAAGGTGTAATTAGCTACACGGATCTCAACCCGTGTAAATCGATTTTTTAACGTATAATAATGCTCTAACAAGGATATTGACTTAATAAAAGCCCACAACTGATTCCTAAAAAAATTTAATTTGTGTGTGGTCCGCATCCCATCACGTAAGTCATCACTCCCACTAATATGATCACTCATCAAGTTGAGAGTACTCTTGGGTGTTTAATTATCGCAGCCTTTTGACGTATAAGTGATTACACTTCGAAATTGGTGTATTGATACAATTAGCTAGTCTAATTGAGTCGATGGTAGTGAAGGTAGACATTGGGGTGACATTCATATCGGAGAAGATGAAGCCTCATCGGAATGTGATTTTGAGGAAGTCAGACAAACCAATTATGGGAATTTTTTGGAAACGCTTTCCAAATTGTTACTTATCTTTCTTTAATTTTCTTTAAAATTTTTTTTTGTTTGTTTTCATTCATGTGGGGCCACTTTTGGGACCTTATGACATTTAATATCCTCTCTCTTCGTTTTATTTATTAAATATACAAATGGTTTGAATGACTTAACCTACAACATTCCCACGTAATGACTCGTGATTTTATAAATTTGATTACGTAACGAATAAATGAACTAGTCGATTATAAATGTGGTGTTTGTTTTACATAAAAAAAACTCTTGGCATGCATTGTACTAGATTCTGGTACCCTCCAATATTCTAGAACTATGTTTCCGCGTAGATTTTATAAGTCCCCTCTACTAGTTAATCAAATTTAGTGATGACGCCATAATCCATTCCTCTTTATCACTGACAAGGAATATTGGATCCCTCTTGATGGGATGGTTATAGATCGGACTCCACGTTTACCTCACGTGGTTATATGGTGAAAAGTAGCTCCCATAATGATCTCTTAAATGCATTTACTAGGTTAAAAGATCAGAATTAACATTTTATGGGCTGTAAAACTTCCTGAAACATGGGTCTAATGGCTAGCTAAGAGTGTAACTAGGGGGGGCTACTATTACCGACATAGTCATGTAGATAAACGTGAAGTTCCGATGTAAGACCCCATCTAGAGACCTAATATGCCTTGTCACGGGATTTAGAGGCAGGAGATGGGTGTGATCGCTAAAACTATGTCGAACAGAGGGGACTTATAAGCCTACTCGAGCACATAATTCTAGGACTTTGAAGGTACACTAATACATAGAACGACCATTGCCACCGCACTTTATTTTTTTGGTAAAACAACCCCACATTTGTATCAACTAGCCATTTAATTTCATATTAGCTAAATTTATAATCATACCATTATTTTTTAAGCAAATTTAATTCAACATATGTCTTATTATTAAATAAAAACAAGGTATAATAAATGGCCAAAAGACCCAAAAGTAGCCCGTAGAAAAGAAGCAACACAACCTAAATAAAAAATTAAAGAAATAGTAAGTAACCAATTGGAAATGTTTCCCAAAAATGGGTGTGTCCTGTTAGGCTTCATCTTCTCCGATGGAAGTCCTTCCTAAATGTCCTGCGTTTTACGAAAATCGACTCCAAGCCCTAGCTAAAATCATTAATGCACCCAATTTTTCGGAGTGTAATCCTTATACAATCAAAAGGCTCTCAATGACGCTATGATTTCCAACACTCCCGAAGGGAAAATTATTGTAAACCTTTGATGAGTGAACATCTTAGCTTGGGAGGTCAAGCAGCTAGCGACGATGTAATGCGACCACATCACAAAAAATCACTCTTTATAAGAAATAGATTATACTTCCACTGATCCAGTTCAACCCAATATTAGACATTAGTCTCGTATTGTTATCGGCGATCTTAGGAAAAAACCCGGACGAGATCCGTCGAAGCTATACCACCATTATAATGAATTAGTCAGATCTATAGAGTTTAAGAATTCTAATATTTATCTCATATCAAAATTGGAAACAACGGAGCGCATAGGTTTTTAATGGTTTCTTTTTGATTCTTTCTGTGATGCAGTGTAGTTCACAAAGAAATGTCTTGATGGTTATTACACCATTGTAATTGTTTTTGTCATAGCAACAAGGAGGGGGGGGAATGCGTTATCAACTTGTAAATGTGCTCCATGATTTGGAAATCCCCAATAACTTTGGGAAGAGGCTATCGTTTTGTTGTATTCTCGAGATGATATAGAACGAGTGGATGATTCTTTCCAATGAATGTGCGGACGTTATGTGACTTTTTGGTGTGGAGAGACTGTATATTGTGAAGTATCTTTGTGTATCTAGTGTGCCAATGAAATAACAAGTACCCCTTCTTTGAATGTATGAAACACCGCACATTTCCTATTGTGCATTGAAACATTTATGTGCGGCGCACAGGGCCAAGAACGAAAAAATCAATGGAACTCCCAAACTGACTTTCAATGTTTCTTTATAATAGGAACAATTTCCTATTTTGCCCTATGTTTTAGCATATACGGGTAAACTTCCACTTCATGCAGTGCCTAGAGTAATGAGGGGATGTCCAATGCACTAAGACGAAGGGGATTTTTCTAATTGGATGCGACCTATCAGGTATTGGCACAGGTTTGATACTCCACCAAGGACATGGAGTTTCCAAGTCTTCATCATTGCAGCCAGTTATAAAATGGAGCATATTCTGAATACCAACTTGTAGTGTTAATAACTAGTGGGCCAGAAAGTATTGGAGGTATATCTTCAACCATGGATATCTCACTTTTAGAACAACAAGAATATCAGTCTATTCACACTGTATAACCAAAAGCTTTTATACATAGAAACAGGCCATTTCTAATAACATTAATTCTCTTAGCAAATGAAAAAAATAATGAAAACCAGGGACGCATTAAACAAAGGTTAAAAGCTTTGAGACAATAACTTTCAACCATGAATCAATGACTGTTCGTAGTTAGGGACAGTTAGAGGGGGCATGTAATTTGACAACTTGCCAGGCTTGAAACAGACGTAATATCAAGGGTACTTGAGGCGAAGTACTAGGGCTAAAATATCATTACTTACTAATACTAATATCCGGGGAACTCTCATATTTTTGTCTGCGCAAAAGTGCATAGTACCGTAAAGCCATGTGGCCGCAGAGATTGACCTTAGATTCTTACCTCAAGTAACCCGTATATATACATTGTTGGCAAAATGTGTATATGTGTCCCATATGCACACCATCCACACTAAGGAACCAAACATATTTGGTTCAAAACCAAAGAGAAATTATCATTCATGTCGTTGTCCACCTTTGACAGAACATACATATTCATGACATATAACATAACATTTCTTTAGGCCAAACAAGGGGAAAATAAAATCATCATGGAACCCAATGAATAACATTCATATCACTTGTAAATCATTTTAAGACTCAACATCTTTTAATTTAACTTCATTTGGAGTCTTTCACCATGAAAATAGGCCATTTAAGACTGTAAGACACGTCTCTATAATCGTATCAAACCCTACTCCGTGCAATGTGTGGAAAATAGAATCCCTACTAACACCCTCAGATTGGTAGACGTCCTCCACTAACTATTCTTCACATCTCACATGATGGGAATCGGGGAGGTTTTTGGGAATAAAAGTAAGGAAGACGGCGAAAAAGACCATTGGATGGCATATCATGGGAGATCCGGTATCATATAAGCCCGCACATCGTAAATATAGGTTTACTTCTCTTAGACACCGTATTTATCTTAAGTGGATCCACAGATCTCGACCTATGTGGCACAATAGTTTATAAGATAAGGGCGATGCTACTAGTAGATAACCCACCCCCCTCAACTACCACGTATAAGCCCCACCCAAGAGTATTTCTACTTAGATACCGCCACCTCAACCTCCTGGATGAGCAATCCATGTTATTCAAAGAATTAAACAACTCGGTGCTTAGAAGCCTACATTCCCATAGAGTATCAATCACGCTTTCCAACAATTTATGGTCATTGTGATATATCAAAAGAAATACTGAACTTTCTACTAGACCTTCGCCCCTGACTTACGAGATGAGAATCATTCAAACCCCACCTTTCATTATTCGGAAAGGATGTAGAAATCATTATCATACTCCGCCTCAATTACGATGTACATCTATCTCCGATTCCACATTCATTAATTCCTTCACTATCGATAGGTCCATTTCATTCTAGGCATAAAACACATTCATAGAGCTCTCCACCAACTTAGAATACAATAATATATACATTAGTAAACACCTCATCTTTCAAGTGGAGCAACATCCAAGTTCACATTTTAAATCACAAGTAACTTCTCATATCTTTGCCTTCAAGCCTAATCTCCACTTCCAATACAACAAAAATTCCACCAAAATTAATCAGGGTAGGAACATACTTGAAATTCTAAAGCCATTTAATAAATCCTATTCACATGCTTTTTCATTATCAAACCAACCAATTCTTAAGGAATAAACTAGGAATATAGAGAATTAGAGGTTCAAAGATTTTTGCATATGTAACTCATCTCCACAAATCACAGAATTCGATCAATCACACACAATCATAAATTTAACAAACACTAATAACCATAAATGAGTCCTTAGGAACCTTTTAAAACAAATCATTCGTGAAAGAACCCCTCGGAGGAGGGGGAAACCTAAAAAAGAAAAAATTAATAGAAACAAGTACCAAGAGGAGACACGGAAAAGAGAAAGACGGCGACAAGGCTACCATCAGATTGATAAAAACCCTAAGTTTTTAATACAAAGAAAAGAGAACTTTTAAATCTTTGGTTCTAAATTAAAATATGTCAAATGTACCAAAATGTCCCTTTAATCTTTGGTATTAAACATTCCACGTTTAAAAGTTAAAGTAACGTGTTGTGTAAGAAAAAGATGGAAAAGGGTCCATTGTTTTTCAAATAAATGAAAAGGAAATATTGCCATATTTTTTAAAAACGATGGAGTAATGACTATTTGAGACAAATGAAAAAACATTTTATGATAAATAACAATTTTTTTTTTGTCATTTTTTTTTAGAATATACTCATATGGTCATCATTAATTAAAAAGGATATTTATTTGACAGAGAGTCATAAAAAGGAGTCAAAGATCGTCATATTAAATTTTGTTTTATTATTAACTATTGTATGGACTGTGTTCCACTTTACGTTGGAGTGTTATTGTTCAACAGTTTATGGTCCTTTGTCAACTTCTAATATTGTTTCAATTATGGACTTTTTAGAATTTAAAAATTTTTTTTTACATCTTACCAACTATTCCATGAGATTTCTTTCTTAGACTTCTTCTATACTTAAATCTATGTATCACTCATAGTTTTTATGTTGACATAAAATAATTTTCTTTTTTTAATGTAACAAGTTAAGATTTCAGAGAAACACTATTCCCTTAATAGAAAAGTTGTTTCCAATTATTAAAAAATCAAAATATACAAAGTATTATCAATGATTATATGGTAAAGCCAAAAAATAGTTCAATCCCGTGATAAGCAATAGGGGACGGTTTCCAATAAAAGAAAAAGATAGTCGTCACGTCAGAGAATGAGGGGGTATGCAAAAAGTACAGTTTTTGGGTAAAACCAAGTTTTAATATTCCACTTACACTTACGAAACCAAATATCCATTTCCTAGCATGAGGCCTATATTACACTACATACATGTCCTTACTATGTCCTATTCTAGGTATTTAAAGATATAGCGTACAAACCATGGGAAGGCCCTATGATGTTTTGTTATCGTGTTACCAGTAAAGAAGAATACTTTTGAGAGCATAGAGCATAGTACCCCGTCCCAACTACATTACTATGGGAATTCTTTTGGTTGGAGGCTCATCAGTGTTTGCATTTTAAGTAGTCCTTGTTAGAGCTTAGTAATTATCCACAGGGTAGCAGCATGAATTTGTGGATATATATGAGATACACATCTATTGTCCTTGACAATGTTTAGATTCAGGGCTTTGGGATACAAATGTGTTTTGGGGGAATAGTTGGTTGTGTATTGTTCAAAAGTTTTGTTAATGATTTTGAGGGTGAATGTTACTGATTTCTTATCAACTTGAGGACATGACATGGTTCTAACACAATGATGGGTGCTAAGTAAACGTCGGTAATGTTTGCAGCATTTGACACTTGAAAAACCAAATTGTACTTAAAAATCATGTGTGTTATATGGAAATGAATGTTTTTTGGTGGTGTTTTTGTGCAGGTAAAAAAAGGTTGTCGGATGGAAGAAGAAAGAATAATTTTAGGTCGCGATCTGAGAAATTGATGTGCGCAAATGGTGTTGACAACTGATCCCTGTGATGGGTCCCCGTGTCCTGTCCTAACTAGCCGTGGAGAGTGGCTCGTAGTTGATCATACCAAAAAAAAAAAAGGTTTGTAGTTTAAGGAAGTTTGGTATAAGTTTGCAGTAAACGTATCACGGATAGTACCTATATGTTTGCCATGGAAATCAATACAATTGTTACAAAAAAAACAATTGTCGCTAACAGGTGAACGCATAGCCAGATCAAGGACTTGTAAATGGGATGTAACCATGAAGATAACAACGGCGCCAGGACACAGCCAGTGTGCCCGGGGGGGGAGAAGGGGCTTTAACGGTCCGTGGTCATGTCCCTGGTGAGGCCAGTTTCGTTGTATTGTGTGGCATTGAATACTGCATGTTGGGGAAATTCCAAGTGAGGATCCAGACCACGGGGTGAAACTCAAACGGACCGTGAGGTATATCTTTAGACAGGTCCTCTGGATTATTGATCGGGCGTGGTTGCAAGTGGGTGGGGTTTCCAGGTGCAAGCAATGGATTACGCCAGTTGAGGATATTCTATTGTAAAAACCATAGAAGGATTCGAGCGGTGATTAGTGGAGCCTTAATGGTCACAGAGGCGTGTCGTGCCTGGGCCCGACATGTGGTCAGTCCTACTTCGAGAAGGACTCTATTTTACTAGAAATGATTATTTTTGAATTAGGTTGAGGGGCTTTTTTCTGTGTTTTATTATCTTCAATAAATTGAACAACTAAACTTGTTATCGCATTATCATCAGTTTTTATTTTAAATTTTGGATGGTTGATCTAAGTTTAAAGTTAGATTTTTTGTTATAGATTATTTAAGTATTGTTGGTTTGCTGATTATTCCTCCTAAGTTATTGCATATCAATGTAATTTATTATGGTTCTTGTTGTTTGTTTTGTGTGAAGCCCAGAGGCTAAACCAGCACGACAGAACAGGGTTGTGGGATACCTGATGTCGTTATAATGTACACTTCCAATAAAAGATTGAAAGTGCGTTCATTGTGGAATAAAAATCGCTTAGTTTTCGATTTTATTATCTATATAATTGATGAGTGCACGCAGTAGATTGGAGCTTGTATATGATATTTGTTCAGAAAAAAAATCAGTTAGGAAAAAATTGACCTAAACTAAACAAAAATTGGCGTTGACATGTGTGTGAAGTTCGAGAGAAAATACTTTCACCTCGAACCAGTGGACGCTAAGGGTCAATGTACTACCACCGATACAGGGAGACCGCTGTAGGGAAGATGTGAGTGGGGACCGAAGAGTTGTGTCGTGATTAGCAAAGGGTGGAGAGTGTCATACAAATTAAAGTCCACAAAAAAAAAAAAAAAAAATAGATAGTAATAGTTTGTAGTTTGTGGAATCATCATCACGGAAACAAAAGGTGAAAAGCTAGAACTATCACAAAGCCGAAAAGAGACCAACTCAAAACCTAACGTTATGAGTTGACAATATGCGTGATTTCTCTTCATAAATTGAATCCAGTTTACCACACGCCTCTGGCAAATAGGTTCTGGTTAGGGGGGTCATTAATCCCATGGAGTTTGATATGCATGTTTTTTCAGGTATAACATTTTAACTAAGCTAATTTACTTTTCATTATTATTTTTATTTTGGCGATAATAACAACATTTCGATTAAACGCATCACGAAACCTGTTTTGTCAGGAAATTCATTGTGGGATCCGCTACTGGCTGGGTTTAGTCTTTGTAAAAATCGACATCGACCGAATGTTAATACTTAACTGTAAATCGAAGATAAGTTGGATATATCTGTACCCCTTATTTATATTCAGTTATCTTGGTTGGTTTAAATTTTTTCTAGGTTTTCACGTTGTCCCTGGTTTATTATCATCGTGTTATGTCCCCAAAGACCTAACCCTATTCTTCTTGAATGCCCTCAATTGATTTTTTGCAATTGGAGTAAAGCTGTTTCCGGTGTTCGCTGTCGTATTTGATGGAAGGTCTCCTTTTCCGTGGACAAACTTAAAAGGCAGTTACATTTTAATCACAGCGTAGCGAAGAGATCAAGTAACAACATCTGTACTCTTTGAATTCATAGTGAACTTAAGAAGATCACTATAAAATTAAGTTCTAAGTCCCTGAAAGAGCGGTCCAAAACTTTATTCTTCCCCTATAATACAAACACGCACTTGCACGTTATCACTACAAAGTTTAGGGATTAGGGGAGAAAACTAAAAAAGAAATCATTATCGTTCCCAAGGGATTTTCAAATGATAAACTTCATATTTTGACACACACCAATTCTTAAAAAAATATGAGTAATTTTTCTCAAAATTCTTATGATTGTTAACTTCTAATATTTGTATGCATAAATAAAGTAACCAAGATTGAGGATTTGACTCAAAGATTCTGTTTCAAGCAGTAAGACAATTTCACCCTACTCAGATGAGCAACCAATAGCCTGTATTATATTCTTTGCGTAGAATTAATTGTGAAATTATCAATTAACATGGTTTACAGAATACTTTTATGATTGGAGGGCGGGGTTGACACGGGGCAGGACCTCTAGTCCCCTACTCCATTTAGAATACTAGTCAGCGGGATCGTTGAGGAAGTGATAATAGAATAATTGGGAGCATTATATTTCTTTCTTCTTGTATATCCCTAACCAAAGCAATTTGAATCAGTTCTGGCCATACCTACTAAAACCTATTACCGGAAGAGAGGGGGGGGGAAGGTGAGATGGAGCGGAAAGGGGGAGGGTGTGTTATCGAAGGTCATCAAATGGTTTGATTGAGCTCGTCTATATTCTTTGGACTATCTAAGCCTCATAGTGCCAGTTTATATTAAACAATACATTTATCATATGGTGATGTAATACAAAACACTGCCAGGATCGTGCAAGAATATCGAAGAAGTGTATAATAGTGAAAACCAAACTTAATTCAAAAAGCCTTACATAATCACATCAATTCCTAGCTGGGAGACAATTCAATTCAGGCTTTTGAAAAACCGACAAAATACAATTTTGTTCTCGATTCAAGAAAAAGAAGAGTTAGAGAAAGATCAACCTATGTCAACATTGATAAGTATCCTTGCGAGCACAAACAAAGTCGGCCAAGTGTGAAGAGCTCTAAGGGTCTATTTATAAGAGTTGGAAAACTTGGAGACAAAGTTTACTACAATTACAAATCCTTCCTAAGAAGTCAAAATTTCATCAGGTTTTGCACCTGAAGATCGCCTCTGAAGTCTCATCCTTGGAGCGTCGCGCCTAGTGGAGCACCATTCAGGTGCCTCAGAACTTCCCACCTTGGCATGTATTGCCTAGAAGAGTGACAAGAAAGAGAATCTAACCTTTCAGTACTGGCGCGACACGTCTCTCAGTACGCCATGCCTATGTGATTCCATATTTAGTCTACTTTTCGCACGCCTTTGCATATCTTTTCTTCAATTCCACACAAAGATTCTTGAAAGTTACCGAAAATTGTAATCATATGTTTTAGTGCATAATAATTTCAAGTATAATAAAATCATGATAGACTCAAGATGATTCATTACTTAAACATATTTATGGTAAAATATTTACAACATAGGAAGATAAATACACCTAAGATAACACCGCTAGACATAACACAATATCATGAGTGACCCCAAGATGGACTTGAGTCGTGAATAAATAAATCTTCATGAAAATGACTAAGTAAGACATGTACTATGCGGAAGCGAAAAACAGTGGATATCTGAACTAGGGAAAAACCCACTACTCTAAATATATATTATATAATAATAAGAACCTTGTGCGATGACTTTAAACAACCACTTTAGACTCGAGTTGGAATATACTACATATGTCTGAAAAAGTCTCTACTGAATGAGATATTGGGCCTGCCCCAAGCCTAATCCTAATTGTAACCACGTATTCAAAAATAGACTCAATGTGGGATTTTTCAGAATTGCAAAGGGGCAACCAATGGTTTCCATCCATGATTTTAGGGTGACCACGACCCTGCCTGGGGTTTGTTACTCTCAATTTCCAACCTTCCCATAAAACCCCCTAGGAAATTGTTGAAGTTTCAACCCATGGTTGGACCCAAGGACCATCGCCCCTGTCCATGGATCAACACCCTTAGTCAGCCACCAGTCACGACTGACGATTAACCATCTAGGACTATCAATCTATCGAAGGTCCGTCTTTCCATCCATTAGTAACCCCGATAGTAGTTAAGTTAGTGTTTTTTGGTAATTTTCTGATGTTATAATTACTAGTACGTTCACCTCTAAACTACCCTAGTATTGGTCAATTTTTCATTCCTTGAACTATAATAGAAACTACTCTAAGTTTAGATCATTTCATTCAAACTGTTTGAAAATTTTGAGTGTAAGATGAGAAAGCGGTTGAGCAACGCTAGTCAAAGTAGTGGGTTTCTCTTCACCCATTGGGTCCTAGATTTAGTTAGAATATTGATTCCCTTAATGTTCTCTAGACCTAGGGTTTTTTGAATATAAAATTGTTGGGTTCGCTTGTTACATAATCAAAATCGTATTATTATAATTTCAGTATCGTTTTTGTTGGTTTCATGCATAAACTCAGAACCCTAGCTATGTAGTTCTTATGAGTTCATTAATTCACATGCATGGTTAGTTAGTTATTATGAGATTCCCAGTTCCATTTTCAAAATGCATTGATTATGAGTGAGATAAGGTGCATTCTCAGTTGGCATGGCAGTTTTGAGCTATCTAACATTACAACATTTCATTCTTAAAGTGTTAATTACTTATTCATATGGGAAGCTTAATACTGACGAGACTATGGTCTGATACCTTAATCTCAAAACTACGTGCCCCGTAGGAGGTAAGTCCCCTTTGTGCGTATCATTTTAGTGATCACGCTAGCATGCCTCTATAGCTTTTTGCATGTTATATTGGGTCCTCTTGTTGAGGCATATACATCGGACTCCACATTTAGGTTATGTGGTTCTATGTCAGTAATTATTCGATCCCTTAAAGTTCATTCAAATTCCATTTTATTGATTATGTTATAAGTGTATTTCACATTCCTCTCATCTGTTATAACTTGGTAACGAAGTCATTCAGTTTAGTCTGTAACAATACTTAATAACTTTATCATTGTTCAGATTATGTTTGCTTTTATTTCTTTGTTCAGATCATAATTATATTCACTTTTCTATCTCTCCTACATGCTTAGTAATCTTTTAATTATTGAAGCTACTCTGCGTACACTTTCCCGTAATGTGGGTTTTAGGAAATCCTCCAACACTCATATCAAAACGTATAGATCAGTTCCACATCTTTAGTCAGTAGCAGTGGGAGTCCTCATTCTTACAATACTAGTAACATGAAAATTGTTTTACTTGCTTTAGTATTTAGTTTTTAGGTTCAATTTTTTGTTTTATTTGAGCATCAGCCTGTCCCCGCACTTCTATTAAATTTGTAGAGGCTCATTCAGACAATATTTTAGTTACAACTTTAGTTTGTTAGAAGTTTGGACTTTCTATTTGTATTATCGAAGTTCCTCTTGTTTTTCATATATTCAGATTTCGTATATGGGTATTCACCATTGATGAAATTTGAATTGTCCTTAGATATCATCCTTAATTTAAATTGATGAAACGTGAATTTTCGTTACATATCATTCTTTGGTGTTAATGTGACTAGTCTCACACATTCTAAAAACTTTATTCGTGAATATTCTCTTAACATGGTAGCTTAGGTGTAAGTAAGACTTGTATAACTTCCTTTAAAACCCCATTCTGGTCACATACTTAATTTAGACCCCTTTAATTATGTTATAAATCACATTACTTACTTACTTTACTGTAGTAGATTCATATCACCGTTTATGGACGATGAAAACTTCATTCAATGAGTTTCATGTGTTCCTATGTCATTCTTTTAGAGCATATTGGGAGTTGTACCAATGTGTGGCATGCCCTTCATTATGTGTTCATTAAATTAATTTTTAAGTTCTTATATTATCATTTGATATTGTAACTACACAAGATTGGTATATGATTAGTATTGGCATCAACCTTTTAATAATAAACTACATAACCATTTTGTTGGCATGTGTCAATTTTACGTATGTTCATATTAATATGTATGAACCATTAGCCAATCTTTTAATTATTTAACATAATATTATAGACATCTACAAGAGTCACATTTAGACAATGTATCGTTATCCATTTTATTGGCATACTATTAGTATTGGCATAAAAAATTAGGCATAAATTTCATAACCATATTTGTTAGCATAAGCCAATTTTCATATGGAACATGCTTAAATTTTTATACATTAGCCAATCTATTAAGTATTTAACATAATATTATAGCAATTTACATACATCACTTTTAGAAAATATATTGTTAGCCATTTTATTGGCATACGATTAGTATTGTCATAAACAATTTGGCATATATTTCACAACCAAATTTATTGGCACAAGCCAATTTTCACGTGCATCATGCTTAAGTTTTTA
Organism: Solanum habrochaites; assembly: GCA_027704765.1. Lineage (NCBI taxonomy): Eukaryota > Viridiplantae > Streptophyta > Magnoliopsida > Solanales > Solanaceae > Solanum > Solanum habrochaites. Next base: position 10,652,148 of record JAKWJA010002492.1, on the reverse strand, counting down.
CACATTATACATTAGTCAATCTTTTAATTATTCAACATAATATGATATCCAATTACATACATCTCTTTTAGACAATGTATTGTTAGCCATTTTATTGGCATACGATTAGTATTGGCATAAACAATTGGGCATAGATTTCATAACAATATTTGTTTGCATAAGCCAATTTTCATGTGTAACATGCTTAAGTTTTTATACATTATACATTAGTAAATCTTTCAATTATTTAATATAATATTATAGCCATTTACATACATCACTTTTAGACAATGTATTGTTAGCCATTTTATTGGAACGAGATAGCAAATTCATTGAGGATATGATTTGATAGTGGTCGTGTTAAGCCAATTTTAGTTCATGACATTAGAGTAACATTTTTAAGTTGTAATGGACCGCATCATATTGAAATTTGATGAATTTCAGATCTTCATAAAGTCATATTAACAGCAAGTATGCACAACAGACTGTAACATCTTCATACATAACATTTTTGGGGATATCTTTAACATTGTATCATTCTTTCAATTCGCATAATTACACATAGCATCAAAAAAGTCCAATTAATCGATTCATTCAATCATTATTTAATAAAAAACCATACAAATTAAGATCAGCCAAAACCACGTACCAATAACATGATTTCTAACATATTTAACATTGAAATCGTAACAAGGATACTAAGGAAGGAGTTCGACAAGAATGACGGGAAACAACCTAGTTTACAAGATCTTTGAATCATTCGAAAGAAAGTTATCTTGGAGAAAGAAGTCCAGGAGAGAAACCCATACCTTAAGTAGAACTTAATCAACGAAGAACATCTTGAACGAAAACTTGGAGAAACCTTGAAATCGCCTAGGAGAATCAATGGAATTTTCTGTTTTTCTTTCCCTTGCTAGCTTACTGTTTTGTGTCATTTTTTCCTATTAGTTTGAACGTGACTTGTAGGTTTAAGAACTTATCTTGAACTACCAAAAAGCCCCTCCTAAGTTGATTAAACATAGGAAAACATAACACTTAGTCAAATCTAGAAATTGGTGTTGACTATGGTTTTGGTGAATATTTTGATTTTATATGAATTAATTAAATCCTTAAATTTAATTAATTTAGGTACCTATGGAAATCACTGAAGTACGCCTAAGTTATTGGAACTAAAATTAACCCTTTTGGACCATCCTAGGTTAACTACTAGGATGTTTCTTGCATTATACTAGGTTGGCATAAAAATATTGGTTTGAACCTTTTAATTTATTTAATTAAATGAATAATTTAATTAAATAAGTAGCATAGGGTAATTACTAAAGTACACTTAAGTCTTTATAACCATAACTAATCCTTTGGACCATCCTAGGTTAAATACTAGGTTGTCTTTATCTTGTCTCAACCGAAATCTTGAAATATCTTTGTGATTTCGGTTTTGAACCTTTAAATTAATTAATTAAGCGGATAAATTAATTAATTAAGTATCCTAGGATAATAAATGAAGTACCCTTAAGTCTTCATAACCATAACTAATCCTTTGGACCATCCTAGGTTAAATACTAGGTTGTCTTTTTCTTGTCTCAACCGAAATCTTGAAACTTCTTTGCGATTTCAGTTTTGACCCTTTAAATTAATTAATTAGGCTGCTAAATTAATTAATTAAGTATCCTAGGATACATAATGAAGTATCCCTAAGTTGTTAGGACCTTAACTAACTCTTTGGATCATCCTAGGTTAGGTACTAGATTGTCCCTTTGTTGTCTTAACCAAAATCTGAAAATTTCCTTTGTAGTGTTGGTTTTAGACCTTTTAAATTAGTTAAGTATCTTCTAAATTAATTAATTAGGTAACCTAGGGGTGTCGGGTTCACTACTGGGTCCATTTCGATTAGTCCTTGGTTAATTGGCTATTTGGGTCAGTAGGTTAGACTCTAAAATTGGTAGGGAGGTTAGGCCCCACATCATGTGGTCCCTTGTGCACATTTTCATCATAACTTCCGTAATTGAATTCGGTTAGGCTGGTCCCCTTCTTTGGAAGCTTCTTCACTTGTCTTGCACATGGGGTTTTTGCACTTTCCTAACTAGCTATTATTTATGATTCATTTGGGAATGTTTACTTATTGTCCCAACGATCCTCACTATGTCCTTGAGCACTGTTTATTCTACATGATCATTTTAAATGATCATGTGCTATGGTACTAGGCTTGACACTTGGATGCATAGTAGGTACATTTATTTACCAAGCTCCTTAATACTTAGAAAAATTGGCTAACACCTTTTAAGCCAATATTTTCTAATATACCCAATATTTTTCTTATTTGGGTACTTTATAGAAATTAGCTAATAAACCTTACTTAATTTTCTATACCATTCCCAGTATTCATCAATATTGGGCATTGGAATACCTACGTATCCCCAATATGCATTCTTACGGACTTACTGGGATCTTTATTAGTTATGTAATTTTTCCGGAATGTTACAACACCCTTACTTAACCCTTTTAGGGTTACATCATTTCATCACATACATCTTAGGTTCACTTACTTTTAAATGTATGCTAGACTTATAAGTCTATACATACAAGCCATGGGGCTTCATTCATTTTTTGTCTAAGTGATTCATATTCACAATATTATGTGGTAGAAGACTTAATCATCTTGTAGATATGCCAAGATATTGATTTTAATCTTTAGAGGCAGCATTCATTAAATACTTACGTATGACTTATGTGTCAATATGGAATTGGGCAAGGAAACCTGATTTCGAATTCCTTGGACAACACTTAATATTATTTTAAACTTGGTATTCACATTTTTCAGATTTGGGGGACCCTAATTCGATCCCCATCAACCCCAAAATATTTCCTCTCTTTTTCTTCTCTCCTTTTTCGTTTAAGTCAATGACGTTGTGGGTTCAATACCCCACAATCTCATTATTTTTCTTTTAATTTAGCTCTTAACTTTATCACCTATCCAAGAGGTTACATTTATTTTTCCTTTATTTTTCTCCTAACTCTCTCATCCATTCAAGAGGTTGTGGGTTAAATCTTCACTCACCACATCTAGTTTTTCCTTGCATTTTACTCAAGAATTTTTTATGAAATTTTCATTTAGTGATGTCATGGGTTTAATCCCCAATGACCTCACATTAAAAAAACCAAACGACGCTCATTTTTTTAAAAGTTGGCTGGCTGGAAATTGTAGTCTCTTCCAATCAATTTTTGTCTGAATCTTTTGTTGATTTTTTATAGCTTTCATGTAATGATGTCTTTGGTTTAGTATTTAGATCTCATTTATTTTACATTAATTTTTCATTGAATTTTGTACCATTTTATTTGGACGAACCCAACCTACAAAATGCTGGAAATTTGTTCACTATTTTAAGCTTCTTTTTATCATCATTCATACATTAATTCTTATGGATTTTCGTGGATCGTTTCATGCATCTTTAAGTTTAATATTTTTATGATTATATTCAGACAATAATTTCCATTTCATCCAGCAAAATTACACCACTTTTACACCTCATGATTTACACAAATATTCGCACGTAAAATTGAACCATAAAAACATATCAGTTTTCACATACTTTAGGTTGACATAACTAAACATGCTTACAATTCCAAACACATAATGAAGAACACATTATCACGAAAATCAAACATCATACTTAAACTACCAGCAAACATACCAACAACATGATCTCTAAACTATTTCACATTCAGATCAAAGGGATACTAGGGACAAGGATTTTGACAAGAACGGGAATAACCCTAGTTTTCGAGTACATTCATCTAATCCTTAAGGGTCTTATGGGAAAGGGATCAAGAGTAAGAAAACCCATACCTTTTATATCGTTCAAACATCGACTTTCTGCCCAAAATCTTCTCCAAAAATCACGTCCAAATCCCCTTAAAGTCAAAACCAACTCGACAGACAAACTTCTCTTGTCCTACATGATTGATTTCGTTTGTTTTCTAATATTTTCGTTGTGAGTTCTTCAAGTGTGAAGAACTTTGGTTTACCTACTGTTTTGTTAAAATTATTTGGCAGATAGAATCGTGAGTGAGAGTTATAGAGACGTGAGAGAGTGTGATAAGCGTGGGAGAGAACTGTTTTCTTAGGATTAGGAGTCTAGTTTAGGATTTAGTCAAATAATGTATTTATTTAATTATTAAAAATGTGATATACTTTTATTTTAAATCAGATAATAAATAATAAACATGAATTAAAAACATCAATTCACCAACTTAAATTAAAAACATTTCTATTCATTGCTTCCACCTTGGTTCGAACCCAATTCGAGCAAGACTTCACTTCAAAAGCTCAACTTTGGACCTATCTCCCCAAAATACCCCTCCACCTTATTAATTAAATAATTAATTATATATTTAGGATAATTATGATACTACCCTTAACCTCTAAAAAGACAATTTTACCACTAGACCCTCCAAATATAAGATTTTCCCTTTTTAAGTCTGGTAAAGACTCCTTTAAGTAAATCTTAGTATTCGAGAGTCCTACATGGTTAGACATAACCTTTCCTAGCTCAAATAACTCCCCAAGTGAGTTCTCTTTGATGTATAAAGCGTTTGGAGATCTAGTTCTATGCGCATCAATCCCTGTGAAACCGGTCTAATCGTTGGCATTCTAGACACATTAAGCATTATTTAGCGTATCTATTTTTAGGGTTGTTACATTAGTATACCAGGTGAAATACCCCTCGACACCCCTTACCCTATAAGAAGTTGCCCCAAAATTTCATGGTGAAGTGCAAGGTTTGGTCTATGAAAAACTTCACGGACCGTCTAAGGCTTCATGGTCCATGAAACAATTCACAAGATTTATAGCTAGTAAAACTTCACCTATTTAAAATGACTTAACTAAAACAGACATAACTTTTTACTCCAAATTTAAAATGAGGCAAACTTCGTAGCGTTGGAAAGATGAGTCAAAGTCTTCAAATTTGATAGGCAACAGACCACCTACATCATTATTTTATGTGATATAGGATTGCTTGAACTTGACCCAAAACTTATAATTGAAGAAGTCCGTTTCACAGAAATTGTAAGGGGGCTGATCTAATAACATAAAAAGTTCACCGATTTAACCCACTTTGGCAGCCAACAACCTTGTCAATTTCAGCCTTTCAGCACTTAGCCAAATTTACTATTGTTTTGGTGTTAACTCAAAAAATAGGCAGCCAATTTTTTTACACTAAATCTTGGACATTTTAAGCAACATAACAGAGTAGACAAAAATATGATTAAGCCAAAAAAATATAAAATGAGACAAAGACAACCAACATAATAGAAAACATAATTTCCAACTTGTTTTAATAAAGTAAATATAAGAACACTCCCAAATCGTACTAACCTTGGCACTATAAGATCACCCTAGAACTTAACTTAGATTCCACACTCTAATTATTATTCTCTAATTCTTAGAACAATCATAGTCGAATTGCACCATAAGGCAACCTGCACATTTATAATACTATGTGCAGCAAACTATCGACAAGTGGCGTAATAAGAATAAAACACTTGTTGGCTTTAACATGATCTTATCCTATGTAGTTGACACCCCAGATATTAAAAATAATTTAAATAAGGCACCAAAAAAGAGTTTAACACGAAATGAGATAATGCTGGACTTTTTATAACCGCCTTTCATATGCTTGGCATGTATTTTGTAACCGCTGGTCATCTCTGACTTTTCTTGCCTTTTGGAAAAGCTTCTCCCATATTTAACATTATTATACTTATACTTTTCATCCTTCAATTGATCCCACTTAATGCTGTCACGCCACTATCGTAAATCTATGCCATTGCTTCATCTCACGTTGGCATCAATGTCCTTTCATTGTTGTATTAGCCTTCCTGGCCGTTTGCCCTTGTTCTTTATCTGAATATTAATTCTATGCCCATATAACCTTATTAATATTTTGTCTAGTCAAGTCCTCACCAAGCTACCTTGCCTTCAAGTCCTTGGTCCTCAGTTGTTTTTTTTTGCAATCAGGCCATTGTGCCATTTTGCCCACCTTAGCTTTGTCAACAATCATTCAACAACTTACCCTTGCATGTTTGTTTCCTTGGCATATGCAAGTCACCAGGCTAACATTCTTAATACCTTGTCCATGCTGCCATTTAATAGAGTGACTTAGATTAGGGGTCTAGCAGACAACTTCATGGTCCGTGCAAAAGTTTCATGACCTTGTCCATGACTCGTGCATCTCTAAACGGCCTGCGAAACCCTTCGTAACAAAACCTTCAAGTTTAAATTTCACCATTATTGGTTGTACGACTAGTGACATTCTCTATGAACTTTACAACCTTCTGTACGCATGCACTTGTACTAATCTATAGCCTTTACTCTTTTTCCATTCCAAGTTTCAAGATTTCTGAGGTGATATATTTGTCTAGTTGTTTATAGGTTATTGTGTTTCAGCAACTCATAAGTAATTAAGTGTTGTTATACAAAGGTGATTACTTTAATCCAAGTATGATAACTCTCTTGAAGTGTAATTTTTCTTAAGCAACTCCTACTCGACATTATTTTGACCTTCATAGTTCCAAGCGGACAAGTGCTTCATTCTTCTATATAGTTGATGACTACGTTTCAACAATTCATAAGTAATAGGTTGTTCCACACCAAGAAGTATATTTTTCATTGAAGTAAAACATTTTTTAAGTAATTACTACTATACATTAATTTGATCGTCATAGTTCCAAATTGACAAATATTTCATTCTTCTTTCTATTTATAGAGTACATGTCATCAATTCATATGTAATTGATTGTTGTATCCAAGAGAAAATTCCTCTAATCCAAGAAGTATAATTTTGTTTAATTAGACTCTTTGATTCAATGAAACCTTCTTAGAATAATCTTTTTGTTTTGTTTCAGTGCTAGAAGTGTGAAAATCTATAACTTTGTTATGATTCTGGGTATTTCTTCAAAATTTTGTATTAAGATAACCAGCTTTTTTGTTGTGTTATGGTAATGTGTATTGCATTCTACGAGCTTATCATCAAGTTGTGATTATGTTTATTTGTTAATGTATATATTTTTCTTCTATTTTTTCTAGAAAGGAAAAAATTACACTAAAAATTGTCATATCTTCATTTTAGGTTTTATCTTTTAAACTAAACATGAGAAATTTCTTGATTATAGGGAAGTAGGTCTCTAGTAATATGATTTTGTCACGCCACGAGACATGGACATGAAACCTAGGAAAACAAGTGATCCCAAGCTAACCCTTTTTGCATGATCATTAGCATACTAAATATAATAAACTGAATGCGGAAGCTAAATCATATTTTAAAATGAAAAAATGGGGAATACCCATATGCTAAAATAGGGATATATGAAAACAGACGAGTTTAATCCAAAGAAGTTATTAATGTATGATATGTCAATGCATATTTTAGGAGAACCATCTCTCTTTTTTACAAACAATATTGGTCCATCCCCTGACAAAATACTAGGTCTGATGAAGCCTTTGTCTAAAAGGTCTTTCAAATGATCTCTCAATTCCTTAAGTTGTGCTGGAGCCATTATGTAAGGAGGAATAGAAATAGGCTGGGTGTCTTGAAGGATATCTATTCCAATGTAAGTTTCCCAATCGGGAGGGACTCGGGTAAGATCTTGTGAAAATTTTCTAGAAACTTACTACTGGAAGTTACTCAACAAATGGTGTTTCAGAGCAAGAATCCTTAAGACAAACTAGATGATAGAGATAACCCTTAGAGATCATCTTTCTGGCCTTAAGGTAAGAAATGAATCGACCCATAGGATCTAAGATACTATCCTTCCATTCTAAGATTGGTTCGTTTGGAAATTGGAAACGAATAATCCTATTTCAACAATCGAGTGAGGCATAACATGAATGTAACAAATCCTTGCCTAGAATCACATAGAAGTCTACCATTTCTAACTCTACAAGTTCTGCTTAGGTGACTTTCTAAGAGACATTAACAAAGCAATTTCTATATATCTATCTAGCTATAACTAGGTCAGCAACTGGAGTTGAGACTTAGAAAGGTTTTGAGAGAGTTTCTAGACTAACATGATATTGGAATTCTATGTAAGGAGTTACAAAATAAACAATAGCCATTGTATAAAACAATGCATAAACATCAAGGTCAAGGACTCGTAAAATACTAGTTCCTACATCAAGAGAACCTTTCAGATCTGGTCGATCCTTAAGACCATACAACTTGTTATGGCGCTAACCGCCACCCGTACCATATGAGTTACCCTGCTAAGACACGTTACCTGCTTGTGATGTTGAAGTTGTAGAGGGAGCTCTACTATTACCACCTTGTTGACCCTGTGTAGAAGGACAATCCTTCAACTTGTGAACAGACTGACTGCACCCAAATCATCATTCCTTTCCTGCGAGGCACTCGCATGGATGGTTCTTACTACACTTAGGTCAAGTGGGGTAAGATTTGGTCCTTGAGACTTAGAACCTAGTGCCCTAACCTCTGGATCATACTTGTTTTTAATGGATAAAATGCTAGCTGATGAAGATGTTGGGGTTGAAAATTTCTGCTGACTCTACGAGCGATTCCTACTACCCGATTTCTATTGAGAATATATATATTTCACATCGCCTTCTTATTTTCCTTGGCCTGTTCCCTAATCTTATCACCCTCAACTTGCTAAGTAGGAGTCATAAGCCTAGAACTTATTCATCTAAGCCCTCAAGTTAGCAACCATGAGAGCAGCACACCTGCAGAGTTGGTTAAACTTGAGCCCACACTCTTGGACCGTCATGTTTCCTTGCCTTAATTTCAAGAATTCCTGAGACTTTGCTTCTGTCAAATCTATTGGGAAAAACCTGTCCAGGAAGGTTTCAGTTAAGCAATCCCAAGTAATAGGAGCTGCATCTGTAACATTATTTTCCTTCCACTAAGTATACCATATATGAGCAACATCTTTCGGCTGGTATGATGTCAACAAAACCCCATCATTCCCATTGACCTGCATCACCTCAAAGATATTCTTGATCTCATCCAAAAAGTTATGGAGATCCTCACTAGTCTACGATCCTAAGAACTCAGGCGGATTGATCCTAACAAAGTCATGGATAGTATCTGTTATGGATCCACCATTTTCATTCACATTAGCTTGAACCGGATTGTTCTGGTTGGCAATATTCATAGACAACATCTGAATGGCATTCCTAAACTCAGGATTGGAGACTTTCTGAATTGGGATTGGAGGAGTTACGTTTTAATTTCTGGCATTCAGATTCCTGGCGTGAGCTCTTCGAGTAGGCATGATCTGAAATGTAAAACAATGATTTATAATGGAATTAGATCATACCTTACGCACTATAAGAGTAACAACAAAATGATGTTTTCCCTAAAACACTTCATAGCCTTCTTCTCATTAAATTTAGTGCGCTTCACACCCATGAAAAAGCATCTACATAGTGCGACTTTTAAAACATCCTAGGAAAATTAAACCTAGTGCTCTGATACCAAGTTTTTCACGTACCGAGCTACCCCCGAGACATGGAAACGGGACCAAGGACCACAAGTGATCCCAATTTAACCCTACTGACATGATCATGAGTATACTAAAGAAAATAAACTGAGGACGGAAGCTAAATCATAATTTAATATAAAAAGATGGGGAATACCAATATTCTAAAATTGAGATATATGAAAACTTATGTGTTTAATACAAAGAAGTTATTAACTCAAAACTAAGCTTAAACTAAGTATGTTTGAAAATAGCCTCTAACTAACTAGAAATGCTTGAACAGGCCCCAACTAAGTATAGCAAAAACTAAAACTAAAAGGCCAAAATACTAGAAATAAATCATGAATATAGTCCTCGAAGAATAAGGTCTCACCGCTAATTCTTCTGAACAAGAAATCGGAAATCAACCTATGTCTTATGTGGATGTTGAGAACCTGAACCTACATCATGAGAAAATGTAGCGCACATATGAGATAGTACTTAAAATGTACTGCGCATGTAGGATAGAGTAAAGTTGAAATAATACATAACTTAACAAGCATAAAAGGAAATATAATATTCTAAACATGATATTCTAAATTATGAGCTAACTAGATGCAATGACCAAATTTATAACATGCTCAGACTGAAACTAACTGAACTGTAAATATGGTCACTACAATAGAGTCGTACTTAACCGTGAGAGCTACTAATAACTTATAGTAAAACCACATGATCTAAATGTACAGTCACCTATATACGCCCCATCGGGAGGACCCAATATGCCCTATTAAAGGAAAAAAGGAATGTTGACGTAATCACTAAATTGATGCCCTCAAAGGGGACTTACAACCTATTTAGCTAGTGATTTTAGGACTATTTTGTACGTTGAACCCTAGTCCAACTAGTTATTATGCTAGAACCATTGAATTAAGTGATTAAAAAATTACGAATGAATTTTTGTAAATGCTGGATAACTTAAAACTTAACATGGAAACTGAGAATGCAACAATTAATCTGATAATGATGCAGTAATAAATGAGACATGTATATCTAAAGTAACTGAAATATCTGACCTAGCATGTGTAATTCAAGAACTAAAGAAATACAAAGCTAGAGTTCTGAAATTCATGCAATAATCTGTATAATAATATGGTAATCTGACTTGGAACATATAACAAACTAATTCATCATAATTTGCTGAAGTTCTAGAAACCCTATGTCTAATTATGATAAGGGAATCAAGAATCTGATTGAAAACTAAGGACCCAATGGGTGATAGGAACCCACTAGTGAAATCTCACATATCTGTTAATGAAATCCACGGAGAAATCTTTAGATTTCGGGGCTGAAATTGATGAAACATTGTTGTGTTCTTGAACTCAGGTTCTTGACCTTTTTTCTCCTTTCTTGCTTCTAATTTTCTAAGTTTTAATTAATGATTTGATTTAGGTAAATTTTAGTTATGTTTCTAAGCTTAACCTTACTAAAATTTGATGATTTAGGGCATTAACGACGTATCATAGGGGTTAAGCAAACTAGAAAAAGACCAAAAGATCTGTGAACTAATTGTTGTCAGACTAATAGACTACCTGGTATGACGGGCCGCCGTTCAATCAACGGTCCTACTTTTGGCTCTGCTTGACAAGCCTTCACTAAACTGGGCATAACGTTTTACACAAAGGTTGGAGTTTAGAAAACTCAATGGATATGGAAAGATAATTCAATTATCTATCATATAATATGTTATTGGAAACCTAATTCATTTTGTGCTAAAGGATATAACAATTTAAAGTTGACCCTATTAGCCATTCCCCTTAACTAACGGCTAAACGTCACTTATGGTCACATCTACAGACTATAGATCAATCAACGGTCTGTGCTGGTAATCCATAGTTCATGTCAGACGCTGGGTAACTTGAGTCTCAATTCACTTACACGGACAATGGACCGTAGTTTGACTTACAAACTGTAGGTCTGTCCGTGGATCGACACTTAGTCAATCTTTCTATGTTAAGTTTTGGGAGAGCTTCAATTGCAAATGACTGATGCACAATATAGGCCGTAGATCAGACTACGGTCCATCTATGGTGACCATCGATTGAACGTCTAGATTTCTGAAAAACTTATTTTTGATCTGTTTTTGATATGGGGTGTTACAGGTGTCAAGAGACTCATGTGCTACAGATTGAGATGAGGAGGGACAACACGATTTTGAAAAAAAAAAGAACTTGCAGATGATTGATGCTTTTAACATAAATATGGTGGAGAACACATGATGATTATGGGAAAGTCTTTTTACTAACAGAATCAATTTAATTTTTGGTATATTTGATGAAATAAACTACAAAAATGCTAATCATAAAAATGTTTCCAAATGATGAACATGTTTCCTGTTTTTCTTAAGCTAAATTTGGAATCAAGGTCCCTTTATAAAACAACCCAAAAGAGACAATATTTACATAAATAAGTGGGTTCTAGTCGGCCCCAATGTGACCAGACCACACATTTTTTATAAAAGTCCCCTTTTGCAGGGTTTCCACAAATGCCCTTTAAACTTCCTTTTTCTCTTCTCCCTTTTTCCTTGTTCATTCCGCCTCCTTGTAAGAATGAAAATGTACTTCTCCATGGAATAAACATTCTTCATCAAGCATTTGTGACCTGATATTCTCATAAGATTTCAAAGGTTTGTCCGCCCTATTTTTTGAACTGTGTTTCCTCTCCTGCCAGTTGATTGTGAATGTTATAGGCTTACTTTTCGGTTAGAATTTGGAGATCTTGTCTAACTTGATAGTTATTAAGGCCTTCCTCATGAGTTTTCAAAATTTTTATAAGTGATTTACCCTTCTCACTTGCTTCCTCTTTTCTATTCTTCTCATTTAACTATGATTCTTGCTGTAGATGAAGACGAATACGAGAAAAGGTGTTTTCATCCATCAGATTTCTTGGTGAGTGCTTAAAAAATATCAGATTTGGTCCCTTTACTCTTACTTTTACTCATCTCTGTATTCAATTTTGCTTGCTGACATAGCTTATTCCTAGGAGTAGTTCTTTGACAACACTTCTGCTCCAGTTAATTACAAAATATAACTTGTTTATATAGCTGTGTCGTCAATGTAACTAAGAATACTGCCCATTGTTGTCGATTTTTATTCCTCTAGATTTTAGACGAACTGAAGGATTTATTGCTTACCTATATTAAGAATCTTTCTTCCCACACTTGGTAATTGATTAAAGCTTAAGAAGACCTATTTTCTTTCTTTGTCAATTGTTGAATTTGCTACAAAGTCTGCTAGCCAATTTGTCTCGCTGAAAATATGTTGCACACTACAATGATTTGTGCCACCATTTCATGTATGTCTTCCCTTTCTTTAGCAAACTCCAATGGTATTTTCCAATTAATCACAATTATGTCCTTTAAAATCAATAAATCGGTATCCACATGAATAGTATTCACCTTATGACTTATACAATACTTAAAGCATCCCACATGGCTCTAACATCAACCTTCGTGTATGTTGGTTGCCTCCCCTATGCTCTCTGACTCTGCATATATGAGAACTCCTCCTTTATTTTGTTTACAAAAACCATAAGAATTCTAACCGGGTTTCCATTACTAGCTCCGTCCGTGTTGCATGTAAATCAACCTTGTATTGGCATTTTCCACCTCACGAGTAGATCATGTATGTTGGACGGATATATTTGAAGTGTATCCACCATTTCTGACCTATGTTTTGACATACTTTTGATCCATGGAATGTGATACTTATTAATTGATGTATTGCCAATTGAAAGATATAACACATAGACCTATAAGTTATCACCTTCCCATGTTTTATAGCATTTATTTTCTTCCATAGTTCTTACATTATTATTGCATGGACTTCCTTTAGTAGCTGATCTTATTTATTTGACATCTTGTGCTCCCACCATCTATAAATGATTTGTTTTAGATTTCCAGTTACGTTGTGACCTACACAAGAATAAAAATGCTTCCTAAGATTTTGTGCTATGAGAGTTATTAGTAAAAGATAAGATATGTATTAAAGTGACCCTCCTCACAACAGTAACATTTTGAGACCGCATGTATCCTCAACTTCTTTAAATTATCATATTTGGCTATTCTCCCCTTCCAAACCCTCCATAAGAAATAACCAATCTTGAGTGGCAAACCCTTTACCCCTATATAATTTCTCCATTCATTCACTAGCAATTTTCTTTTCATATTTTTATAAGTTGATTTGACAGTGAAATCGCCTTTAATGCTATGCATCCACAACGCTTTGTCAGTGATGACTTCCTTTATAATGAGCCTGATTTTCGTTGTTGTATGTTTTACCATTTCCTCCGAAGTCACTCATTTTAGCTTTTCTTCATTCCACTCATAATTTATGATAAAATAATTTACCTCCAATTCCTCATCTTGTGCCAACTCTTCTTCAGTAAAATATAATGATCTTTGCCTGTTCCAATTATCAAATCAAAAACAAGATTTTCCAGTCTTGATTTGCCACTATATATCATGTTCTACCTCCACTCTGATCTTAATCATGTTCTTCCAAACTTGTGAGGCTCCTAAACTTTTTACAATTAACAGATGCATTTTTTTGCAGTACATATTCCTCATGTATTAAGCCCATAAAGAGTTTATGGATACTCTACAGTTCCACCATAGCTAAGAAAACAAGGCTTTATTTATATCTTCAATCTACATATATCAAATTCCACCTTCCTCTTTTTGAAGAAACATATCCCCCCATGGCACCAAGTGTTTACCTTTAACTCCCCCCACATTTCCCAAAAGAATTTAGTAAAAATTTGATGATTTTGGTCCATGACTTATCTTTGTTGGATTCATAGTTGATAAAAAGTAATCAGGCATAGATTGAAGAACATCATTTACAAGAACATGCTTACCTCCAACTGATAGACATTTATTATGCCATGAGAAGGTTATCATAGCAACTTTCCTAATTAAGTCTTCAAAATACCAAAAGATGCTCCTCCCATAAAATATTGGACATCCCAAATACAGAAAAGGAAAAGTTTTTTGTCTTATCCCATCTAACTTTCTCAGTCTAATTTCCACAATAAGAGGTGTTTTCTCATGAAGATAAAAGAAACTCTTATATTTATTAATCATTTGACCAGAAGTATTTGCATAAACTTTTAGAAGCTGCATTATTCTGATCGCTAAACTTCTTTCCCAGTGGGAAAAAGGATTGTATCATCTACTAGGATAAATGATTTATCTCAGAACTCCACCGTGGAAAATTATATCCCTTAAAATATGCATCCCCATGTAAGTTGTTTCTAGGACCTCTGCTGCAATAATTAAAATAGTAGGGGATAGAGGATCTCGCTGCCTCAATCCTCTCGAAGATCTGAAAAAACCATGTTCCCTACCATTAATCAGAACTAAATACAAGTTTTTGGACATAATCCTCCATATCATATCAAAAATCATTTCAGAGAAACACAATCTTCTCATCACTTTGGTTGAGAATATCCATTAAACTCTGTCATATGCCTTGGTCATATCCAGTTTCACATCCACGTTAACATTTTCCCCCTCATATCCATATATCTAATAATTTCTTGTGCCTAACAATACATACTCAGTGATACTTCTGCACTTCACAAAACCTAACTGGGTTGGAGAAATTATCTTGGGTAAGACCAACAGAATTTTTTCATGAACCACTCGTGAAATGATCTTATTCAGAAAATTACTAAGACTTATTGGTCTTAGATATGAGAAGCTTAGTACTGATTGTTTCTTGGGTAGAAATACAAAGTTGGTATGAGTAACAAATTTTGACATCTCCTGCCCATAGAAAAAAAGCTTTTACTAATTTAGTAACATCATCCCTTATGATCTCCAATAAAATTTAAAGAATTGCCCTGTAAATCCATCTGGCCCACATGCAATGCTCCCATTCAATGCAAAGACCACTTTATTCACTTCATCCTGATCTAGAAGCCTACTCATTGCCTCATTTTCGTCATCTGATATACTCTTTGGAATCTGGTAATTCTGGACATAGTCTGTTTCCAACATTTCTGCATGAAATTGCTCTCCATAAAATCCCACAACCACTTGATCAATCTGTTCATTTGTCTGCAACGTAATTTCTTGGTTACTCAATATTTGACCAATATGCAACTTCTTCAATTTCCCTTTAATATACAAATTGAAAAATATCATAGTTCTATACTCATCTTAAAACCATTTAATACTAGCCTTTAGACTACAAAAATCTTCTTCAACTTGCAAATATTTCTTCAATTCTGCTTCTCCTTTGCTCAATTCTGCCTGGTTGCTTGCATGTGGTTTTATTTTCAATTGTATTTCCTTGACCCTTATCTCATCTTCCATAGTGGCAATTTGTTGAAAAACATTTCCATAGGCAGATCTAATTCAAGCTTACTACGCTTTCTTAACTCTCTTCATTTTAGCATGGAACTCTATAAGAAGGGTTCCCAATAAAGTCCACAATTTGGTTAAATTTTTTGTGCTTGCTTAAAAAATTCAAGAATCTAAAGAGTTTTATGAATGCTTCCTCTCTTGAGCTACAAGTCATATACAAAGGTACATGGTAAGACCTCTGTCTGATCAGATGATGCACCACAAATATAGGGAACAAATCTATAATTCTGATTCACAAGAATACTATCCAAACTTTTAAAAATACAATCCTCCTCAATTCGTCCATTCCACCATGTGTATTTACTCACTGATGTTCGCACCTCTGTTAATGCATATGCATTGAAATAGGATGAAAACTCCAAAGCTTCATTATGAGTAAATGCAAGGCCTCCTAGTGTTTATTCCATATTAAGAGTAACATTGAAATCTTCTCCAATGAGACATGGACATTTCTAACTTCATGCTAACTCCTCCTATTTCTCCCATAATTCAATCTTTCCAAAGAATTACATCTCGCGTACACAGTTGTGAGTTAGATAAAAAATATTTCCTATTCTTAACTTAATTGTTATTTGTTTGACCGTATCGAGATTAATGTTATCTTACCAAATTATCCTCCAAAAAAACCAAATCTTTCCAGAAATGTTCACCCCTGCATGCTCAAAGCCTAATTTTGTTTTGTAATCTTCCAAATCAAATAAATTTTGAAATGGTTCCATTATAGATATGAATGAATATCTGTTTCGCTTGTTTAGGTCCATTAATTTCTCAAGTGATTTTTGAGTATTAACCGACCTAATTTTCTAGAAGAGTAGTTTTTTTGAATCATTGATCACTATTAGACGCCGTCTCCATTCTGCTCCTTGTTTGCACATGTAAAGAAATTCTTACTTTGCCTTCGCTTGCTCCATTTTTCAACCTATTGGTATGCCTTGCTAATTTGTTGAATATTGTATTCAAGCTCTTTATTCTCCTCAAGGTCCTTTTTTCTGCTAAACATCATCATCGTCATCTATTAAGTCTTGACCTTTCCTTATTACAGATTCTTCCTCGTCCCTGTGATTGTCATTCTCCAAGTTTAGATCTTTTTCAAGCGCGTCACTTAATTCACAATCAGTACAGTCCTTTTATTTTTCGTAGTTGTTCTACTCATCGTTAGACTTTGTTGAAACAACTTCATCATAATCCCTTTAAGTCACATCTCCGCCCCTTTTCCTTCATTGAGAACTGTCCACAATGTCACCTGGTTTTGCTATATATTTCTTTCCAGCATTAATGTACCCTTCAGCCTGCTAATTATCCAATGTGTCATCCTTAAAATTTGATTTGTTGTCCTGGTTACCACTCATTTTAACACTAGGAGTGCCTACATTAGAATCTACAAAATTCAAATCACTTTTCTCCTCCTCCTTCCTTTTCTCTTGTTTATCTTGTTTCAACAGGTTGTATTTATTTTCAGCAATTATTACAACTCTGTTCCAAACCTTCTCCGACCATTTCGGTTTTTCTCCTCCCCTTTTTTTGTATCTTTGCTCTGCAAAACCTTTTTCTCTATTGGACTATTCATCTTTCCCACTTTTGTTGAGTCTTCCACGATTGTTCTCCTATCAATAGGATTCTTCTCTGTTCTGTCGTTTTCCTTCCTTTCAATTTTTTTTTTTGGATAAAATTCAGAATGCACAACAAAACATTATTCCTCATTTTGTCCCTTTATCATACATTTCTGACAATACTTTGGCACATAATCGTTCTTAATTTTGATACATTTCTCCATTTTTCCTCATTGTTTTTCTTCATTCAAATTTTATTCCATTTTCATAATTCATTGAGTAGATTTAAATCCACCTTAACTCTTGCACAACTAATCCTTGTCTTATTCTTTGTTGCCAAGTCTACCTATAGTGGCTTTCCAATTGTTGGTGCAAGTGAAAACACTACTTCTTCCCAAAAATGATTTGGTGGAAGCGATGAAAAAATATCCATGAAATTGTTGTTGTTGTGTCCTCCTCGGGATTGAACACTGGATCCCATTTCAGCATTCTCATTTGAGAATACCAGTTATTCTGTGTGATGTAAAAGTTGGGTTAGATAGTAGGTGCACATAATCCTCCAATAATGTTTCCCTTATGAAAACATGTCTATTACTAAGAAACCCAATATTTAATTCCCCCTTTAGTTCACATTGTTTAGGGATCAATCTTTCTGAGATCTTGTATGTCAGGCCACCCATATGAAAACTTTCAAATCACTGCATATTCAAGATTTTTGTTTACGATCATCTAGTTTACTTATTATAATTCCCAAATGATTTGTGGTTATCTATGTAGGTTATAGGTTTGAGTGGTAATGGCTTAACGTTGGTTTTTTCAGCCTTAGGGATTACACATATGTTAGTTCTGATGGAGTTACTAGTGAACCTACTTAGAGGGACGTTGGCTGTTGGCCGAGGCGGCCATTGGAGCGTCTTAAAGTTGAGTTTCACGGTGTAGGCTAACGTTTCCTAGAGAGAATCTATGACCATGTTTCTAGTTTATTTCATCAATTATACCAAAAATAATATTGATATTCACAAATCATGAGCTCTTATCTATCTCGTCATTCAAAGCAAAAATCTTCAGCAAGTTCTTCTTTGTTGAAAATCTTTTTTCTTCTGTTTGTCGCAATTTGTAGCATAGGAGTTTCTTTAAATTGAAATACCTGAAACCAACTTCAGTATGATCGAGAAACTTCTCATGTTTAGTTAAGATGATTATAACTACATTGCATATATGGCAATTGTTAGTGTAATTTTTTTACTTATAGAAAAAATATCAGAAAAAATATTTACATTAACAAACAAAGAGAATCCAAGCTTGATGATCAAAACTAAAATAAAGATATCATAATTATTAGTGTATTTTTTTTCTTATTAGAAAAGATAGCAGAAAAATTATAATCAAGAAAATTCTAATGTTCAATTTAGATGATCAAAACTAAAATAAAGATATCATAATTATTAGTGTTATTTTTTTTCTTATTAGAAAAGATAGCAGAAAAAATATGTACATTAACAAACAAAGAAAATCAAAGCTATATGGTTAGCGCGTAGCTCGAAATACGTATTAACAAAAACACAATAGAAAAAAATGTTCTCGTAACACAAAATTCTAATGAACTCCCAACAATCATAACTAAATTATAGATTTTCAAACACATCTAACACCCATTGACCTAAATGTTTATGAATGTCCTTTGGATCGACTGAAAGATATCATAAATATAAAACAAGAAAAACATCAGTATTCTTATCCAACATAGACGCAAATAACTCCATTCTTCAATAGAGAACTGAATTTTTTTTCTAGCTATAATATCAACCATAAGAAAAGAGGAGTGAAGGTAATGAAAAGGAGAAGAGAATTAGGGGTAACGAAAAAACAGTGTTGAGTGTAATGAAAATAGAAAGATTTTCTACTAAAGGTTTTTAATAGATGAGTGCAACGTAATAAAGTTATACTTATTTGTTGGAGAAATCATTTCTTGGATACAACAATAAGTTACTTATTAATTGCTGACACACACTCAACAATCCTCTCTTTTTTCATAACCCGACCCCCAATTCTCTCTTCTATGGTTCATATTATCACTAAACAAAAATTTTAAACTTTCTATTATAGAAGGTAGCGATTTTCGCCTAGGTTGGACTAATGATGCTAAGTTTTTTCTTGTTTGGCTTGTATAACATATTTCGATTAATCAAAATGACAATCATGTTTTAGGTCACTGGGTGCTAGATGTGTTTGAAAATCTACAATTTTTTATGGTTCTTGATATTTCTTCACAATTTTGTGTTAAGAAAACATGTTTTTTTGTTGTGCTTTGTTTACAGGAATTTTATTCTTTGGGATAATCATCAAGTATTGACTTTCTTTCTCTCTTTCATGAATATATTTTTCTACTTTTTTTTCTAAAAGGGAAATAATAAAATCAACAATTTTCATATCGGCATTTTATTTGGGATCATCATACCTAACTATGAGAATTTTCTTGATTATAGTGATGTGAATCCCAACTAATTCAATTTCAAGAGACTCATCTACTAAAAGTTACAACGAGGAGGGGCAATAATATTTTCAACAAAGAAGAACTTGTAGAAGATTGGTACTTTGAATGTAAAGATGGAGGAGAACTCATGAATTTTTACTATGGGCTAGTCCTTTTGCTAAAAAAATAATTTTATTTTTGTTATGATTGATGAAATTAAATAGAAACATGGTTGTTATTTTAGAAATTTTTTTATGATAACCATGTTACTAGTTTATTTTAAAAAATATAACAAATATAAAATTGATTTTCTTAGAAAAAGGACTTTCTCATATTCACAAATCATGAGCTCTCCTTCATCTTTACATTGAAAACACCAATATTCATCAAGCTCTTCTTTGTTGAAAATATTTTTGACCCTCTTCGTTGCAATTTGTAGTAATGACTTTCTTGAAATTGAATTACAAAAGATCAGTTTACTATAGTAAAGAAAATTCATATGTTTAGTTCAGATAATCAAAATAAAATGCAGATATGATAATAATTAGTATAATCTTTTTCTTTTTAGAAAAAATAGCAGAAGAAATATATAGATTCACAAACAAAGAAATCAAAATCTAGATAAATAGCCCAGAGATTAAAATACATATTAAACAAACACAACAGAATAGGTTTTCTTAACAAAAAATTCTAGACAACTCCCAACAATCATAACCAATTTATAGATTTCAAAGAATTCTATCACCCAATCATCTATAAAATTATGAATATCTTTTGGATCAATCAAAAGATATCTAAAAAATAAAACAAGAAAAATATCAGCATTACTAGTCCAACATAGACGTATATCCCTACATTCTTCAATAGAAAGATGAACTTTTTCTAGCCATAACATAAACCAAAGAAGAGAGAATTGGGGGTAATGGAAAAAATAAAAGAGAAGAGAATTAGGGGTAACGAAATAAGAGAGAATTGAGTGTAAAGAAAATAGAGAGATTTTTATTTTATGTTTTTTAATTGAAGAGTCCAATTGATCAAAGATATACTTTTTGGATTGGAGGAATCTTTTCTTGGATACAACAATCAGTCGCTTATAAATTGCTGACACACACTCAACAATCCTCTCTTTTTTCATTGCACGCCCCCCAATTCTCTCTTTTCTTCTTTACCACCAAATCTCTCTTCTTTGGTTCATGTTATCAGTAAAAAAAATTAACTTGCTATTATACAAGGTAGCGATTTCCGTCTAGGTTAGACTAATGATGTTGATTTTTTATATTGATTTGTATGACATATTTCGATTAATCAAAAAGACATTCATTTTTTAAGTCAATGGGTTCTAGAACTATTTAAAAATCTGTAATTTGTTACGATTCTTGCTATTTCTTCAGAATTTTGTGTTAAAAATTTATGTTTTTCTGTTGTGCTTTCTTAATAAGTATGTTATTCATTGGGTTAATAATGAAGCTTTAATTTTCTTAGTCTGTATAATGAATATATTTTTCTACTATCTTTTCTAAAAGAGAAAAATTTAAACTGACAATTGTCATATCTACATTTTAATTTTTATCATCTTAACTAACCATGAGAATTTTCTTGATTACAGTGATTTGAGTCTTAGGTAATTCAGTTTCAAGAGACTCATGTACTACAAAGTAACGGAGAGGGGCAATATTTTCAACAAAAAAGAAATTGTAGAATATTGGTGCTTTGAATGTAAAGATAGAGGAGAGAGCTCATAATTTGTGACAATGGCCAAGTCATTTTACTAAAAAAACTAATTTTGTTTTTGTTATAATTGATGAAATAACCTAGAAACATGGGTGCCATTTTAGAAAATTTTTTATAATAAATATGTTACTAGTTTATTTCATCAAATATACCAATTATAAAATTGATTTTCATAGCAAAAGGACTTGCTCATAGTGAAAAAGCATGAACTCTCCTTTATCTTTACATTGAAAACACAAACTTTAAGAAAGTTTTTCTTTGTTGAAAATATTTTTGATTCTTTTCATCGCAATTTGTAGTAATGAGTTTCTTTTAATTGAATTACCAAAGGCGAGTTAACTATATTAAAGAAAAAATTCTTATTTTCAATTCAGATGATCAAAATTAAAATGCAGATATGATAATTATTAGTGTAATTTTTTCCTTTTAGAAAAAATAGCATAACAATATGTACATTAACAAACAAAGAAAAAAAAAGCTAAATGATTAGATCATAGATTGAAATATATATTAACAAGATACAATAGAAAAATAGGTTCTGTTAATGCAAAATTCAAAAGAACTCCCAACAATCATACCGAAATTATAGATTTTCAATCACTTCTAGCATCCATTGACCTAAAAAATTATCAATGTCGTTTGGATTAACTAAAAGATATCATTAAAAATAAAACAAAAAAAATATCAGCAATATTGTCCAACATAGACGCAAATCCCTACATTCTTCAATAGAAAAATGAATATTTTTTATCAAGCAATAACATCAACCATAGGAAAGAGAATTGGGGGTAATGAAAAAAAAGGAAAAGAATTGGGGGTTACGAAAAAAGAGAGTATTGAGTGTAAAGAAAATAGAAAGATTTTTCTATTAAGCTTTTTTTAATAGAAGAGTCCAACTGAACAAAGTTATACATTTTGTATTGGAAGAATCTTTTCTTGGATACAACAACCAGTTACTTATGAATTGTTTTCTGACACTCAACAATCCTCTCTTTTTTCATTACTCGGCCCCTAATTCTCTCTTTTCTACATTACCACCAATTCTCTCTTCTATGGTTCATGTTATCACTAAACAAAAAATTTCCACTTTTTACTATAGAAGGTAGAGATTTCCATATAGGTTGGACTAATGATGCTGATTTATTTTTTAGTTTTGATTTGTATGACATATTTAGATTAATCAAATTGACATTCATGTTTAAGGTCAATGGGTGTTACAAGTGTTTGAAAATATTTGTTATAATTCTTGCTATTTCTTTAGAATTTTGTGTTAAGAAAAACATGTCTTTTGATTATTCTTTGTTAGTAGGTATTTTATTCTTCGGGCTAATCATCAATCTTTGATTTTCTTTGTATGTATCATGAATATATTTTTCTACTATTTTTTCTAAAATGGAAAAAATTAAACCAACAATTTTCATATCGACATTTTATATTTAATCATCTTAACTAACCATGAGAATTTTCTTGATTATAGTGATGTGAGTCTCAAGTAATTCAATTTCAAGAGACTCATCTAGTGCAAAGTGCAACGAAGAGGGCAATAAGATTTTCAACAAAGAAGAACTTGTAGAAGATTAGTGCTTTGAATGTAAAGATGGAGAAGAGCTCATGATTTTTGACTATGGGCAAGTACTTTTGCTAAAAAAATAATTTTATTTTTGTTATAATTGATGAAATAAATTAGAAACATGGTTGTCATTTTAGAAAAAAATTTATGATAACCATGTTACTTGTTTATTTCATAAAATACACCAAATATACAATTGATCTTCTTAGCAAAAGGACTTTCTCATACTCACAAATAATAAGCTATCCTTCATCTTTACATTAAAAACACCAATATTCAGCAAGATCCTCTTTATTGAAAATCTTTTTGACCCTCTTCGTCGCAATTTGTAGTAATGAAACTCTTGAAATTGAATTATCAATGACCAGTTCACTATAATAAAGAAAATTCATATGTTTAGTTTAGATGATGTAAACTAAAATGCATATATGATTATTATTAGGGTAATTATTTTTCCTTTTAGAAAAAATTTCAAAAAAAAAATATACATTAACAAACAACTAAATCAAAGCTACATTATTAGCCTGGGAATTGAAATACATATTAACCAAAAACAAAAGAAAAAGAGATTCTCCTAACACAAAGTTCGAACTAACTCTCAACAATCATAATAATATTATAGATTTCAAATACTTCTATTACCCATTTTGTCACGCTCCAAGCTACCCCCGAGACGCGGACACAAAACCTAGGACCAGAAGTCTCCGAAGCTAGACCTGTTGGCATGATCATGAACATACTAAAGATAATAAATTATTGCGGAAACTAAATAATATTTTATAATAAAAAGATAAGGAACACCTTTATACTAAATGTGACGTAATATGAAAAGATGAGTTTAATACAAGGAGTTACTAACACAACACTAAGCTAAAACTTACTATGTATGAAATAAGCCTCTAAATTGAACTTGAAATATTGGGAGAATCCCCAGCTAAATCTAGAAAAAACTGAAACTAAATAACTAAGGACTGAAATGAAACTCATGACTGTTGTCCTCGGAGAATGAGGACTCACCATTGAATCTGCTGAATTCGAGATCGGAAATCGACCTATTCATGATCTAGATGCTGAGAATTTGAACCTACATCACTATAATATGTACTGCACCTATGCGTCACAAAAGAGGGTTCAAAAATGTTGAAAAACGAAATCAAAATAAGTGAGGTTATTGAGGATTGAACCCGTGACCTCACGATGTTAAAAACTATGAAAATAAAGAAGTAAAAAGAAATGTGCTGAGTGAGATTCAGACCATTGTATTGGATGGAAAATGTAACTTAAAATTAAAAAATAAGAAATGAGAGGATTAGGATTTGAACCCATCACCTCTCAATAAGATTTAAGGAAGAGTAAATAAAAAAAAATGTGAGGCGTGGGAATCGAACCCAAGACCTCTAGGGAGTGAAGGAGAGTAAAGAAAATGAAAGAAAAGAAATGTGAGGTGTGGGAATCAAACCCACGACCTCTAGGCAATCAAGGATAGTCAAAGGAAATGAAATAAAAGAGATGTGAGGTGTGGGGATCGAACCCACGACCTCCCAGGCAGATTTAAGGAGAAAAAATAAAAGAAATTAAAGAGGGACTATCCGGGTTTGAACCCACAACCCCTCAGCCAAAGGAGAAATTTAAAGGCAATGAAAATAAACAGTAAATGAGGTTGTGGGGTTCTATACCACATCTTCTTAGTTCCATTAAGCAAAAAATGAAGAGAGAAATTAAGGGGTAAATAAAATGAAAGCATTGGGACTCGAACTTAGGTCCCCAAGCCGTATATATCTAACCAAAATGAACAATAAAATGTAAGTGTTGTTCAAGGGATTTGAAAACTGGGTTACCTTGACCAAATTTCGTATTGATACATAAGTCATACGTTAAATAAATGTTCAAGAATAATGTTGCCTACTTAGATAGAAATTGAGATGTTGGCATACAAACAAGACGCATAAGTCTTGTACCACATAATCTTAGCAAGATATGATTCACTTAAACCAACTATGAATGAAGCCTAATGGATTGCATGTATAGATCCATAAATCTAACATACATTTACAAAAATTAACCAGTGAACCTAAGATGTATGTAATGAAATAATGTAACCCGAGAAGGGTTAAGTAAGAGTATAAAAAACACTAAATGGCAAACTGCATTGGCATATGATGAAATTAATATCATGTAATGAAATGATGAAACCCTATAAGAGTTATGTAAGAGTTTGAAACACATAAATGGTCAAGTACATTGGCATATGATGAATTGAACATTCACGTAAAAAGGGGTGAGTAATTCTGAAATATAAATGTGCTAATGTTAATAAATGTGGTCACAACATTATATGAGGCTAAAGTAAAAGATGGGAGCACTCCCAAATGAGCCTAAGTAAATGTTACCAAAATGTACTCACCTATAAGAGTGTAAAGTTAATGAAGAGACCAGTCTATGTACACTCTAATGAAAGTATTGGTATTAACACACTTAATAATAAAGATAAGATGAGAAATCATCTAGTTAGTTATGATGTTTTCATACTAGAAGCCAACTTCCATGATGTATGAGTTGAATGTAATGGAACTTTATACTGAGCACTAATAAACTAGCTATGAGCAGTGATGCCTTCTTTCGGGAAGGGTGGATGTTCACGTAACTCTCATGAGATGAGATTGTCTGGCATGTTTGGTATGGGTCTTCTTTATCTCCTAGTATTTGCACCTATACTACCAATATAAGGATCTGGCGGGGTTCAATTCCCATGTACTCTAGCATGTTTTGGGTCACTTTGGCCGGTGATTCCACCTCTTTTCAGTGTGGGGTTTCATGACACTAGATTTCATGATGCTCGCATGATATATGTCGGTTAAAGTTAAAGTTCCCAATGAATGAATGAAAGATGCTAGCCTCAAACGATGCACATAATGAAATAAACGGTACCAAAGGTTTTAGGGAAGGATGATCCTGAGGTGAGTTAGACTCAAGCAATGACATTAGTTCATTCTTGGTCATTGTACAACGAATTTGATGTAAGTCTTAAACTACATCCTAAGTATAGCTTGTGTTCACACTAGACTATAAACGAAATGAAATGAAGTAAGTATGAATGAATGGGGTAGACTTTGTGTTTGCAAATGAAGACTCCCTAGTTGAGGTCCCATATGTTGAGCCCTCACGTTTGGGAAGTCTTAATTTCAAGTCCACCATTCCAAGGTCTCATGGCATATGAATAATTGATAAGAACAACATTATGTGTTCTATGAATTATGATATGTGTTATGTGTACGCTTTTGTGTTCTATGTGCAAAATGTTAAGTATGATGGTGCATGTCACTCTCATGGTATAACTTTACTAATCCAAATTTTGAAAGTTCACTTTCTTTCCTCATCACAATTTGGCAAGTCCACTGACTTGACCTGCTATAATCATGTTAATAGGAAAGAGCTATTCTTACTCAGGCATGTCCTTTGTGTGTGCTTACATAAACACATACTTAGTACAAGTGTGTACTAATCCTATACAACTCTAAATCTTTAGGTGCAGACAAAGGTGGATTGTAGAGCAACAGCATCAATGCTGCAACATTCTGAACGTCGAGTATTGATATGGAATTTAAAGGTCTTTTATGCTTTCGAGGATGCTTGTCCATTTACATTCCATCTTAGTGGTAGTATTGAGATAGTGGAGTATGTTCCACTAGCGTTTCTTTCCCGTTTTTGTTCACACATTGTATGGGTGCCATTTTTGCAAGTACATCTTTATCGTTATAATAATCTTCTTCTTTCATGTGATGATCGTAATGTTAGATGGTTGATGGCGAACAGTTAAATATGTAATATAATGTTTAGTAAGCATGTTAGGAAATAAATAGTTTCACATTTTCCGCTAAAATTAACCTAGATGAAGTAAGAATGACGTATGTAATATTATTTGTGACCTCTGAGAGGTCAACAATGCCAATCTCATTTGGGGTCGAGATTCCGGTCGTGAAAAAGTTTGTATCATATCCCTAAGTAAAATTATAGAAATACTTAGTTCATCAATAACATTGAGTAGTTTCTAACTCATTGTAGTGTAATGCACCACAATCCTGGGTTAGAGACTACATGATGCGTAGGAAAATTTCCCCTCTTCTGATCATATCATGTCGTTCCAAATGTTTGACTTCTTGATGATACGATTTTGTCTAACATCAAATCCTTGTTGTTTACAGAGAATGAACACTAGGAGAGATATTGGTCAGATGAGAGGAGTAGCAGCTGTTGGGGGCAATCAAGTTCCACCCCAGTCTCCAGCTGAAGGAGTAGTCATGCCAGTTAACCCTGCTAGGTTAACTGATGTTGAGGTGAGGGCATCTCTATCCCAGATGGCACATGCCACCACCATGCAAGCTCAGGACATGACAGTACAGGTATAACGACAGAATGTTCAAAGGGAGAACCCACCAGTACGTAGCATGGCTAACAGCCACCGAGAGTTTACAGGGATGAATCCTCCTATTTTCACAGAGTGTAAGACTTCAGAGGATTCCCAGGGTGTATCCCCTGATGTTTGTGATATTATCCAAGTATGCCACTTCTTTTGTGTCTAACAACAAAAATGTGATAAGTAGATTCTTGATAGGGATTATTTAGGATCTCGAGTAGGAGTGTAGGGCAATTATGCTGCATGATAGTATAGATCTTTCCAAGCATATGGTCCATGTCGGGAAAGTGGAGGAAAGCAGGAAGAGGAAGCACACTAGGGCAGGGAACAGGTCAAGGCAAATTGAGAATAATTTTTCAAGAAACAATAGTACTAAAATCAAGAATAAATCCAGGTTTAAGAAGGATCTCTCCCACCAAGGGCAGTCAAGTTCATCCAACAGGGTCTATGATAGAAACTCCGAGTCCAGAGTTAAGAGAAACAATAAAGTAGATAAACCTCAAGAGAGACCACCTTGCAGGAAGTCTTGCAAACTACATGGAGGAGACTATATGGTGGGCACTAACTCTTGTTACAATTGGGTAAAGTTGTGATAAACCGGGTCACATGATGAAGAATTGTCCGCTTAGGAAAAGTTAAGAACAAGGGAAGGAAAGAGATCAGTCTAATGGTCCAAATGAAGAGGCTCCAAGGAGGCAACGATTCTTTGCACTCAAGTCTAGGGGTTCAGGGGAAGTCACCTTTGGTGAAGTCTCGGGTAAGTAGCCTTAATGTGTCCTTCATGTAATTGACTGTATATGGTGTGTATGCACTAGTATAAGGTTAATATGTTTGAGTCACCTCTCGTGAAGTCTCGGGTGAGTATCCTTAATTAGTCCTTTAGGTATTTGACTGTGTATGGCGTGTATGCACTAGTATGAGGTTAATATGTTTGATTCATCATGTTGGTTGCTGATTTGTATGATTTATGTTTTAACTTATGTTGTATGCATTGATGAGACTAGTTTAGGAAAGAGTTCCTTAATCTATTAATGTGAAACTACTAGTAGGTTTCGAGGATGTGCACCATCATGTTAACATGTGAATCAGATATTCACAATGGGGAGTATTGGATTACCTATTCATGCGTACGTTCTACATGTCACTTATTTATTGTGAGTAAAGAGTAGTGTCATTCGGGGACAAATTTTATTAAAGGGGTTATAATGTAACAACCCTAAAAATGGATAAAATAAGAAATGCTTAATGTGTCAAGAAGGCCTATGATTAGACAAGGGTTTACGCGGATTAATGCGCGTAGAACGAGACTTTGAAACCCTTGCTACAGCCAAGCAAACTAACTTGGGGAGTTACTTGAGCTTGGAAACTTTGGGTCCAACCATGTAGGGCTCTCGAATACAAATATTTACTTGAAGGAGTCTTTACGGGATTTAAAAACGGAAAATCTTAGGTTTGGAGGGTCTAAAGGTAAAATGGTCTTTTTCTAGGCTAAGGGATGTATCTTAATTACCCTAAATATATAATTAATTATTTAATTAATAAGGTGGAGGGGTATTTTTGCGAGAGAGGGCCGAAATTAGGCTCTTGAAGTGATGTCTTGATCCACCCCTGTTCGAACCTAGGTGGAAGCATTGTTTTAAAGTGATTTTTATTTAATATATTGAATTTTTATAATTAATTAATTTTTATTATTCATTATATGATTTAAAATAAAATAAACATCATATTTTTATTTAATAAACAAAACCCTATTGACTAAGTCCTAAAACTAGACTCCTAAGCCTCCTAAAACTCACACTCTCTCACGTTTGTCTCTCCACTCTTACTCTCTATCTCTCTTATTATTTATCACGTATTTTATCTGCCATAATACGATAAAAATTCATAAAAATAAACCATGTTCTTCACACTTGAAGAACTCACACGAAATCACAAGAAAACAAACGTGAATCGCATACTTGGCTAAGGGAGGTTGTCATTCGAGTGGAGTTTATATTGAGGAGGCTTAGACGTGTTCCTGGGTTAAATTTTTGGGCAGCAAGTCAAGAATTTAACGTCAAAAAGGTATGGGTTCTCTTCCCTCTGTGTCACTTTCCAAAGTGACCCCTTAAGGTTCAGAATATTCATTCTGAAAACTAGGATTGTTCCCCGTTGCATGTCAATGTCACTAGCTCCCGTTGAATCATAGGTTGGTTATGTTTGCTGGTAGGAAAATAGGGATGAAACATGTTTTCGTTATAATTATGTGTTTATATGTATGTTCTGAATTATGTGACCTTTGTTGATGTTTCGGAAAATGTAACTACGTGTGTATGTGTGTGTTGTCGTGGATATTGTTCATGGTTTAGGACTTGAAATGGCATGATAGTTCTTTATATTTCATGTACACATGTTAATGTAAATGTGATGTTTAGATGAGCGGAAATGCGGCTGATTTAAGAAATAATGTCTTGGCTTAACGAATAAATGAAGACTCACCTAAAACATTCTAAATGCACTACGAAATGCCCCTAAGAACTAAGGTGTAACTTGATGAAAAGATGATCAAAAATTAAAAGAAAACTTCCATCTTCTATTGATGAATTTCGGTCAGCAAAGAGGGTTAAATTTTTGAAAAAAAATAATTAAAATAAGTGAGGTCATGGACGATTGAACCCTTGACCTCATCATGTTAAAAACCATGAAAATAAGAAGTAAAAAGAAATGTGGTGAAGGGGATTCGAACCATGGTATTGGATGGAAAATGTAACTTAAAAGGAAAAATAATAAATGAGAGGAGTGGGGTTCGAACCCACCACCTGTTAATCAGATTTAAGAAAGAGTAAAAGAAAGAAAATGTGACGCATCGAAATCGAACCCACAAACTCTAGATAGTGAAGGAGAGTAAAGAAAATGAAAGAAAATAAATGTGAGGCGTCGGAATCAAACCCATGACCTCTAGGCAGTGAAGGAGAGTCAAAGAAAATGAAAGAAAAGAGATGTGAGGCGTGGGAATCGAACCAACGACCTCCTAGGACGATTTAAGGATAAAAATTAAATGAAATTAAAGAGAGTATGTGGGGGTTTGAACCCACAAGCCCCGGCCATAGGAGAAAAATTTAAAGGCAATGAAAATAAAAAGTAAATGAGGTTTGTGGGGGTTCGATACCACATCATCTTAGGTCTATTAAGCGATAAATGAAGAGAGAAATTAAGGGAAAATAAAATGAAGGCATTGGGGCTCGAACTTGTGTTCCCAAGCCGTATGGATCAAACCAAAATGAATAAAAAAATATAAGTGTTGTGAAAAGGATTTTAAAATCAGGTTCCCTTACCCAAATTCCATATTAATACATAAGTCATATGTGAATAAAATGTTCAATAATAATGCTGCCTACTTTGATCAAAACTTAGATCTTGGTATATATACAAGATGCATAAGTCTTGTACCATATACTCTTAGGAATATATGAATCACTTTAAAAAACTATGAATGAAGCCTCATGACTTTTATGTATAGATCCATCAGTCTAAGATACATTTAAAAAAAGTTAACCTAAGATGTATGTAATGAAATAATGTAACCCTAGAAGAAAAAAATTAAGAGTGTGAAACACACTAAATTGCCAAGGGCATGGTCATATGATGAAACGAATATTATGTTATGAAATGAGGAAACCCTAGAATGGTTAAGTAAGAGTGTGAAACACACAAATCGCCAAGTACATTGGCATATGATGAATTGAACATTCACGTAAAAAGGGGTGAATAATTATGAAAAATAAATGTGCTAATGTAAATGAATATGGTGACAACATGATAAAAGGCTAATGTAAAAGATGAGAGCAATCTCAAATGAGCCTAAGTAAATGTTATCAAAACGCACTCACCTTTGAGAGTGTAAAGTTAATGAAAAGAGCAGTCTCTATGAACACTCAAATGAGATGAGAAATCATATATTGACCTATGATGTCCTCATACTAGAAGAAAACTTCCATGACGTACGAGTTGAATGTAATGGAACTTTATACTGACCACCGATAGGCTAGCTAATAGCGGTGATGCCTTCTTTCAGGAAAGGCGGACGTTCACGTAACTCTCATTAGATCAGACTTTCCAGCATGCCGGATATAAGTCTCCTTATATCTCCTAGTCTTCGAACCTATATTGCCAATATGGGGATCTGGTGGTGTTCAATTCCCATGTACGCTAGCATGTTTTGGGTCACTTTGGCAGGTGATTCACATTTTTTTCGTTATGGGGTTTCATGACACTGTATTTCATGATGCTCACATGATCTATGTCGGTTAAAATAAAAGTTCCAAATGAATGAATGAATGAGGCCAGCCTCAAATGAGGCAAATAATGAAATGGATTGTACCTATGGTTTTTTACGGCAGGATGATCAAGAGGTGAGTTAGACTAAACAAATAATGTTAGGTCATTCTTGGTAATTTCACAACAAACCTTATGAAAATCTTAAACTACATCCTAGGTATAGGTGGTGTTCACAGTAGCCTATGAATGAAATGAAATGCAATACATATTAATAAATGAAGCACACTCTGTGTTTTCTAATGAAGACTCCCTAGTTGAGGTCTCTTACGTTGAGCCGTCATTTTTGGAAAGTCTTAATGTCAAGTCCATGATTCCAAGGTCTCATCGCATATGATTAAATGATATGAACAACGTTATGTGTTATATGAACTATGATATGTGATTTGTGTATGTTGTTGTGTGCTATGTGCAAAATGTTAAGTATGATGGTGCATGTTACTCTCATGGCATAACTTTACTAATCAAAAATTTGGAAGTCTACTAACTTTCCTAATCATAATTTGGCAAGTCAACTAACTTGACCTGCTATAATCATGTTGCTAGGAAAGACTTATTCTTACTCATGCATGTCCATAGTGTGTGCTTGCATATACTCATACTTAGTAAAATTCTGTACTAACCCTATACAACTTTAAACTTTTAGGGCAGAACAGGGGAACTAGATCTACAAAGATCGACATTGTAGCTATCCGGACCATCGAGTATTCAGTCAACTTGATAGGCCTTCATGCTTACGAGGAGCTTGCCCATTACACTCTATCTTAGTTGTAGGATTGAGATAGTGGAGTATGTCCACTAGCGTTTTCTTTACTGTTTTCTTTCAGACATTGGATGGGTTGCCATTTGGCAAGTACAGAGGGAGCGGGAGGTAAGAAACGACGGCGGGCAGGGGGGAGGCGGAGGGAGAGGGGGGAAGGGGGAGCAAGGAGAGAGGGAAGAAGGGGGAGGAAGCAGGGGCAGGAAACCAAGAGGGGAAAAGGGGCGGAAAAGGGTTCACCATTGTCTTTCTCCCCACCTCTCCTTTGCTCCTCTTCATTTACCCTTGTTTGCATCTTGTTACTTCCTCTGCCTCCCACCTTTTTCGTGCATCTCATATTTCCCTTTTCATCTCACATAAAACCTAGATAAAGTAGAATGAGTATGTAGGCTGTCCTTCGCAAAACCTTAGAGGTCAACGATGCTGGTTCGTCTAGGGTATCGATTCTGGTCGTGACAGTACTAAGATGTAGGATAGGAGTAATACTGAAAAAAAAAAACATTAAAGTGAAAAAATCATAAAAGAAAATAAATAATGGGACCATGATAAACTGAAATGTGGGGAGCGAATCATAACCGATGCTAAAACAACATGAGCTAATGTCGAGTCCGATGTATACGCCCCATTAGAGTACCCAATATACCCACCAAAGTTATCACAGGGATTGCTGGCTTGATCAATAAAACCTTATTGCCCAGATGAGGGGACTTACAACCTAACTGGGACTAGGAGTCTCATGGATATGGGTACGCTAAACCCTATTCACTCGATATTATGCTTTTTCCTAATGAATTCTCGTAAATTTACTGTTTATGTATCAGTTTTCTGTAAAACAGGTTAGCTACAAAACACAAATGTAAAAAAAAAAAAAACTGAGGAATGCAACAATTAATTTTGGTAATTATAACATTTATAACTCAGGCATGTATTTGATGTGTCATAAATATCTGACCTAGCATGTGTAATTCAAGAACTAAAAAAATACAAATATAGGTTTCTAAAATTCATGAAAATATCTGAATAATAAAAAAATAATCCGATTTGGAACATAAAACTAATAAATTCATAAAGTTCTATAAAAGTTCTAGAAACCCTAGGTTTAATCATGATGAAATCCACAGAAAATACTTATGTTTCAGGGATGGAACTTGTGGTGTTTTTGACCAAGGGTTCCTGAGTTTTTTCTCTTCTCGTGGTTCTAAATTTCTAAGTTTTGATTTAATGATTTTACTTAGATATGTATTAATTATATATCTAAGATTAGATTGAATAAAATATGATGATTTTTGGTCAAAATGGTGTAACTTAGGTTTAAACGGAGTGGGAAACGTCAAAAGACTAACCCTAATCTCACCCTAAATATATATTCTCTTTTGGTTCAGTTAATGGGGGATTTTTTTTAATGGAGAAGTTTTTTGAGATACACATAGTGCTCCGCAAAATTTTATAGAAATAGAATGTTTTTCGGAAGATCAAAACATCGCATTTAGGTGGAAAATTTATACAGAGTTACATCAAAAGAGGCCAAGAAATATCTGTTGTGCACTAGTTTCTGGATTGGGTTTTCTCCAAAATACGACAGAGGATATACTACAGTTATAGAGGGTGAAGTCGTTCCTCATCATAATCGTTGTAGTTCCCTGTTCCCTGACCGAAAAAGGTAGTGTCATCTTCTTTATAATTTTTTTTGTGCATCTTTTAGTCTTAAATATTAATTCCATATTTGGAAATCTTTTGTTTGGGTATTTAGTTGTTAGCTATCCTCAGGTTATATTTCTTGATATGAATATGTATTTTGGTCGTTCATCGAAGTTGTATGTAATATTCAAACTTTAGTGATGGATTTAATGCTTTATGTTTGTGGGCTTCTTTGCATCATGCATTCGGATTCTCAGTTCCTTCCCTCTTTTCGTATCGGTTGCTTGTAGTGTGAGGAAACCTGCTCTTGTGCAATCCTTTGTGGTTCCATCTTGTTCGATGCTTGTGCTGATTAAAAGCATTAGGATGGAAGGTTTATTTTGTTGGGGTTGAATTATCATATATATTTCATAGTCATTTAAATTTCAGGTCGCATCATTTTTTGTTTCCATTAAGTTAAGACCTGGATTTTTAAGTTATCATCAATGGGTTTTATTTGAGAAAGGGTTTATGTTAGCATGATTGTAACTCCCATGTTGTTCTGGACTCGTACTAATTATCTAAATAAAGAACATGTGCTCGGCTGAAAAGGATGTTGTTTTCGACATTGTTGAGAAAGTGTTGTGAATTGTATTTTTGTTCCATGTTTCTTCCCCTTGGATTTGATTAATGTGATCTGGTTATTGATTTCGGCTATGGAGTGATTGGTTTGTTTATATCTTGGCTTGTTTTCATAAGGAGTTGCAAATGCATTTAAATCTATTGTTGAGGATCGATTAAAAAAGTTGAATGGTTCGATATATACGCTCATTATGTTGTTGTCTTTGAATATTGTATTAAATAGTGCCTCGAATGTCAGCAAAGTGAACATTAATCCGTTTCGTTAAAAATGTGGAATTTTTCTAACCACTTTTCTTATGCTTATGTGCAATCTGTCACTGTTTTTAATGATTCGTATGTCATTTCCCCGTTTTATTGATATGCCCCGATTATTTTATTTAGCAAAAGCCATGACTGAAGTATAGGGGTCCTTTAATATCTGACCTATCGCTTCCTGGGAGGTTTAATTTTATGTTTGTTATTGTTTTTAATTGGCATTTATTGTTTTTTGCATTTAGGATATGGGGCCTTCCCTTTAGTAGTCTAACGTCATTTGTATTGTGTTTCGTGAAAACGTTTCACTTGTCTAGATCTACTCCCATTTAGTTGTTACCGCTATGAGTAAATTCTGTTGGGTAGACTTATATACGTGTTGTTTTTAAGTTATTAGATCATTTTTCTTGATGAATTCATTCTGCTCGTCTCATGTTGTTAGATCATTCTTGCCTTCATTTTCAAAATGATGAGTGTTTCTTTTTTTCCCAAGGTCCCGTTGTTGAGTAAATCAAGAAACTTTTTAACCCAACCGGATGATTGTTTACTTCAAAATATATAATAGTAAAAAAATGAACTAAAGTTTCAAAAAAAAAAATCAATTAATCCTATAATTTTGGAGAAGTTAATTTTCTTAATTGCTAGAGTCGCCACTGATTTTTAATTAAAATCAAGAAAAATTTATTATTATTTTCAAAAGATTTAAACAGAATTAAAAATCGACTGACTACTAAAAAGGGTTGAAGGTTCCAACTATACAGTCCGGGAAAGGTGTTGGCCCGCGGACTGTCCGCAACTCGACGGTTGTCCGAGAATTTGACAAATCACTTTTTTTTTTTTTTTTGGATACTGACTATAAAGAAAAGTCCAATCTTTTATTTATTTATTGTTTTACTTTACTAATTCTATTTTTAAATTGATTATTTTAACGGGGAATGAAAACTGAGAAAACCTTAAAAATGAAAACTCAAATGTTTGACAAGGTCTAATAGTGAAAATAAAAGCTAAATATAGAAAAATAAATAAGAGGAGAGGAGAGGGAGAATTTTGGCTTGGGATCTTGCCCAAAATTCAGCAAAAAAAAATGGGCCCTTGGGCCCAATTAACCCAAAAATCTTGTAGCAACTTTGGATAGGGACTTTGGCCCATTTCACTCTTAAAAATCTGGTATACATTTTATTGCATACTGATGTATATGACTTGTATATAATCCGTTTTAGTGTACATTAGGATGTATACGTAATGTATGCTGCCCCTGATCAATTTTCCAGCACCTGTAAAAAATTTTCAACCTGGGTATCATATATTGATAATCTATATAAGTGTATACAGTAGTATATTAGCCCCTACAATTTAACTTTCCAGCAACCTATTTGTATCATATATTCATAATCTATATTTTGAGCATTTATGGCTAGAAGAGAAAGTGTGAGGAGATGGATTAAAGTCCATGAAGACTCGAGGAGAGTTTCACATGCAATAAGACAAAAATTTATTAGTAATGATGCGATAAACTAAAAAATTTTCTTGAATTACAACGGGCCAATGAAAAGAGCTGCGAACTACTTAGAGATTTGACTAGGGGGAATATATGGACTCCAATGAAAAAACCAAATGAACTAAGAAATTAAAAAAAAGTTAATAAACAAAGTATGACAGTAGTGTATGGCACACATTTGCATGTATGCTTTATGAACCCATCATATACTAGGAATACATCATTGTTACACACAAATGAATTCAAAAATATAGGCAGAGGAAACAGCTACACTTTATTTCAAATAAGCATACCCCAATTGACCGAGATTTACAGTGCTAAAATCCATTTTTTTTTAAAAAAAAAGGAGTACGAGGGTTGTTGCCAAATAAGAGGGATGGGAGTGAAATAAACAATAAACAAGATACAAGATTTTCCCCAAACTAACATATTGACATGGCACAAATAAGCAAATATGGAATGCAGAGGAAGAGTTGGTTTTATGTACATTTATTTTTAACAGGAAAGGAGAAAACCACAAATGACTCAAATTCAAGTCGTGTAGCTCCGACTTACACACATGAAACGATAATACTTGTAGAAATCATGTTTCGAAGGTGGATCTTGTATAGAATAACCCCGATAAAAACTAACTTAAGGACACTCATAATAAACTGACTCGACTTGACAGTCTAGGCATTTGGGATTGAAGTTCAAAATACGGGGAGGACAAGCTTGCATACGGGTTAATCTTATCAGGACACAAAAAAATTAAGAAAAATAATTCAAGAAGTGGAAAATACTAAAGGGATTAGAACAAACATACAAATTATTTGCATGCTACCCATATAAGTCGATTGAGAGTTTAGCCTCTATGGCGCGAAAGGTAAACAGTCATCAAACATCCACATCCCCCCAGTACATTCACCATTCCAATCATTTCCCATCACCCCATTTAACCCATCAATTCCATCCCATCCATAATACATCCCCATAACACCCCATCATAATCATCATCCATAAATCCCTTCATAACATCATCCCATCCATTCCATCCATTACAACATTGCCATATTTCCATTTCTATCACCCCTAAAATGATTCACCCATAATACATTGGTTTTTTTTTTCTTTCCTTGCCCCCCCCCTATCCCCCACGTTTTCCCCCCTCCCACACGCCGACCACTGCGTCGCGAAGTTTCTAGGCGAGGGGGTGCCGCCGAAGGCTTGCACGTGCGCGCCTAGACCGCCAGCCGACAGGCGGGGGCCCCTACGCCTTCGACTCCGCATCCCCCCCAATCCCCCCCCCCCCCCCGTTCCATCCACCTCAACATCCCATCCCCCCACCCATCCCCATTCAACCATCACAATATACCCCCCACCCATTTTCATACATTCACCATCTTCAAACATATGCTACCATACGTATAAATGGGAAGATCAGACCTACCCATGTCATTAAGCATAGTCCAAAAACAGAGAAATAACAGAAAGCAAATTTCGAAGAATAATCTAGAATATCAACACTGGATGCAAATCCACAAAATTTGGCGTGACACAAATGAAAAAATCACAAAGGCGCAAGTATATCGTATGGGAGCAACAAAAGGTCAGAAATGAGTAGCAATAAATAGCCACATAATAAGTCTTTTACGAAACAAGTAATGTAACTTCTTGAAACAGAACAAAAGGCGATAAGATTCATTATAACGGGAGAAAAATTATCTTATAACAGGCAGCGAACGGCGACCAAAACGATCTTGAAAGAGTGGGACTTTCCATGATAAATGAAGGATACCGAAGAGACTTGGATGAATGAAATTGAGTGAACCAAATCCAAGAATAAAGGAATATATCCAAGCATTTCGTATTTTAATGATTTCTTCTTTTTAACACTTAAGTAAACTCTAATGATTTTTCTCTATACTTCATCCAACTTTAGTAGCTCACTGTTTCTATCAAAAATTCTTATTCATTTTTTAGTGCTTTTCACAAGAAATTTTCTCCAAAAAAACCACTATGTTTGTTTATCTTTTTTTTTTTTTTTTTTTTTTTGGGGGGGGGGGAACCCCATCTAGAATTGAATGAGAAGATGCCCTTTTAGAATTTTGAAATCCCAAAACTTTTACTATTTTGGGACGAATCCCTTTTTCGATGATTTTAACCCTATTCTATAAGGAAAGGGGGATGGACGACCTTGATCGATCGCTTGTCCGTGCAGCCTGATCTGTTGCTATATCACCCGAGCAGGATGATTCGCGTGCACTATTTTTGTTGTTGCGATAGTAGAGGGAAATATAATGTTGAAGTAAGGCGGCATGAATTGCAGGCCGTCCTTTGCTTTCCCCGAAATCATCTTAGCATGGAGTCGGTTTGGGATGGACGTCTTGTTCATTGTATTTTTCTGGTTTTACGCGATGAAAAAGAACAAACAGGAGTCGGTTTTGTTTTCTTTGTTATGATATTCATGGGCATGGGATGATGTATTGTTAGCTATTGTTGCATAGCAATTCAAGGAATTGGGTTGGGTATTGGGTCATTTGAATTGGCTGAAAAGAAATGTTATTTGGCTTGAGGAATGTCAAATGAAGATGAATAATTACCCAAATTTGGTCTTATCACAAATGGGTTTAGGGAATTTCATTAATAACTAAATAATAGAAAGTAATACAAATAAAATAATGAGTTTCTTAATCTTAATAAAATAAAATAATGGTTTTAATTTTAAACCAATTAACCTACAATGTAAATTATTATTTAAACAACACTGTTGGTCTAAATATTTTACCAAAATTAAATTTTTTTGATGATTTTTGAATAATAATAAAATATATTAATTATATACAAATATTTAAAATATTATATATATTATCTAAAAACTATAAAAGTGAAACTAAATTAAATTATAACTTGAAAAATATTTTGAATTTATAAAACTAATTATTTCTAAATTCCTTGGGAATGAAGAAGGCTCGATGATTGATTTATATTTGTTGATGGTTCAAAATTGGGTGTCAAATACTGTCCCTATTTTTTTACTGGGATTGATGCAAGAAATTCGAGGAGGAAAATGAATGGACTTAATCCAATTGTGACCGGCCACATCTTTATCTTGGCAAAAATGATTTGTATGGAAGTTAGAATTATGGGCGAACTCCGAAAGTGGATATCCTACATCTCAAGCTCTGTGAGAATTCAGGCCACTTGTAGTTTCGATCTGCTTATTTGACACATGATTTTGAAAGAATTCTAAGGACATCCTGATACCAAATTATGAAAGGATCAGGATGTGCCGAGATAGAGTTATGACAGAATTTGGAGTACCAACCGATGTTTAAATATTGAGTCCACCACAATTCTTAAACTATAGGTCAATCAGGCGGCTTGTAGTTTTGACTCGATCGGCTTAAAAAGAAAATTATTATGCTTGATACCTTTGGTTCTGTACAATGACAAGGACTGAGATGAAAGGAGGTTTGGAACCTATTAGCCATGAATGTATGGAGCTCTTCACCTCCATAAGTAAGAACTAGACGAGACATAATTCTTAAAAGCTCTTGGTTGGAATTGCTCACTTCGGTTTGAAAAGATTTCTTAGGTGAACATCAAGAATTTGTCGATGTAAAAATGAAAACTAACATACCCAACAGAGAAAAATCCAAATGCCTTCGGATTAGGGGTGTTGGTTTGACTTGTGGTGGAAGTCGCTCCTCTACTCGCGATCCTAAGAGTTTGACATCTTCTTTGGACTATGTCCAATAGGTTCCATGTTTGTGCGTCATTGTTTGTGTAGGTCCTCACATGTGGTTTGGAATGAGAATTCACCTCTTAGATTCTCTCGCCGGGGACGAAAACACTTTGTTAGTAGAAAAATGGAACTGGAAAAAAGGTAGTACACATTACGTTTTTTTTGCTCACTCTATGCTGGAAAGAAGGCCACACAAATATGTTCAGTACATGTCGCTTTCGAACATAGTATGTCCGTGAAAACTCATAATTTAATAAAGATTCAGAATTTCATTGCTTATTTTCTGCATGGAAAATTCTGGTGATCTTTACAACGAGCTATAAAGATCAATAATTATCAAATTTTAGCGAGGTAAACGGCTTGGTGATTATCTAGTTGTAACGAGGTGGATGTCACGATAATGTTCAAACAGTAACAAGGTGGATGGCTCGATAATTATCAAACTATAATGAGGTGGATGGCTCGATAATGTTCAAACTGTAACAAGGTTGGTCACTCTATAATTATCCAACTATAACAACGTGGATTGCTCGATGACTATCCATTTGTCAAGAGGTGGATGACTCGATAATGTTCCAACTGTAACAAGGTGGATGTCTCAATAATATTTGCTTTTAAAGAAATTTCAGGTCATCTTTAATCTTTTCTTTGATGTCTTCTGCACATGTGGTTTGATTTGAGAATTTATCCTCTTGGATGATTTAGACAAAAAAATTAAATAAACTTGTTAGCACAAACTGTAATTTAAATAGGGAAGTGATATGCTTTACCATACTTGACAAATGTTTTGCATTAGACTCTGTCGGTCTTGATGCAGTAGATGATGACTTGATATGAAGTGAAAATGATTCATCACTGATAGAAAGATGATTATATATTGCTAGGATAATGCTGCTACATGATAGGTTGATGATGTTGATACTCCATTGATAGGATAATGATTGATGATTCATCGGCGGGATGATGTTGACGCTTCATTGATGGGGTGATGATGCTCCATTGGTAGGATATTTTTGATGCTCCATTGATAGGATGATTATGTTACATTGATTATCCATTGGTAGGGTTGATGATGCTCCATTGATATGATGATGATCTTCCATCGATGATCCATTGATAGGTTGATGTTGATCCATTGGCTGGATGATGATCTTTATCGATATAATTATGATGATGTCCTTCTGGATGGTGGTATTATCTCATTTGATAATATTGTAGAAATGTCCCTCTTGGAGGGTCTCACATTACCACGTCTGATATCGACACGAATTGTGGATCTTATTAAAATCTCCATGATGCTAAAGAGATTGTACTTGAACGTCATTGGACATGCTTTTACATGGTGAGATTCATGTTTTCACTTGTTCATATTTGAACAATTGCACTCAATTATAGCTCATCTTTTACCTGAAATTTGAATGAGGTGTTGTTGCTCATATTCTGAACTCTTCTTTTTCTTTTGAAAAACATTAATGACTTTCCTGCATCCATAAAAAAAATATAGTTTTTAAAACAAACTGTTGTGTGATGACTTCGTCAAACGCTTGCTCTCTGACTTGCTATCTTCAGTTGATCCCTCCCCTCTCTTGCTTCTCGATGGAGAATACAAAACATTTGAAATAAATAGGTAATTTTTTTAAGAAAAAAGTTATCAGAAAAGATGTAACTCAAAAATGTCACTCCCAAGTATTTTTTCACGTCATACTTGATGAACGCCTTTGAGGTTGATATATCATAATCTATCAGACAATTTGTCAAAGAGATTCTGAAAATTGTTGAAGTTTTGACGATATGAATCTTGAAATGTAAAAGATTTTTAAAGTTTACTTCTGATCTTCAAAAACAACGTTTGTCGATCACTTAAAGTTATTTTGCAAAATCAAGATCATGTTGGATGTATTCACAGCTATCTTAAACCTCTAATGCAACCAAGACGAATTTTTTTAGGTCATCCTCAAAAAATTCTATCCCAGTTAACAGTAATGGCGTATCTTGACCTGTTGGGGAGATCTTTTTCATTAGAATTTTTTAGTTCCCCTCAAAAAATTTGTCCCAGTTTCTATTGTAAAGGAAAATAGAAATCTTAAGGGAGATATGACCGAGCCGTTGTGGTGCCTACCTATCCCGTTGAGGCAGCAATCAATTCAAACGTAGTTCCCCCTCAAAGGTTAACAACAGTAATAAAATTACTAAAAAACCGACCGATACCGACATAGGCCGCCTACGTATCTATTTTTTGAGAATTCACGTCGAACGTAGTTCGAATACAAATAAAAAATGCTGAAAGTATATATAATGGAGTAATTGAAGACGATATATTCCGCCTACGCATCTCATTCTTGAGAATTCATGTCACACATAGTTCATAACAAAAAATAATTTTTCTAACTACAGAACATAATATGATTACAAACAAACGATGCAGTTATAAGGATAAAAATAAAAGACACTCTAAATCATCAAATATAACAACTTTTGATAGCATCTGAGTCAATTGACAACTTGAGATGAATGTCTATGTTTCACCACGATTTGTGATCAAACAATGATATTCAATCTATTTACTAAGTAATCTGTTGAGTTCTCTTTTCTAAGCTCCTTTCTGATTGGCCTGATTCTGACTTTTTGACACAGTCATCCTTTTCCAGATTTACTATTTTTGTCTTATCTAGATTAAACTTACCTTGAGTCTCAAGTCGTTTTAAATCGTCGGCTATGTGTTTGAATATTATGATCACCTTGTCATACTCATAAAACTCATCTTCATCTACCTCATCATGTTAATTCAGCTTGTCACATGACGTGATATAGACAAGTTCTTTTAATAAAAATTATATGTTTTTGTTTCACTGAAACAGATACTAAAATAGTTAGATAGGAGAATAAAAACAAGTAAAGAAAATATTCGCAATAGGAGAGACTTTATTTAAGGTAAGGAAATACGAATTTTGGTCATGAGCATGAGTCATTTTGCCTTTTTAAAAACACTACAAAGGATATCAAAACATAATTAGGTAAAACAACACAAAAGGTTGTGTCGATCCTCATTCTAACCACCACCGATTTTGAAAACAACATAAAATTCAGTTTTGTCTATCAAGTTGAGCGAGAGATAAAGAGCGGAATGGAAGTCAAGTTAAGAAATTTATTCACTGTCTCGGTGTCTCCGATGTCTGCTGCCTCGATTATCCTCTTGGGTGCATCACTACAATCTTAAAAAATACCCCCAATTCCTTATTTAAGAGCATCATCATGGGTATATTCTTTTACTAGAATGGACTGGCGTAAATGAGGCAATGACTTTGGGGGAACATGATTAATCTCCCTCTTGTTTTTACCCTCTTTTGACACATAATCAAAAGTTTGACCGAGTGTCATGCTTGTAAAATCAAATCATTTTCCTTCGTCTCAAAAAATTCTGGTTCAAAATGAGTTGTACGATGAGCGTACGATTCAGGTGAAATTGGAAGATGAAATGTGGTTTTTAGAGGTTTGGGTTGAGTGGTAGGTGGGCTTTGGACAATTTAAGTAGGAATATAAAGATTGAGAGGAAAATTATGAAGAATGTTTGTATCAAGATTTGGAGAAGTAGGTTACTTTTGATGTGAGGAACTAGCATGCTGTGGGTAAGAGTGGTTGAGTCAATGATGGAAGGTGTTGGAGTTGTAGAGGTGGTTGAATTGTTTGGGAAATGTTCAGACGTTAGATCTGAAGAAGGAAAATGGAGTGGAGGCCTCTCGTTGTCCAGAGTAGCAGTTTTAGCAATGATAGCCAAAATTTTCACATCTCGAGTCTTGTCCATTT
Source organism: Solanum habrochaites (assembly GCA_027704765.1). Lineage (NCBI taxonomy): Eukaryota > Viridiplantae > Streptophyta > Magnoliopsida > Solanales > Solanaceae > Solanum > Solanum habrochaites. Next base: position 10,607,916 of record JAKWJA010002492.1, on the reverse strand, counting down.
CTTCCCTCATTTCGTCAATCTCTTGGGGTAACTGTGCAATCAACTGGTTCTGTTCAGCAATGATAAGGTTATTCACAGTATCTTGATTCAATTCAGTATTGTCAACATTTTCAACCATTTTCTATTTGGCTTTTGACGAACATTGATCGTACAAGGAATATTTGGGGTCATTAGACATAGTGAAGTATGGATGTTCAGTTATTTTCTCATTACAAAATCATTTTTTGAGTTCCCGACAAAGAAAAACAAATCAAAGGAAAATGTGTTAGACTGTGTCAATAATAGTTTATACAAAATATCATACACATTATTGTATCATGCATAAGATTTTCTCCATTTGAAGATAAATTAGCCCACGTATAATGAAAGATGACTTGATAGACAAAAATTTTTCTATTGATGTTAGGATTAATGAATCAGAAATGTTGACTTGAGTCGGGAAAAATTTGATTGTATCTTTCATTGTCGTACTTCTGGTTTTTGAGATATAACTTTAATTACCTGGTAAGAGTTGAAAAAGATAAAATTTCTCAAAATAGGGACCGGACCTTGAAAGGTTGCCTACGTATCTTACAAAAGAGAATTCAGGTCCTACGTAGTTCGACCCACTTAAATTTCTTTTGATTTGAAATGATTAATCTTTTTCTGATATGAGAGTCGTATTAAAGAAAAATGAAGTTTGATTTTTTTTAAAACTACAGACTCGAAGAGTATTTGGACACGCTTTTGACAGTGATTTGATATTAGTACTTAGTGGTTCTAAAAAGTATTGGAAGAAGAGTGACCTAGAATATCTCCAAATAAAACAACAAATTCATAAGTAGTTATAACACACAAAAAAATTTGCGCGTTATAAACAAATATGTTATCCTTTTTTGCTAAGAGTAGCCTAGCGATTCGACGGATATATACGTCATTCGAAATATTTCATTGCCCCAAAACCCAAATTTATATAAATTTTATTAAAAAAATAAATGGGGATACATAATAGGGAAAAAGGAATACAAAATAATCAGTCTCACGCAGGGGTACGACCCTAAACTATGCCTCCACGAAAGGTCTTGCTTCTTTCTTGATTTGTTGTCATCTTCGAGTGCCAACATCTTATGATAGTCTAGTAGCTTCTGAAGCTCTTTCTTAAACATAAACAAACTATAATCTAATCCTTACCTTATGAGATAATGATATTTCAAACAACGTATACATCCTTCAAATTTGAACACAAGTATGAGTGTCCGTTTAAGCTGTGAGTCGTTTTGGACTCAGGGTGGTCTTCTAATGGGCCAAACACGCCTTAGGTGTTGTGTCATCTTAGTTCAAATGCTCCTTAATTTGGACATGGTTTAGCTCTATCCTATTTGACTAAGAGTGACTTTGAAACAGCGGGGGACCCAATCATATAATTTGGTTCGGAAATAGCGACAACCATAGGACGCATGACAAACCAATAAATTACCGCTAATTCCCGAAAAGGTTGAGTATACAAAAATTTGGTTGTGGTTCCACAAACCTTCTGTTAATATACTATACAATATATATCAGAATATGATAGAAATGCAATGCTAATTTTATAACTAAAAGACAGTACCCACAAATATGCAATTCAATAATTACAATTAGTCAAATAGTCAAATCCTTTTGGTTAGAAATTAATTAATGCCCAGCAGAGTCGCAATTTCTATTTTAATTTTATTAAATATAATAGTAAAAAAATGACTAAGTTTCGAAAAATCAATTAATATTATAATTTAAGAGAAATTAATTTTCTGAATTGACAGAGTCGCCACTTTATTTTTTAGTAAAAATTAAGATAGCTTATAATCATTTTCAAAAGATTTAAACAGATAAAAATCGAATAAAAAGGTTTCAAATTTTGAATATACATTACGAGAAGGTGTTAGTCCCTCAGAATGCCCGCTAACTCACGGTTGACGGCGATTCACTAATGACCTTTTAAAGTAAATTTTCTTAGATTATATATAAATGTAATTCGATGTTTTATGTAATGTATTGAAATAATATTACTTATGTGTATTTTAATTGATTATTTAAAGGAATGAACTTAGAAGGAATCCTCTAAAAGGAAAAACTCCAAGTGTTGACAAGTCTATAGTGAAAAAAACGTGAAAATAGAGGAAATATAGAGTATAAAATAAATATTTTTTTATTTTAAATACGAAAAGAGAAACAATTAATTCGGGCGGTGGGGCGCGTGGCGGGGAGGAGGCGGGGGGTGTGGGGGGGCGGGTGCGTGCTTGGGTGGGTGGGGGGCGTGGGGGGGGGTGGGGGGTGGGGACTATACGGGGGTTGGTGTGCGGGGGGGGTTGTGGGCCTAGGGAGGGTGGGGTTCCGGGGTGGGGGCGGGGCGGCGTTGGGGGTGGGGGTGTTATGATAATATGAAAAAATAAAAATATAAAACCCACATCAGAAAACACCAATCAAAATCAACCTAAAAAACATCACTCAAAAAAACAAAAAACCACAACACACACACCACACTTAGGAATCAAAAACAAAAAAAAAGAAAACAAAAAAAAATAATAGAAAAACCTAAAAAAACCAAAAATCTCAAAAAAAAAATAAAAAATACAAAACAAATGCCAAAAAGCACATAATAATAAAAAATCAAATCTAAATCAAAAAAAAAGAGAACAAAAAAAAAAAAAAAACAACACTACTAATAAAACAAAAATAAAAAAAAAACCTAAAAACAAAGACCCCAATAACAAAACAACAAAACAACAAAAAAAAAAAAAAAAAATAAAATTAATTAAGTCAAACAAAAATTTAACAAATGAAACATTNCCGCCACCCCGGGGACGTTAGAGAGTAGATCTCGGTACCAAATTGTTTAATTCCTAAGTGTTTTGGAACGAGACCCCCTCGACGGTCCGTCGTTGCTCATGACGGTCGTCGTGGGATCCGTCGACCAGCAGTTTTTCCAGAAATAAACTCTACTCTCAAAACGGACTAAAAAGGTCGTTACAGGCATACCGTGAACACCACCTAATTTTTTACCAAAACATAAAGCTTTTACACTAATTTTAAAAGGGTTGTATTAAAATTAAAAAATATAATTAATACAAACTATAAGATCAGTTATAGTTTAATAATAAAAAAACAGTTGAGAATTTAAATTATTTGTTAATTCTATCTAGTTAAAAAAAAAAACCCCCCCAGAAAAAAAAATAATAATAATAATATATAAAATATTATTAAAGAATATAGAAAATGAAAAGAAAAAAGGAGTCCGAAATAATTTCAAATTTGTTTTACTATACCCTAATTACTCCCAACTTCCTAAATTATTTTCCTAAAATACTCCCATATTTTTACTTTTATTTCTTTTTGGCATAATTTTTTTGGTTGTTACACAATTTCTTTTTTGTTAATTTGCTATTATTATTATTTACTTATTTTATTTTTATATTCTTATCTCAACCCCAATTTTCTAAACTAATTTTCAAATTAAATCCTAATCCCACTACACTATGTTCCTTTGAATTAGTAACAAATTCTCACCTAAAAAATATTATATAGCCCCACGTTCAGTTGAAAAAAAAGAAGAAGATACATAGAGATATAGATATTACACAGAGGCAGATTGAAATACAGAGAGGAAAAAAAAGCAAAGAGAAGAAAAGTGAGTTATTCTTTTGAAAATTAGGTTAGAGTTAGAGGTTTTTCTCATGGTTTCAAATTTGTGGATAACTTGTTTTTGTGGTATCAAATTTAACAGTGAGGTAACTATAAATTCTCGCGTGATTTAAACAATATTACTTGTATGAAAATTTGATTTTAATAGTATGATATTCTTCAAATCACATGTATTATGTTGATTATTGTTACATTATTATTATTGTTATTATTATGCTCTTTATATGCAATCATCATTTATATAGTTTCATGAATGGGGGACATTTGTTAAATTGAATAGATAGCATATCTTTCCCACTAGTTTTCAATTCAGAAGATTTGTTGTAATTAGTGTTGAACTATTTAGATTGGTATATACTAAAATTTAATGATTATCGATTGAAAAAACTTATGTCTAAGTTGGTTTAGTCATTTGTCATACATTGGATTAAAATTTGTCTTTAGAAAACATTAAGATGCTATCTAATTCGGATACTAAATTTATTATTAAGATAATATATGAATATTATTTAGAGTTATAATTAAAAAAAATAATGAAGAAGAGTGATAAATAAATGAGATAACATAAGATAAAACAACAACAACAATACTATATAATTTAAAAGAAAAACAACGATGAAGAAAAAAATAATTAAAAAAAAAAGAAGAAGAAACAGCAATGTAAAAAAAAAGGGTAATAAAACAGAATGTTAAAACAAGAAATATTTAAACGAAAAAAATAGAATCAAAATAAAGAAAAGATATAAAGACAAATAAATAGAATTTTATTTCTTTGAAAAAATATATATGTATAAAATCACTAAAAACGTAAAGAATAAAAAATTAAAAATAAACAAAAAATACACAAGAAAAAAATACATGCAAAAAAAATGTGAAAAAACAAAAATACAAAAAAATAAAATAAAAAATAAAGAAGAGAGAAGTACAATGAAAAAAAAAAGAAAAATATAAAACTAATAAAACAAGAGGTATAAAAGATTAAAAAAAAAGAACGTAAAAGAAAAGAAGAAGTAACAAAAATTATTTTTTTTTAAAAAGGAGAAGAAACCAAAATATGTAAAATAATGATAAAATAAAAAATAAAAATAAAAACATAAACAGAGAAACCGAGGGGTTACACAACAGAAAAAACTCGTACGATATATATATATATATATATAAATTAAAACAAAAACGGCAAAAAATAATAATAAAAGGAAAAATTTCTTTTTTTAAAAAATGATGTTCCTAATCTGTTAGAAGGTCTTGATAAAAACGACCGTTAAACCTATAAAAATTTGAGTTTCCTATTGTAAAGACTAAAATAAATACTAAAATATAATCCTAAATTAATCATGAACTCTAAATATCTCCTTCCTACACAAACTCTCATTCTAGAAGCTAGATATCAATATATATTGACCCACTACCTAAAAAATAAAAGCAGAAAAAAAATACGGATGTTCAAGTTTAAAATTAATGGATGCACAACAAAACAAAATAAATAAATAAGACCATTTAAAATAAATAAGACAATTTTAAATAAGTTTAGAATAAATATGAGGGTAAATAACAATTTTATTATTAAGTTAAAATTAAGTCAAGTCATATCAAAGTTCATAAATCGATCATACTAGAACCACAGCACTCGGGGATGCCTAACACCTTCCCCTCGGTCAACAAAATTTCTTATCCGTATTTATTGTTTGCAGACCAATAAAAAATAGAGTCAAATTTCCTTTTAATTATGGATTTAAATAAGATGACTTGGAACTCCAAAACTCAATTTCAATTGGCGACTACGAATAATAATCATTATCCCTTTTAAAAATATCACCTTAATTGGAAAAAAACTTTTTCTTTCAAAATAAATTTAAAAAAAAAAACAATGTTTGAGAAAAAAAAGGGTGTGACAGTTATGAGTACTCTTTTTTTATGGGTTCTCCTTCTGTTGCTAGAAAGATGAATACAATGAGGACACCGACTTGGAGAGTTGAGGAGAATGATGTGAATGAGGAGATTCCTCCTCATGTTGAGCAAGTTGAGATAGTTCTTCAAGGTGCTCAAGGTGACCAAGTCCCTATAGTGGGTGGAGGTAATGATGTTCTGGTGGTTCTCCCGTAAATGACTAATGGGGAGATTAGAGAGGCTTTGATTACTTTAGCTCGAGCTTTGACTACCCATGTGAATGTTTTGGAGGCACTATGATATCTATATTAGGATACTTTGTGTGGATGAATCCTCTTATCGTTCTTAGCTCTAAGGTGAGAAAGGGTCCCAAGAGTTCCTAGATGGAGTGTACAATGTGTTAAGTGCCATGGGGTTGATTTATAAGAAGAAGGATGAGTTAGATTCCTACCAATATAGGGAGGTTTCTCAAGTATGGTACACTCAATGGAAAGATAATAGACCGATTCCTTCGGGTCCGATAGAGCGGGAGGAGTTCAAGAGGGCTTTCTTAATGGAGTGCTTTGTCTATGTGAAGAGGAAGGTGAAGATTTGGAGGTTCATTGACATTATTCAAGGTAAGGGGAACGTTTAAGAACCAAAAATTAGGGGAAGTGAAAGGATCTTAAAGAGGAGCATGAGGACTTTGAAGAAGGGCAAAGCCAATAAGCAAGTTCAAGATATGTTTAAGAAGAGAGCCCAAAATCAAGATAGCCCTAGTGTTACGCCCTAAAATGAACTAAGGTGAACTAGATACTTGTTAGTGTTTCTAGAGTTAATTTGAAGTTAAAATGAGTTACATTAGGGTTCTTAGTTAGTGTGTGAAGTTATGTTATGTTTGGAGGTTAAACGTCTGAGAACGTCCATGACATTCTGAAGGTGTGTGTGTCTTGATGTCTTTCAGTGGGTTTTACGTGTTTGTTTTGCTCAAAATTTATGTGAGATTTTCCTAAAACCTTGACTACTATGTTTAGGGGTTTAAAGTTTGGTACGACTCCATCTAGGATCCAGGAGGGCCCCTAGAAGAGGACCCCACCTCTTGGCAACATGCTGCAAAAAAAAGTGACAAAACGACGACTCAAGGGACGGTCCGTTGGTAAACCAACGGTCCGTCACCATGGGCATCGATTCGACCCTGCAAGTTCAGTTTTCCAAGATCCAAATGGATCTAAGTCTCAACAAACAATACCCCACAAACGGTCCGTCCTTTGACAAACTGTCTATTGGTTGGTCCGTTGATGGAGACTGCCCCAAAAGTTGTCCCTTTCCTGTGAAGTCTTGGGGTTGTTTAGTATTTTTACCCCAACTCTTTGAGAACCCTAGGATGACATTTTTAGGGTTTATAAGATATATTAAAGTGTTTCAAACCCTAATACAACATTTTAGACTTCATTTCCTAAAACCCAAAACCTCTCTCCCTTAAAAGGCTCTCTCAAGTTACCATGGAGGCTAGAAGTCATGAAGGAACTAGGAGGGCTTACGTGGTCATTTCTTCTTCAAAGATCATTGGTATTTCTTCAATGGTAGGTATGATATAAATCCTTCAACCCTCTTCCATTGACGAAGTCATTTCTAAAAGATTTCAAAATGACTTTTCAACCCTATTTTCTTCTATCTTCTACTCTATATATGGGTCTTGCATGAAACCGTTTTAAATGACTTAGTAATGCTGTTGCTAATGTGATTTGTTGATTTTACGGTTAAAACATCAATGAAATCATTTTAAATCTTTTCATCTAATGTTGGCTTAATAAATCGGTTAAATGAGCTTAGTTTTATAATCTTTGAATTTTGGTTTCCTTATGTTGTTAATGTGGTTTAGCACTGGAATAAGGCTAATTTATGATTGATTATTTATTAAAACAATATAGGTGATGGAAGCTTAGATTAAAGGGTATGTTTGTTATATTGATTAAGCTTTAGTTATAGAATGATCTTGAGTGGTTTGGTCCACCTTTTTGGTGGCGGTGTTTAGTTAATTAATTTGGTTATGTTTCGTATGTTTTATGTGTGTGGATTCAAAGTACTATTATGTGAAATGAAGTGATGTTGAAGATAGGTCTTTTATTGTGTCTTGTGAAGTTTAAATTGCATGTTTGACTTAGATTATACCTAAAATGAAGTATATCATTAGGCGAAGCATGTAACGTGTATGATTTGATGAATGAAGGTCTAAAGCATGTATAGAATCTAATGTGAATGAAATGATGTTTATGTTTAAGGTGTGCTCACATGTACAAACACACTCACTTAAATGAGTGTATGAAGCTAAGTTGAGTAAAAAGGAGAGTTTTGGGGTGAAAACACTTCGTGAGTTGCGATGAAGTGTTTAGTAGCAACCTCACTACCTTATAAGAGCTTTCTAAGATATGTCGGAGGATGAATATCCTTCGCGAGTTCAGTTGTGGTGTTCACTAGTTATCGTTAACCTATAGTCTATAATGTTGAGAATACGTGCGGATTTAATGATACGCTAAAATTTACTTCTCAAATAAGAAGTTAAGCAGTCGTGTCAAGTAAATAACCCAACTAGTGAGGTTGGGATCGTTCCCACGAGGAAAATAGTTTAGACTTAACTTCAATTTATTTCTACTAGTGTTCAGTCAATTACTTCCTTGGAAAGCAAAAATGATAAAAGGGGGGTTTTTATTCCTAAATAATGAATATAACTAGCGAAATTAAAGGAGACAACTAACAACTTCGAATTTTGGAGTTTAATCAATTAATCAAAGTAACTAGGGTTTACGTGTTCCCCATAGGTTCATAACTTGATAAGTCTAACTATGAAAACTCTTTACTAGTATCTGCATGCAAAGTTGAGAAGTTATGTATTTACATAAATCCTGGTCCGGCATCGAAAAGGTCACTCCGCCACCTTGGTCCGGCTACGTTGTTTGTATCATAACCTTATCTTTACCTCATATTAAGATCGTATTCGATATGTGACTAATGTTATTCTCCGTACCAACCAATACTAGCCTATAGATTAGTATACACTAAATATATGTTGACTAATTCTTTCCTATTATTACCTCCTTTGGTATGCAAATAGCATTAAGGCGAGTAGTTCATAACGTCTGTCCATCCGTTTAAAAGATTTAGCGACAAGAATTATCAATACATGCAAGACACATCTAGCATTGTTATTTTAGTTAGGTTTTTTTACCTCATTATCTTCCTAAGGCTTCCCACCCAAAAAACAACCCTAGTGATGGAGTTTAGTCTTACCCATAGTTCATAACCACAATATTAAATATATGATATAAGAATACACTGTAATTACTCAATGAGAAAGAGTAAAATAAAAAAAGTTCAAATGATAATCAAAAAAGGTAACCCCACACAGAGGTCAGACTTCCCCACCTCCTTCTGCAGCTGCCACTACGACGCCACATACGGACTACACAAGCATGACAGACCCTGACACAGATCCGTAGGTCGTCTCTTTGCTTGATGCGCTCAAAAACTCCGCATTTATCTATGGACAGATTTCCGCAAATAAGGAGAACTTATATAAAATTTAGCACAAAAGGCTTTTGGGACATACTAAACTTAGAAAAAGTATTAATAATATAGTGAACACCACGGTATATCAACACCACTCAATTAAATCATTGTTGTCTTCAAAGCGATGCAATGGACTCATACACAATCTTTGTACAACAGTAATCATGTTTTATCTTGGCCAATCATTTGGCTACCAAATCACGATTAATATCATAATATTAGGCATGACTATCACTATTAGGCTTTGAATTATGTCGGAATCAGACCATGACACAGACTCACAATGAACCTAAACACCTATCCTCTTCAATTCGCCGAGGGGAGGGCGAAAGAGTACAGGTGAACAGGTTAATGAAAATAGCGTCATCACCTTCAAACAAAAACATCCTATTTTTACACAATGATTTCTAGTGGAGTATAAGGATTACTGTAAAAACTCACATCTAAGATCAACAAATTAACACTCATTCATACCTTATGCAATAAGCTTGCCCTTATTTAAATGCAGGATAATGCGGCACAGATAACCACAGCAAACAACAAGGACTGGACACAGGGAGCGGCACCAAACACCCCCCGGCAGTGACCAGGAAGATGGTAGGAGAGTGAGGAAAAGAGGGAGACGTTGGGGAACCGGCAGAAGGGGAGAGGGAGGTGCAGAAGGGAGGGAAGAGGGGGGATAAGACCGGGACCAGATCGGCGAGAAAAAAGAACAAAGGGGCGAGGCAGGGTAGAGAACGAAAAAGTGCTAGAATATTCTTCGAAAATTGCTATTTTCTATTGGACACTCCTTGATTTTATTGCTGGGGTGTATTTCTTGCCAATAATTTTATTTTTTCGTTACTGTTTGTTTCAACTAATTCTTGAGTCCCGTTACTTTTGTTCTTTCTCGATTTTATTTCTTTCAACACCACTTTCAAGAGAAAGTCCTCATTTTATAGCCACCTCAAACAGACAGCCGGCTACGCGGGAAGCAGGCAGCGAACCCCATCATCGAAGAACAGCATAAAAAAGGCGGTGGGAGAATACGTGGAAATAAGGAGAAACAAGAGGGTGGCCCCGACAACGTGAAGGAGCAAAAAACGAGGAAACAGGAGCGGGGCGAGGTGGACAAAGAAGCTCGCAGCCTGCTGGAAAAACAGGCGAAAAGACCAAGGACCACGGACAACCAACTCCGATCCCTAGAAAATATCAGTTGGGATGAGAAACAAAAGGTCAATTTTAAGCTCAAATTCATTGGATCAAGAAGGATTACAATTTCATCTTCGGGGCTGGGGAGCAGCAGAGAAAGGACGATCGCTCCGGAAAAAAAAGCACGGCGACTGAGAGGGGATGAAGAAAGGTTAAAGTTCCGCTTGTTGCTGCAGCATGCGAGGGTGTGGTTCGTGGTATGTAGAAAGTGGTCCATATATTTTTGATCCTTCCTATTGTCTTAAGCTTACATTTAGCAGACTAACCCGGAAAGTTCTTGTAAGAATCTCTTGTCATTTTTAGTGTTTCTTTTTTATCCATTTTTACATCGTTTAGAGGTTCCTTAGTAGCGATTTTTCAAGTTCATTATGACGTGTTGGGACTGTGCAGATCGGCACACCTGGTCATCACTTTTGTTTGTGTGAGCTGTAGTATTTTGTTAGATTATGAAAACCTGACGATCATTTTCGATGAAAAGTTCAAGAAGATGACATTCAGAATTCCAATTCTGACGATTCCATAGTTCCAGAAGGGTCATTTTATTATAGAAGCATTGTACGACATGAAGTCCCAAAGTTTCGTGTGAGCGTTGGTATGTGATTAGGCATTTTAAACTTTAGTTTAAGGCTAAGTTTTATGTAGTCAACATTCTGATTAAAACGCGCTCGGAGAGAATTTCGTGTTTTTAGTAGCGCGATTAGCTCAAGAATGTAGAGTTGGTCTAGGTGACCCTTCTTTCGGTTTTGAGGTTTTTTATATTTTTCCCGAGCCATTTTGTGTTGTTGACTTAAAATGGACAATGGAAGTGGGACCCACTTTTTCGAGATGACTCTGATAAAATTTTTTTGACTGAGTCATTGAGCTGCTGGATTGTCGTTTTTGTTGGTAGGGTAGCAATCTGTTTATTTTTACAGGTTCTGAACGGGATTCCGAGAACCTGTAAGACTTTAAAGAAAGTAGGCAAAGCTGAAAATCCGGTGCTGCAAAGCCCTTTACGCCAGAAATGGGGTTTTTAACGCCTAGATTTTTTGGTTTATAGCGACAGCTTTTTGTCCTTATAAAAACCCAATTTTCACCTTGTGTCTTTACTTTGAAACATTCGATATTTGAGATATAGGACTCCAAATTGGGAGTTCAAAAAGGCTTAGTTGTGAGATCTTCAAGGGACAACGCATTGAATTGGTGTCTTGCGAAATCTGATTTGGGGACCCGAGTTGAGGTAGGTTAATTTGTGTTTAACTGCTGCCATTTTTGCTGATTTTTAGCTTAGATTTTGGGTTTTTTTGTTGCATGTTCATGTTGGGACTGTCTTGAGTCCTGAATTATATTCCATTATGGTACACAAGTTCCGAGAGTTATTTAGGACTTTTATTTGGGGTTAATTCTGGATTTCTCAATGCGGATCTCACTTTTTCCATTTTGAACACGAAATTGACCCGTCTCCGTTTCTTGCGATTTTAGTGTTTAAATGACCGTAATAACGTCGTGACTCTATTTCTAATAGTGTGTCAACGTTTCGATGCCTTTTAGAAAGTAGAAGATCCGTGGAAGTGAATTTTGGAGCGCGCGTGATCTGCGTTCAGGTAGGCTACAGTTTCTCTTCTTAGATTGAACTCGAACGTGTGAATGCATGTTGATTAGTTTGTATTTGGATTGGGTAGTTATTGGATCATGCATAGGTGTTAAAAATCATATTTTCGGCCTTTTTCTTAGAATTATCGGGTAATTGTGAGCGTGTTTATTGTTATTAATTGACCTTCTTTGCTATATGGATTACTTGTATGTTTGTATACTGGTTATCAGAAGTATGTTGGTCCTTAGTTTAGGTTTGACTAGGGTTTTCCTTAGAAATGCATGATTCAAAGTCGGTAGGACTTAGTTTAGCCCCGACGTTGCTTGTCCAGCTTAAATCCTTGTAGACTGATGTAACAGACTTGAGTCTGATAGTTTAGTATTTAGCTACACGATGAGCTCGCTCAAGCGATAGTTACTCTTATTTCTTTGATGTTATGACTTCTCGAGTTACATCAGTGACAATAAATTCCGCTCCGTGATTCAAAGTTGAGTTTCGATTCGGCTTTAAGAAATTACATTGATGAGCTAAGTCTGGATGGTGTTCCACGGGTATATATGATTATGGGTAGATAAAGACTCTTTCAGCAAAGGCTAATCGGACATCTTTGTCGGGATTCCAGATTTAAGGCCGGTCTTTTGCACCACTCACACAATACTTAGCACACTAGAAGCATCCGGGCGTTAAGAGGGGTCGGTCCTCAAGTATGATAGAGCAATCCGCGTTAGCGGGTCCGGCTTCAATTACTATATTTTGCAATTGGCTACTTGTGTATTATGGTGAGCGTCGGTTTTCAAGGCGCGACCTCCGTACGTAGATTCACTTGTTTGGTTCGGTTGTTCTTTGGGCCTGGAAGTTCTATCCCTTAGTTATAGTTATTTGGTGTAATAGTCTGGCTTTATGGGGGTTCGTCGGGTTTTATTTAAACTTGCGCACGAAGGGTTTACCTTCTGCTTATAGTGGTTCCAGTTAGGTGTAGTTATCTTATTTATATTAATTTAGTTAAGAAGGTTTAGACACGTGTGTGCATTATGGTGTTACTTAGCCTTCCGTTCGTGACCTTACTTTGTGATTCCTCTTTGCGAAGTGTTTACTTTTCTAGTTCAGCGGCTATGATGACTACGGGGTACCTATTATTTGGTACCATGCTTACGCTCTACATTCTATTTGTGATGCAGGGTCCGCGCACCAGTAGAGAGTCAGCGTTTATCGAAGTTTGGGAAGCATTTCTGGTTGGAGACAGGGAGGTGAGCAACATTAGCGTTTTGTACTATTCAGTCTCCCTCTTTTATATAAAGACTTGTCTTTTACTTTCGAGACTAGTCTAATTTCGGGGGGTCCACTGTTGTGACTATATAATCGTTTTTGTTGGTAGCTCTGTATTAGTGACCTTCTAGGCTTTGGGGTATCCTGTATTGTATTTATGTTTTGGTTTGAAAACGTCCCGATAGAGTTAATTTGGCGTAGTCTTGTTTAGTTTCTACCCTCACACAATTACGTGTTGTTTTGGGTTGTGGTTTTGGTGTGTTTATAGAGGTGCCTTATGGACGAGAAATTGGGTCGTGACAAGGTTGGATCAGAGCAGGGTTCAACCGGTCTCACTTACAGAGATAAAGTCTAAGTAGATCCTCGGTGGATCGGTTTGCAGAGATGTCTGAAATTATCTTCAGAGGCCTAAGGGAATTGTATTTAGGAAAATACTCCTTTGTTTCAAATGTCGTGCCGCGTGTGGTCTTGTTTGTTTCTTTTTAAATCTAGTTGTTTCACTCTATTAGAGGAATGGATCGCACGGCTGAGGGCGGGAATTCGGGGGAGATTGCAACCCGGAGCTCAGCTTGGGGTAGACGTCGAGCCCGCGGTCGGATTAGGGCCGGCAGGCAGGCGGGGATAGGAAGGGAGGAGCTAATGCGCGATGTACTGCCACAGCAAGTGGGCCGGGGCTAGCCCATCTCAAACACCCGCACACCAGTTGCAGCCACCTAATCTTCATTCCCTCTTGACCTCAGATTATTAACATCAATTGGGGATAATATGCGACATAGGCACCAACCACTAATGTTTTACCAGCACCAGCGCGCAAGATCAGCCGCCACCAGTTCAGGTGGCCGCAACCACAAGACTTAGAAGGGTAGAGAGGATGACCACATCTGGGGATCAGAAGATGCTTGGGGGGGTATTCCAAAGGTTTTACACCGCCTATATTTAAGGGCGATTTGGAGAGGACGCCACGAGTCCAGCTCACTTGCCAGGGAGCAGTTACAGTCATCTAGGCCTTTAGAGGCGCGAGGAGCTGATTTACAGCTCATCGGTTTCATGGTGCCAACCACCCAGTGGTGGCGCCGTATGATGTCTAGGAACAGTTGGATCTCCTCCTATATCTTTGGAGTGAGTTCTCAGAGGCTTTCTTGGACCGGTTCCATGCCCCGGAAGCTGTCGAGAGATAGGCTTCGTGATCAGTTTTCTTAGATTGGAGCAGGGATCTCATGACCGTTTAGAGTATGAGGCGAGGTTCCAGGAGTTGTTATCGCCTTGATACTATGATCATGCCACAGGGGGGAGGCGAGTTTGTTGTTTTGTACGTGGGGTTTGCGATACTGTGTGAGGGTTCACACATAGCATTGGTTTTCAGCTGGCCGAGTTTCTTGATTCTGGTCGATTCATGCCGATACATGGAGCATATTCATCCTGAGGGCCCAGGGTGCAGCCGATTAAAGAGGGCACACTACCACGGCAGCTATAGCGAAGTCGAGACTAGGGGGAGGGACTAATTATGATGGCCACGTCAGATGGTTCCAAGCAGGGTCATGACCAGTCGGACCTGTTCAGGCGGGCATTTACTGTTCGACAGAGGCCCAATATCAGCAGAGTGGTACTCATAAGTACAGGCATAATCGAAGGGAGGATCAGATTCTCTTTCATTCATGGTCGCTGGGTCGGGTTAACAGGGCGTTCATCAGGGTGTTAAGAATTGTGGTGCTCTTGACCATTGGTCGAGAGAAAAGGCCCACGGCGAGGTCGGGGGCCGTTGTACCAGCTCCACTATTTCTAAACCAGTTTCAGCCGTGTCTCTCTTCGGCTAGAGGAGGTGTTCAGATCAGGGGGACCGCGAGGAGAGTCGACAGGGTACCGGGTGGAGCTTCGGGGGAGCAGGCAGTTTGGTTAGACGGCGTGCACAGGTAGAGGGTTGCAGGGCCATTTCACGATTGCCCAGACAGGGCGGGCGGTTGAGGCCAGTCTAAGATGTCATCTCCGGTACATTCTTCTTATGCCATCAGCCTCCTACTGTATTATTCTGATGCGGGTCACAATTCTCGTATGTAAATCTATTTATTTTGCTCCCCGAATTGGTGTATGAGGTCCGCGGTTCTTTGGCAGATCTGGTCATGTTTCGACCCCCGATAGGTGAGGTTCTTAGTAGTGGATATCAAGTATTGCGATCTTGCTTAGTGAGTGTATCCAGGGTTATGATACTAGAGGCCGACATTATTATGTAGATATATTGATTTTGATGTGTGAGTTTGGCATGGGACTGGTATCCCCATATATGTGGTCTTGTATGCTATGCCAGATGTTACCTTACCATGCTGGTGTTCCCTCTGTTGTGGCAGGCTGCTTATAGTCACACACCAAAGGGGATAATCTCTTTATTCGAGCTCGGCGGTTGGGTGCTTTTGGGTTGTTTAGTGTATTTGGACCACATCAGAGATGGAGGTAAGAGGGGCCTTCGTTGACTCGGTTCCTGTGATTAGGAGAGTATGCATATGTTGTTCCCTACAGATCTA
This sequence comes from Solanum habrochaites, assembly GCA_027704765.1. Classification (NCBI taxonomy): domain Eukaryota; kingdom Viridiplantae; phylum Streptophyta; class Magnoliopsida; order Solanales; family Solanaceae; genus Solanum; species Solanum habrochaites. Next base: position 10,592,280 of record JAKWJA010002492.1, on the reverse strand, counting down.
ATGGCCTACCCCACAGAAGCGTGCCATTCATTGTGCTTATGATTGGAGCCTGGAACCCGTCCTATTTCTAGTATTACGCCTTATCGGATGCTCCTGCAAAGTTCAGTGAGGATCAGTGTTCAGTTAAAAGGACCTCTTAGAAAAAGGGGTTCATTCGGTCCAAGTGTGTCGCCTGGGGTGCTCATTTTCTGTTTGTTGAAAAAGAGTCGGGACTTTGAGGAGGTGCATTGACTTCCAGGAAGTGAACAAGGTGACAAGTGAAGAACTGTTACACTATGCCTCGGATAGAGATGTTTTAATCAGCTTCAGGGTGCCACAGCTTAGGGTGCCACCGTATTTTCTAAGATTGATTTGAGGGTCGAGGTAACCATCAGCTAGGGATTAGAGGCAGCAGACATCCCTAAGACTTGCTTTTAGGACTCCGTTAGGCCATTATGAGTTCCTTGTGATGTCTTTTGGGTTGACTAATGCCCCCCCCGCCGCCTTTATGGACTTGATGACAAGTTGGTTAGGCCATACCTTGATCATTTGTTAATCAATCTTCATTTGATGACATATTGGATACCGCGATAATAGCCGGGAAGTGAGCATGAGCAGCATCATGAGGATAGGTGCTCCAGACTTTGAGGAGATCAGGAGCTTTATGCCAAGTTCTCAAAGTGCGAGTTTTCGGATATTTGCAATCGTTAGCATTCTTGGGGCACGTGGATCCATAGGAGGGTATTAGGGTAAATCATGACGAGATGAAACTATTAGTTGATGGGACAGGGACCACCATTTATATGTTTACGGCAGTTCGTAAGCTTTGCCTGGTTACGATCCTACAGGTATTTTTTGTTGAGGGCTTTGCTACTATTGCAGCTCCTTTGACTCGGTTGACCGCCCAGGATATTTCACTCTGTGTGGTCGAAGGAGTGTGAGCGAGCTTTCTGAAGCTCAAGGAGTTGCTTACTGCGCTCTAGATGACTCTTCCCAATTGAGGGCGAGGGTTTCACGATTTATTGTGATGCCTCTGTGTGTTTGGTGTTGTTGGTGTATTGATTTGCAGAAAAGAGGGTCGGGTCGTATTGCGTATGCGTCGAGGCGCTTTAAGGTCATGAGCGCAACTACCCCCACCCAGGACTTGGATACGTTGGCAGCCCAGTAGTAGTTGTTCGCGCTTATGATTGGAGGCACTACGTGTATAGGAGTTGCGATCGGGAGAATCTATGTTACTTAACACAAGAGGTCTTCAGTCACATCAGAAGAGCCAAAGGAGGGGACCCTTTAATGCGGATATGCAGGAGTGTGTCGTTGGATTGAAGCTACTTGAAGGCTTATGTACTCCTTCTATATCATCGGGCAAGTTGAACGTGGTAGGGTAGCAGACGCCTTGAGCCGAAAGGCGGGGAGTATGGGTAGTCTAGCCTTCTTATCTGCAGGTGGAAAGACCGTTGGCTGTGGACATTCAATTTTTTAGCCAATAGCATGTGGGTTCAATAGATATCTCAGATTCTAGACGGCTTGGCTTTTAATATGGGAGTCAGGTCTTCTTTGTCTGATAGGATCTGTGTTTGGTAGTTGAGGGGGTAAGGCCTCGGGTCCCTTAGAGACCGATAGTGTTAGAGGTTATGGTGATCAGGATACTTAGATCCTGATGAGTGTTGCGATTCGCGTTGCATTTCGGTCCGAGAGTTGGAGATTTGATACAGTTTTCTTTCCGATACTCTTTGAGGGCCCATGGAGTCATAGATATTCTAGCCATCGGGTTTACAACGAAGATGGTATTGTGATGAGAACAACTTACTGGTGGAGTGGCATGTGAGACGCGATATGTGGACTTTTGTTTCTCGTTGGCTTATGCTGCCAGCAGGGTAAAGGCTGAGCAATTTGGAGGCTTGGTGGTAATTTCAGGGATTAACCATTCCGTGAGTGGAAGTGGGACCGCATTACTATGGATTGTGTAGCTGGTCTACCGAGGTGACTTCTAGCGGGAGTTGTAGGTATTGGGTGCATCATTGATCGAATTGACCAAGTCAGCACATTTCTTCCCGTTCAATCATCATTTAGTGCCGAGAGGTTTGGCTCGTCTACATTCGATAGGTGGTTGGTCGACTTAATGGGGTGACAGGTTTCTATTATATCAGATCGGGAGTTTCTCAGTTCACATCTAGCTTTGGGGAGGACCCTTTCAGGATGAGTTGGGCACCCGGGGTGACCTGAGCACAGCTTTACACCCTCAGACTGAATGGCCCAGGTGCCAGAGCGCACTATCAAATGGGACCAGTTCTTGCCTTTGGGGAATTTTGTATATAACAACAGCCTACCATTTTTTGTGGTGTTTGGTGTTTTTTTTTTAAAAAAAAAAGAATTCAGATGGCACCATTTGAGCAGTATGGTAGGCGTTGTCATTCTCTCGTGGGGGTGGTTCGAATCTACAGAACTACGTCCGCGAGGACAGATTTGATTCAGGAGGCTTTGGTACAGGTGAGAGTAGATGCAGACAGAATCAGGACAGCTCAGAGTTAGGCAAAGAGCGTTATCGCGAATCGAAAGGCGTCGACCTTGCTATTTTCTACTTGTTGGTGATCGGTAGTCTCATGTGTGTATCCCATAAAGGGGTGTGATGAGATTTGGGGGGGTACGGGTCGGGGTAGCTTAGCCCAGGCTACATTGGGCCTTTATGAGATACTTCGGACGTGGGGAGGTTGTTATGAGTTGGCGCCCTACCTCCAACATTTTCAAACCAATCCATCAGGTTTTCCAGTCTCGATTGTGCTACGCCGATATATTCATGATGGAGTCCAATGTGCTCTAGTATGATGCAATTGAGTTGGATGATCATTTGACATTTGTAGAAGAACCGTTTGCCATCCTAGCCAGAGATGCTAGAGTTTGTGAGGGAAATTGCGATCCGGAGGAGCCATTCTAGTGTTTTGTTGTTGGAGGCATCGTTCAGGCGAGGAGGCTACCTTGTGAGACCGAGCCGGAGATGCGAGTGGAATTTCCCGGCTTGTTTGAGCCTTCAGGTATTCTGGACCCGTACTTTTCGCGAGTATGAAAGTTCTTTTTTAGTCGTGGATATTGTAATGACCCTTCTTGTTCATTTTTAGTGTTTTTATCTTTGTACATCTTTTTAAGGGAGCGTTCCTCGTATAGCCGATTCAAGCATTTATGACTTGGGGGGACTGTCAGATCGGGTTCACCTGTCATTCATTTTGTTATTGTTGTGAGCTTTAGTATTTTGGAAGCATATGAACCTTGCACGATCATTTTTCGGATGAAAAGTCAAGGAAGATGACATCAGAATCCAAATTCTGACCCGATTCATCAGTTCCGGAAGGGTCATTTTGTCTAGTAGCATTGTCGACATGACTCCCAAAGTTTTAAGTGTGTGAGTTGATGTGATTAGGCGTTTTAAACTTTACGTTAAAGGCTAAGGTTGTGAATTTAGTCACATTCTGCAGGTAGTAGTTGTAAACGCGCTCGGCTGAGAAATTTCGTCAGCGCTTGTTAGGCTCCGGAATGTCGAGTTTGGTCTAGGTGACCCTTTTTCGGGTTTTGAATTTTTCCGCAGCCTTTTGTGGTTTTTGAAAGTAAAATGTTCCCAATGGAAGTGGGACCCACATTTTATTGAGCTGACCCTGATGGAAAAATTTCGACGCGCCATTGAGTCCGAGATTGTCGGGACTTTGGGTTTATTAGCGACAAGCTTACGTCCTTTAAAAAACCAATTTTCAGCCTTGTGTCCTTACTTGAAATTCGATATTTTGATCTATACAACTCCTAAATTGGGCGATTGTTTGAAAGACTATGTTGTGAGATTTTTCGAGGGGCCAACGCAATGGTGAGCTTGAATTTATTCGGGGGTACCCGATTTGAGGTAAATTTGTGATTTTAAACTGCTGTCATGTTGCTGATTTTTTGTAGCTTAGATTTGGGTTTTTGTTACATTTGTTAATGTTGGGACTGTCTGAGTCTGAAGTTGTGTTCCATTATGGATACAAAGTTCCGAGGTTATTTAGGATTTTATTTGGGTGTTGTTTTTAATTCTGGATTTCTCAACGTCGGGGATTTCCATTTTTCCATTTTGGACCGCGAAATTGACCGTCTCCGGAGAAATAGTAAGCTGAGGGCAAGCAGGCAGCAACGGGACAACGCATCATAACCATCTAACGCTCAACATCATACCATCCCCCCTCCACCCAGCACCCCCCCCCTCCACCAAACACATACCATCCCAACCACCCACCACCTCCAACCCTAGACCGTTACAACCACCACAAACCCAAGGCTCTATCTAGGCAACCCAAACAAAACAAGGCAACGCCCACATAACCAACCACCATCACACAACTCTACTTATCTCATCCCGAAAGTACATCAACATCAAGTGTCTCACAATAGTAACCTCGATAGTATTCTCTGCTAGCAATAATGATCGGGATCTGATTTATGATAGTGTATCATCACATTTCGCAAGGAATTTTAATTGCACTTATTTTTCATTAAAAAGTAGGAAGTTCCGGGGAAGTGAATTTTTGGAGGGAGTCCGCGCGTGCTCTGCGTCATGTAGGCTACCAGTTCTCTTCGTAATTTACACTCGAACATGTGAATGCATGTTGATATTTGGGTTTGGTTGGGTAGTTATTGGATCAGCATAGGTGTTAAAAAATCATATTTTCGGCCTTTTTCGGAGAACTTATTGGGTAATTAGTGAGCATGTTATTGTTAATTATTGGACCCTTCTTGCTATATGGATTATTGAATCTTTGGTATACTGGTTATCAGAAGTATGTTGGGCGTAGTTTAGGTTTTTTGACTAGGGTTTCCTTAGTAGAAATGCATGATTCAAAGTCAGTAGTAGCAGGACTTAGTTCGCCCCGGCCGTTGCGCGACCGGATATTAAATACTTGTGATGATGCGTAGCAGACTTGAGTCGGATAGTTTAGTAGTTAGCTTAGGACGATGAGGCTCGCTCAAGCGGATAGTTACTTTTTGGTTCTGTGTTCTTTGGCTCGAGTTTCTATTCTCTTAGTTTAGTATTTGTGTTACTCGTCGGGCTAGGGGGTCCGTTCGGGTTTTTATTTAAACTGCGCACGAGTGTACTTCTGGGCTTATGTTGGGTCCAAAAGGGGTTTTAAAAAAAGGGAGATAGTTAGCTATTTATAGTAATTTAGTTGTTAGATCTTTATATACTTGATGTTCATTAATTGTGTACTTAGCCTTCCCTTTCTGACCTCCAGTTTTGTTGATCCGTTTTTTTCGAAAGTGCTTTACTTTTCTAGTTCAAGCCGGCCAAGGATGCCAATGTCCTGGTTATTTGGTTACTCATGCTACGCTCTGCATCTATTTTCGTGATTCAGGTCTTCTAAGCACAGTAGTCAGCGCTTGATCGAGTGTGGAGCATTTATGGTCGGGAGACAGGGCGTGAGCCACAACGTTTTCTACTATTTCAGTCTCCATCTGTTTACTGAAAGGAACTTGTCTTTACTTTTCAGACAGTCTTAGTTTCGGTGATCCACTGTGGGGACTTGGAATCGTTTTTGTTGGTAGATAGTGTATTAGGACGTTCCAGCTCTGGGAGAGGAGCCTTATGGTATTTATGTTTGGTTGTGCTTAGTTGTTATTTAGTAATTTTGCTTAGTCTTGTTTAGATTCTACCCCTCCACAACCCATTATCGTGTTGTTTTGGGTTGGTGTGGTGTGGCTTACATTACTGCGTGGGGTTGTTATAGAGGTGCCTTCATGGCTAGAGGGGAATTGGGTCGTGACTGCCTAGCTCAGTACAAATAGGGGACTAGTCAAATTGCCTCAACACACTCACTTGACATCTCATCACTTCTACCAGATTATCAGGACACCTAGTTCGAATTTTTAGGACTTAGTGGTCATTGCCAGTGGTGTACCTCTATGTCGTTCTTAGAGCCACACATTATCAACCAACCCATCTACTATGCTAGTCATGCACATTTTACATTTTTCAGGATAATATTTTAGCCATTCATGGCTCAGAAATTAAACTATGTAACAAATATAGACTGCGGTTTCAACGAAAAAAAGTAATCAGTCTTTTGGGGAAAAAAGAAACACAGGCCAAGAAACAACCCCAAAAAGGAATGGATAGTGATTCGGTGGTTATTCTACTCACCCGAGCACTCACTTTCCAGGTGTGCCCGACCACCCTTACAACAAAAAACACAAAAAGACATGCGATTGTCCCCAATGAATTTAAAATATTTAAAGACTAGAGTGGTTAGGTGAAGAAAACCTGGGGCGCAAAGAGCGTAATGATCAGCAACTTGGTGGGTCCGGTTCCTGGATTACCAAATTCTCGTATTGGGGCACCTCGTGGTATCCTCAGCCTCAACACAACTAGCAGCAGTGCCTCCGCGATCTCCAAAGTTTTGGGAGCTAGAGCGGGCCAACAGTAAAACGTAGTCAGATCTCTCTCATTCTGGCTGCGCATCTCATCAGCAAGCTGAGGCTTTCCTCGCAACCTCACTTCTCACGCGCTCCTTCTTAACGTGCTCGTGCCTGATCCTCACTATCGACCCCCTACGGGCTTCCCTTGGCATGATCTCGAGGGGGAGGTGGTGGATGGATGTTCTGAAGGGATAATAGGTGCCGCAGCACTGACTTTCAGCCAGGTGCTTGAAGAAGGGGCCTCAGGAATCAGGCACACCTAGCCTCTAAGATGTTCAATATCTTACTCGAAGACTGTCAGACCGCAGCCTGAAGGGTCCGATACATCCAACCAGAGGGGGCTGGTTCGAGCTAGCAACTCGGCAACTCCCAAAAAGCGGTCCACGCGGGGTGATGAACCTCAGCGATCTTCCGCTCTGTGTGCAGGGGACCATCTCCACTCCAGAGAGGCCTCTTCCCCTCAGCGATAGGACTTATCATCCAAGGGTGGATGTGATGCAGAAAGTGTGGACCATATCTATGACTCTAATCTGACCAAGCAAGCGGGACAGAGCGGGAAAAAGTAGGCTGAGAAGAGGAGCTCGGGGCGGTGGCTACATACACCGGGATTTAGACTCGACCAGGGTAGTGTCAGTGGAAGGCTGGCCTAGTCGCCGTGCGGGTCTGTGTACCATCCGGCAAGATTGTCAGCAAAGAGGAGGACACCTTTGGAGGGGCATCTTTGTGGAAGCTCAACTCATTGGCCCTTCCCCGATAGGCCTGGATATAAACTAATGCCAGCGGGGTCTAGAGCTGATCATATTTTCTATAGGGGCACACCGGCAGGAACCTGATAGGAGGAAATATCATGGCACGGGAAAGGGTTAAGTGGTTGTGACTTTTTAAAAACACTCCGTGCATGGGATCCACTGTGAATCAGCACAAAATCAACCTCGAACCTGGCTATCATCGCCGCCATCGTTACTTGCTCACGATCCGATGTGACGATATTAAATCCGGATTGTGCTGGGGCAAAGGTAAAGAAGTGGAGGACAAATTCAAACACAAAAACTTTGCCGTGAAAGTCAGGTTGGCCTCTGTAATAGCTTTTCGGCTCCAGTCACCCTAAGTCGGACAACCCTCTTCCATACGGACAAGTGCAAAACCATCAACCTCTTGGTGGTCTCTCTCAGCGATGGCTCACGCAGAAATTGTCCATCTTTGACAATCTGCCATCTGTAGTCATATTCGGTAGTGAGAGGGGTCCGATTATCATCAACATTCTCACCATATAGAAACTGGCGGATAGCAGGCAGAGAGATATCAACCGGAACGCCACGTACTCGTACATGCTCCAGTGGGGGCGTGTTTGGTGGGGGCATCCCTCCTATCAATCTGCGATCGGAGAGTCGCTACATAGGATGTGTAGAACTCTCGGACCAGCTCTTCACTATAACGTCCCAACGGACGTACTGTCCACTCCAGTCGATGTCAGGTGAAGAGATTATGGATCTCAAGCATCGTCGGGAGACTGCCTGTACGGACCCGCTGCTCCAATATAAGTGTCCGAGTCATAAATCCTTTCTCATTTAGGAACTTGGCATCGGAATAGACTTGAAACTGCCCGTCTACACACCACCGATTGGGCTGGTCGGTGACCGGGGTGAGAGCACGAGCTGGTGAACCGGGTGTGGATTCTGAATCGTCGGCCTCATCAGACGAGGCCGACGCTGCAGCGGTGGCTGGTGCGGGAATCTCAGCAGATCTGGAGGTTTCCTCCCACCACGAAACTCCTAAGGAGCCAGACGCTCCTTCTTCATTAGTGGTTGACCCAGAAGGTGTGCCGGTCAGTGTGCGCTCCTCATCTGACTGGGAGGCAGTGACTACGCCGGATGCCACCTTTTTGGGTGTGGCTCTGGCATCACGTGCAACACGGGATGGGGTGGAAGTGCCTGGGGGAACGTACTCGAGGCCACGCTCATCATCAGAGCCAATGACCTGGCGAGCAGACGGGGCGACAGACTTCGATCGCCCGCGTGCATAGACAAGATCTTGTTTTGGTGCCATAGTAGATAGTACCTGTAAAGGATCAATATTAGTACTATAATGAGTAAACAAGACAAGCAAAACCACACAACATAAAAAAAATTAAACTAAAATGACATTTCTATTGTAACAGTGAAACACAACGGACTGGGTGACGGTTCGTCATGAGTACGACGTACCGTCATCGGATTTGTCGTGTCTTACTTGGATAATGTTTATATGGAGAATCCTGAAGGAGAGTTTCTAACAAGTATGACGCTATTTGCAGGACGAATCGTCATAGGTAAGAGCAACGGGTCCGTTGGTTAGGTGGCCGTCAAGGACACTTGAAAAAACTATGAGACCTTAGGATAAGGGTCTCTGACCATCGCACGTTTCATGCATGCGAACGGACCGTCAACTACAGTACGCCCGTCCCGTTCGAAGTGTTCGTCCGAGGACAGTTGAAATAAAATGTAACCCTAGGGAGAGGGGTCCCTCTGACCGTCATGAGGTCATGTAGGACGACGTCGAGGGTATGACGATCCGTCATAAGTGTCCGTTGAAGGACACTTAGAAAAAGTTAGAGACCCTTAGGAATAGGGTCTCTGACACCTAGAACGGTTGTGCAGGACGGGCCATCGCGGGAACAGCGGTCCGTCGAATGTGGCTGTTGGTGGACACTTGGAGAAAAATTGGACAGTGGAGTGTTAGGGTGGTTGGAACAGACCCAGTGACGGTCCGTCGTGAATACGATGATTTGCCATCGGGGTCTCGTTCTGTAACTTTGACAGAACTGGAGATGCCCCATTCATCCCCTATGACCCAAATTGGATTGGTAATGTTTTGACCTACATTTGTCTAGCCAAATTACCTAGTAAATTAATGCCAAGGCACTTATTTTTAGGGTTTTAACATGGCAATTTCGGGAATTTTTTTAACCTAGGTCAGACAACATTTGATAAAGACTAAACGTATCAAGAAGAACTAGACTACTACTAATTGATAAACAAAAATGCAATATAAAAATGAGTGAGCAATTAGAGACACATACCTGAGAATTTGAGAAAAACAAGAGGGAAAAGGTACTTGTGATCAATAGACAAACACACCACAGCAGAATACTCTCTCGACTAGTAGATGAGGACTTTTTAAGACTTAGAGAATTTGGGGAAAATGATCGTTGAAGAGGGAGATGATTTTGTGTGAATTTTAAAATGTAGGGAACTAGGAGGAAGAGTGTGAAGGAATTGGTGAAATAAGGGTTTTAGTGTTTTAAGTAATGTTGAATTGTTTTAAAAACCCCCAGCCGGTCGGGTTGGGTACACTCATCAATGACCAACTAGTCCCCGACGACGGGCTTCGCATTTAATGACGGTCCGTCGTTGGTTCCCGGTCGTGTGTGCCCTATTTTTTAGAAATAACAGAAAGACGTACCTGGCACGTGGATTTCATGCGACGGTCCGTCACGTTGACAACACGGTCCGTCGCTGTATCCGTCAGTGACTGCTCAGAGCATTTTATGCAGAATTTCCCCTGGTGATTTGCTTTCAAATTAAACCATTAGTAGAACAATGCTACCATTACTAGAAATAAAAACTATAAAGTATTGGGTTGCCTCCTAACAAGCGGCCTGAATTTTACGTCGCGACACGACTGTGGATACTTGATTACTCAACCTTCATCAAGATGGGTATGCCTATATCACTTCATTCACCGAATGCAGTAATGCCAAACTAGAGTTTTTAATTCGTTTCTCTATTCACCTTAACCACACGCCCTCCTTGATTTTTAAACTCAACTACTGCTCGATGAGGAAATCACCTTGGGTGATCAGTAAGGACCAGTCCCAATTTGGGAGTGACTTGACTGAAAGCCAGGCAACCCCGATCTGTCTAAATAGCACCAAATCCCCAACCATAATCTCTTTTTGGACGTGAGCTACCACTCTTGCCTCATGGTCTACAAACGTTGAAGGTCATTTCTTCATTGTTCAACCGAAATTTCATCTTCCCCTTTTTTCCCCCATATCAACTAAGGCTGCTACCTTAGCAAGGAATGACCTCCCAAGATTAATAGGCACTTCAAAACGACCTTGACAATCAAAAAATAAACAAAATCTTTGGAAAGATGAATGAATCCACTTTACTAGCCTCATGGAGTTCTTACTATAGGCCTTTTTTCACTGTTCGTCAGCCAATAGTAGCCCGCATCACAGTGGGTTTTGGGTCAACCAAACCCCAACTTCTTGTAAATCGATAGGGGCAGGAGATTTATGCTTGCCCCCCCAGATCACTAATGCTTTTGCAATGTAATGACCCGACTGTACAAGAGAGTAGCGCACCCGGATCATCTTTCTTTTGGACGAGAGATCTTGCATACTAGCACTACAATGCTGAACTATCATCATCCTTGAAAGTGACCGTCTTTTCTTTCTTTGTAACAAGATTTTTCAGAAACTGGAATAACGCGGGCATTGTTCAGAGCTTCTTCTACCAAGGGAGCATTGATAGAAAGTTGCTTTTAGCAATTTGGTTATAAAATGCCGATAATTTGACTCCTCTCTCTTTTCACTAATTCTGAGTGAAGGGTTGGTGGTGGTCTAAGGCATGGGAATTACCTTCTAGGGACTTCTACAACACTGGTCCATGCTCTCTTCTCTTTCACCACTAACCCTTTAACACCTTATCATCATCCTTTCTCACCTTTCCTCATTAGAACGGCATATGTGGGTCAATGGTTTTGCTTACCACCCCGAGTAGTGATTTTCCATACAAGGTGCACTCATTTTTTTCGCATTTTGGACATATGTTGCTAGCAGAGTGCCCTCTTGCCGTTCTTTCACAGTCTCAATACTTGGGCCATTTTGCAACTCGATCTTCTTATCATATTGCCCACAATGTCTAGCTACTTTTGCCCCAAATACCACCTGCTAAATCCACCTTAACTTCTTTAATGTTGCTCATCACTAGCACAAACCTCCTCATCATTTTGTGAAACATATCCTCACCTTGCGCCATACTATCTCCACTCACCCCCCTGGAGTAACTTCATGATTTTGAGGAGGGACATAGGGACTTCTATCATGTCTTTTACCAGTAGTTTATCCTTTGAAGTGTTGTCCGCGGTTGTAGTTTCCACTCTCGGACATAAAGATCCTCAGGTTATAGTTACGAACAGGGCAATGGAGTATGCTACCTCGAGGCTACGCTGTCGTTTCTTTATTTATTACGCGTGCGCGGGTAGTAGAATGTACTCCGCGTTTGGAGTGGGTAGATTAGAGAGGATAAGGTTGGGAAATCTTCCCCGTTATTCTGGCCGTGAATAAATGCTGAATTAATGCTGGGATTATTCTGGAGCGGCGATGAATTTTCTACACGTCTTTTCTCTTAAAAACCCCATAATCTGCTTATTTTACTGGATAGGAGTCCTCTGCGATAATAGCATTCAATCATTAGAGGTGGTGGTTTAGCAAGGTATTTGTAACGGGTGCATTTATCTTGTTCTTGTCGGGGATGATGACAGTTCACGTGGTGGAGGAAACGGTCTGGAGCAGCGTACCAGTGTTCTCTATATTTCGTTGGTGCTATCCCATACAGAGGGAGGAAAGGGGTGGACGTGATGTTAGGGCTCTCTCTTTCAAGGTGAGTCCCGGACGAATAGGAGTGGAACCTCTTGTCTATTCGTCCTCTTCCTTCCCTTAGGGATTTGTCTGGATAAGCCTAAGGGGGGCGGGGGGTGGGTAATGTTGAATTCCGGTATGAGTGCGATTTCCTACGTATGGTATGTGGGGGGTTAGCCTGTTGTGAAATTGATATTGCGGGGCTTGCTTGGCTTCTGTTTTGCTATTTGTATGTGCTTTCCGCCTCCGGCGCCTAGCCGCGTCGCCTGACGAGCGTTATCTGTGTTCGTCGCCTTACTTCTGGTAGTGGATGGCTGAATGGCGGCAGAAATAGTGGAGTCATTAACGTCCTGAGGTGGGGTGTGGGGTGTTGAACGAACTATGCGGTTTCCAGGGGAAAGAAAATGGCTGGCGTGGAATGAATATAAAGGGTGGTTAGAGGGTGTTCTGTCTGTGGCGTCAGGATGGGAGATTGATCTGACTTCCTAGTACTTCTCCAAGATTTTATTATTCTTGTTATACTTTTCTCATAATTTCCGGCAATCTCCATGCATAATGACACTCCCCATAAGATCCAACTTGCTATAGTGTCCAACACCGCTTTGTTATTATCATCCTGTCCTCTATCGAAGTTCCTTAGGTGGACCTCATCATCTATAGCGATGATTTGGGACACTTCTCAAGACTGTGAATCTATCCCAAGAACTACTTAACTTCTCTCCTGGTAGTGCCCAAAGTTTTTGTTCAACATCTGTCTTTGTGGTTTAGTCTTGGAGATCGATAGTACGTTCTAATAAAACATCCCTTAGTTTGGTCCAAGTGAAAAATTGAGTTTAGGAGCTCAGTTAACCAGATATCCCTCTCCCGTCAGTGAGAGAGGAACCTTTAGCCCTATTACTGTCACGACCCAAACGGTCCTCTAGCTGTGTTACGCCCCCCACTACTTTCTCACTAGCTCACACGGTGCAGGGCGACACCGTCGATTTTCTATGCGTGTGGAGGAAGTTTGGACCGAAAAGTGGATCATGTGGTGCAGATAGCAAGAGAAGATCTATAGCAGAGCCCCCAATACGTGGGCTTCTGGTGAATGGTGTAATGTGAGAAAACAGGGTGGGTCGGTAAGTGGAAGGGCTAGTCTGGTTGCTTGGCTGGGAAGTGTATGTAGTTCAACACCCATGGCCTCCCCACTCCCCTTTAGGGGGGAAAGGGGTGGGGGACGGCATAGTTAGGGCAGGGGGATTAGCGTTATGTTGAGTAGAGCTCGTGATGTGAGACTAGGGGGAGATGGTACTGAGCGGACAGAGACTGTATGGTACGATGGGGTGATGGGGGAGGGAGGGTGAAAAATGGGAGTGGTAGTTCGGAAGACACTGGGTAAAGGACGAGTGGGGTTGGCGGTTTAAAAGGGAGTCTGGTTGGGGCGTTAGTAAGTTTGCGCGAGGAGCAGGGGTGGGATCTTGTGGGTGTCGGGTACGCCGGTGGTGGTGTTTGCGGAGGAGGGGGGGTGGGTGGGTACTACGGGGATTGAGGCTGGAAGAGAATCATCGAGGTGCAGGGAGTCGAGGGCTGGGGGGGGTCGGGGGGGTAAGGCGAAATCGGTAGTGGACTGAGGGTGGTCGAGACTAGTCAAAAGCTCGATCATGGAGGAAGTGGGTGTGATGGCAGGTAGGTTAAAGAGGAGTGGAGGTGGAGAGGGTTGGAGGTTAGTAGGGTTCGATTCTTCGCGTAGAAGTAGTGTCCAGGAGAAAGAGATCTGGGGGTAGAGGTGGATGGAGGGAAAATTGAGGGGAGAGATGGTGGTATGGGGGTTTTGGTGGGGAAATCGAAGGAGACGCGAGGGTAGGGCGGGTTTATGCGTAGTAGGCCGGTATAGCGTGCGTATGCCATGGTTCTACGGTGGAAGAATCAGGTCCATTCACCTATTTGGTGTCGCGAATGGAGGTGTGGAGGTAAATCTCAATGGGAGGGAGCTTAGTCGGCCAATGATTTCGAGTCGGGAGTACCGTTAGGGTATGCAGGGGGGGGCCGTGTTACGTGGGGGTTTTCAACATAATAACAAAAATAAATGCGGAGGACTTCAAACTCATTAATGAAAATCGATTAAATAACTTATAAAACTCAATACTATTTATTCCCAAACCGGAAGTCATCACCAAAAGAACATCTATCCTCAAATTACTAATCAAGAGTACTAAGAAGCTAAAATAGTGAAAGAAGCTAGTCCAAAGCTCCGGAATCTCAAGGCATCAATGGACATGACGATGAGATCCTAGTCCAAGCTAGAAGCAATAGCTTACCCTGAAATCTGGCTTGATGAAGACTGGCTAGAGGTGCGGCTGAGTTGAAGACGATGGCACGTTTGCTGCACTAGAGGAGAGGTGCAAGGGGATGTGGAGGTGTGGTGTGGAGACGGGGGGGAGATCGTGGTGTCTTTGGCAGAGACCGTGTGGGGGGTGGGGGGGTGCTATTCTATGGTTGTACGGCGAGAGAGCCGCCCGTGGACCGTTTGAGTGCGGAGCTGTAATGGCTGGCTTGAAGCTCTGCGACTTGCACCGTTGGAGTAGCGGGGAGTTGAAAGGAGGGCAGTAGTTATTCTGGGGGTCGGCAAGCGTCTGAAGAGTAAGTTGCAGTCTATAACATTTGTTTTTATTGTTAGACTAGGGTGGTGTTGGTGGGACTGGGCAGTAGTGTGGCGAGTCGGGAGGGAGGCGTGCATGAGTATTGGGTAGCTGGGATTGGGGTGGGAAGTACACTGGGGGTCAATTGTTATCTGATATGGCTAGAATAAGGGAGCTATGGCCGGGGGTAGAGGGGGTGGGGGGCGTACTGGCGTGGGCCCGGTGGGGATTGGGTGCCCCGTTCCGTGGTGCTTCGTCCTTCCTCAGTCGCGAGTGGTAGAGGATGGATTAAGCGGAAGTGGTGGATTGACATTGCAATCGGTAACGCGGGCAGTATTTGGTCCCCCGCGCCCACCCCTATCTGCTCGGGCCCGCGTACCGGGGACTGTTTCTACAATGGGGTGTGTCGCCGGAGTAGTCGCTTTGGGGTAAGGAGAAATAGAATGGGTAAGGAAGGTAGATGCGAGCGTACAATCCGGCATCGACGGGTGAGCTAAGATGTGCACGGAAGGTAAGATAGGCGCCGGGTGTGGATGCCGTCGGTCAGATACAGAGTCAGGGCGGTTTCTGGTTATAAAAATTCCGGTTAGGTGGGGCCAGTGTAGGCGCTGGGCTGCGGGGGGAACATTTTGGGGGCATGATGATTATCTCGGCAATATCTCGTCGGGAGTGGAGGGTTCAATGTGATAGGTCAAGTGGGGCGTAGCATAGGTCGGCATGTGGGTTGCAGTGGTGGAAGAGGGGTTGTTGTGTGTGGTAGGAATGCGGGGGAGGAGGGCTTGCGGGGTTTGATATAACGTAGGTTGCCTCTGAGGACCCTCTTCATAGATCTTATCGGGAGGATGGGGAAGGGCCAGGTAAGATAGATTTGTGATCGTCGAATCTAATACGTGGTAAAAAGGGAGCGAGTGTGGTTGTGGGGAGGGGCGTAGAACGGAGGTCTTTCGAGGGGAGGCTACTGGTGGTTACCTGAATTAGGAGGTTATTAGCGGACCGGGTATAGGGAAGCTAAAGGGTGTATGGTGAGTGCGGGACGGGGGGGCGATGAGGCTATGAGCAGAGTGTTAGAACCGAGATGAAGTTGTGTTTGAGGGTGGATCAGTAGGGGGAGGGCTAGGTTGGGCCGGTGGTGGGGGTGGGGGTACTGGGGGGTAGCAGAGAGGGATGCTGGAGGGGGGAGTTTATGTAGAGGTCAGAACACTAAGTTGTGAGGGGAGGGGGGTAAGTTGGACGTTTGCTGTTTACTTGTAAGTGGCCGTAGGTGATGTGGCGTAGTTGTGATGTTACTGTAGGGGTTGTTTGCGCATAGACATTGATGTCGAAGATGTGGGTGACTGTGGGGTGTGTGTACGATAGAGTGAGAAAATTTGGGAGGAAGGGATTAGCGGCTGGTTATCATAGACGGAATAAGAAGGGTCGCCATTGGAATAGCTTGATCCCTTGAGATGGATGTATCTGGGGGGTCTTGGGTGATCGACAGTCGGACAAACAGGATGCTGTTGATTACCGGGTGTAAGGGGTAAAAGCATCCCGTCGCGTCCTTGCGAGAAGGGTTTTTACTGGGGGTAAAGACGTGTACTAGCCGGGTTTGGTAGGCGGTTGGCGGAAATCGAGGGTTGTTATATCGTTCTCTATATGAAGGTGTATCTTGATATAATACGAGGAACAAGTGGGGAACCTAGAGGACTTGGGGTGCTGTAAGATTTGCGGAGGGTTTCGACCATGGTTGCTGATATGGGAGGTGTTATATGGGGGTTGCGGATATAGAGGGGGGGTTTGTATTCGCGTTCTTCTTGTCGAAGGTGTGTCATCGAGAGGGGGGGTGGAGCGGGATTGGGGGTGGGGCCGTGGTTGCGAGTGAGATGGAAAGTGGATAGGTGAGGACGCACGGGTGGGGAGGGGGAACTGGACGGGGAGGAGGTCTGGGTGGTGATGTTCGCGGAGAAGGAGGTGGGATTAGTTTCTTCTACGTGGGATTGGCGGAGGGGGGCGCAAAGGCGGTGGAAGGGTGGTTTGGGTTTGTCGGTAGCTGAGGTGAGGGGGGGCTGTGCGCGTCGAGCGCAACGTGTGAGGCTGTGCTTGCCGTTCCATGAGGATTTTAATCCGGGTGTTGAAAGGTAAAAGTTTCATCATAGAGTGGTTAGATGTCAATAGCTGGCATGAACGTGTGGATGAGGGGTGGTGCTAGCAAGATCGCGATGTTGGATGGTTGTGGTTATTGGGTAGAAGTGAAGGGTTGTATGTATTGGCATGTCTGGACGTAGAGTTCTGAATGGTAGGTGTGGGGGGAGAGTGTGTGTAGAAGAGTTATCTAGGGCGAGAGGGTTGCTAGGCTAGGGAGGAGTGGGGGGACAGGGGTATTGGGGAAAAGATGGTGGGTTGGTGGTGTGGTTGGGGTATTTTGTTGGGCAGATGGTTTGGGGACTAGTATGGATGAGGTTGTAACGAGACAAAATGAAGTATGCTTGGCCCGTGAGATCTAGTGTCGCGCAGACTAATCGCAAGAGTAGAGGATTCATTGGAGTCGAAATAGTGTGGTGCAGCGGAAAATGGAGGGGCAATATACTACAGAGTTGAACCGGGAGTTGCAAGAGCTTGATGCCGCTCCATATACTATCCTGGTGTCGGAAAAAAAAAAAAAACTTACACTCCGATCCCCAATTCTACGTGTCGTTTCTTGACACAACCCGTTCCCCTAATTCTACGTGTCCGTTCTGACACCGAGCCCCTAATTCGACTTGTCGGTTCGTCGACCCGCCGTTCCACTAACTCTCATCAACTTTAGTTTCATCAAGCCTTCTTTTATAACCAGGCATCATCATCTCATACACTCCGATTAGGGTTTTTCAACGATTTAGGATTCAAATAGCTTCATCATGCTTATTTTATCACAATTATGTAATCGACATTCATACAATACAGTATACCAATTAAGCCTATAGGAAGGGTTTACAATACTACCCGCATACATATCATTCCCTATTACGAGTTTACTACGATAGCTAAACCATAACCTACCTCCCCGCACATTCGTGATCAGCAAGCTAATCTTTCAAAGGTCTTTGCTTTTCCTCTTCGTTCTTCTCTTCTCTCTTCGTTCTCTTCTCCTTCTCTCTCTCTGTTCTTTCTCTTTCTATTTTTCTTTTCAAAACCCTTTTTTCTTTTACCCTAATAATCTATAATTAAGTATAAAAGAGATAAAATAAACCCCACTACTTGTTCCAGGTTCTCCATTTACCCCCAAGGTAATTAAATTATAAACATTAAACCACTCACTTTATATATAAGCAGGAATAGTCCACAACGCCCTTAAAATATTTACATAAATCCGACCCAGTCAGGCACGCAGCCTGTGACGGCCCGCGGCCGCGGACGGTTCTCGTCCTGCTGTCCTCGTCACAAAGTTCAGAGACTCCAATTCATTAAAGAGTATGTGACGTCCCGTTCATATGCCTGAGACGGTCCCTTCCCTGCCACCCGTTGTGACGTTCA
The DNA here is from genome assembly GCA_027704765.1 of Solanum habrochaites. Classification (NCBI taxonomy): domain Eukaryota; kingdom Viridiplantae; phylum Streptophyta; class Magnoliopsida; order Solanales; family Solanaceae; genus Solanum; species Solanum habrochaites. The sequence goes on along the minus strand of JAKWJA010002492.1, from coordinate 10,574,139 downwards.
GAGAGTCATCTCATTACCCAAATTTCTAAATTCTAAGTGTTTTGGAACGAGACCCCCTCGACGATCCGTCGTGGGATCCGTCGACTCAGCCAGTTTTTCTAGAAATAAAATCTGCTGCTCAAAACGACTAAACAGGTCGTTACAATTACATCCAAGTCAGGACTCTCTACACAGCTTTTACACAGTACCCTTACCTTAGCTATATGGTCATGTGGATACTCAGAAGGTCGCCCTGAAAACAAACCTATGGTAGTGAGCATTTGAATAAGGTTACTAGTTACCACGAAGGTGTGGCCTGGTAGTAGAGGAGGTAAGACAAGTGGCCCATCGGAGTCTGCTATGTTGTCATAGCCTCTGTAGTATGCTTGGGAGCCTGGAGTGGGATTTTGTCCCTCTGTTTGTTTCCCCCCGGAGGCCTCGGGTAAAAATGACGCATGAACAGTCAACCACAGCAGGGGATATTCTGGTTTGAAAATCATTTTTTTTTTTTTCCCCCCCCCCCCCCCCCACCCCCCCCCCCCCCCCTCCCCCCCCTCCCCCCCCCCCCCCCCCCCACCCCAATTTTGGTGTGTTTTGTTGGTTGCCTTTTTTTTTTTTTTTTTATTTTTTTTTTTTGTTCCCCCCCCACACCCCTCCACCCCACCCCGCCCTCCCCCCCCCCCCACACCACCGCACCACCCCCCCACCCCCCCCGTTTTTAACCACTTTTTTTTTGTTTTGCGAGCGCTAAGGTGTTGTTTTGTTTTGCCTTATTTTTTTTGGCTGTTTTTTTTTCTTCAGTTATGGGCTAATTTGTTGCCATCCTCACCACTCTTCCACCCTCTACTTCCCACCCCTTTTTCACCATTTCACTCCCCGCTTCACCCCTCTCCTCCTCTGAGCCTCCGTAATGCTTTGTACAACTTTAGTCTATTGCTAAATTAAAGTGGTGCCCATCATCATCAGTATTTTCGCTCTGGCGTATCTCAGTAGATACTTATTTTTTTTTGTTTTTATTTTAATTTTTTGGTTTTTTTTTTTCTTTTTTTTGTGTTCTTTCCGTTTCTTTTTATAAATTTTGCAGGAAGGAGTTTTGGTTTAGATTTCGGTAGCCATTGGAGAATAGATCGCTTAGCGTGTGTATGGGTCCGGGGTCATTTTATTTAAGGCGGCTCGTGTAATCCCACGTAGGTTTGTCTTTAAGTGTCGCATTGCCTAAGCAGTGGGGTATAGTTAGCTTTAGATCGAAGCTTGCCCGGTACTGGGGGGGGTGTATGTGGTGCGTCGGTCTTAGTGGTTGGGGGTGGGATTAATTGCTAATGGTGATGGGTTAGATATGCCGGCGAGATAAAGGACGGAGTAGGGGGCCAAGGATAAGACGGTTGTTGGTTCTTTTGTTGTTTGGTGTTTTTTGATGTCTAATTATAGATTTTGTTCTTTGAGGCGTACGTAGATTGAGGACTGGGTTGATAGTTTAATGTTTTTTATATTTTTTTGATTGTTTTATTATGTGGTTTTTGTTTTTGTTTTCTTTTGTGCTGTTAGGAAAGGGAGACAAGGAGTAAGGTTATGGTTTGTTTTGGGGCGGGGTTGGAAAAATAATAAAAGTGTCAGTTAATGGCGGTTGGTGGTTGTTGGGGGGGGGACACGGAGCTGATTACGGAGGGAAGTGAGTCAGGAGGAATTTATTTATGTGCTCCCCCCCCCCCCCACCACGCCCAAGTTTTGATTCATGTGTGCGTAGTGTACTCTCTAATTCGTGATCGTAGGAAACATGGGTTCTCTCCTCATTGTTTATTATTTGGCATACAAGGAAGATTTGGTTATGCAATAATCAAAAACCATAAAACAATGTAAAATAATAAAAATATCAACTAAACTATATTCATAAGTTTAAGTTCATCTAAAACTACTTTCCGGCAACGCGCAAAATTTGATACGCTAAACTTACTTCTCAAATAAGGAAGTAAAGCGGTCCTGTCCCACAGTAAATAACCCAACTAGTGAGGTTGGGATCGTTCCATGAGGAAAATATAATTTTAGACTTAACTTGAATTTATTACTACTCTAGTGTTTAGTCAATTACTCCTTGGAAAGCAAAAGAGAAAAGGGGGGTTCTATTACTAAATAGATGAAAATACTAGCGAAATAAAAGGAGACCACCAACCGCTTTGAATGTTGAGTTTAATCAATGAATCAAAGTAACTAGGGTTTAGTGTTTCCACATGGTTCATAACTTGATCAGTCTAGATTATAACAATTTTTTTCCTAGTATCTTGCATCAAAGTCATAAGTTATGTCATTTCTAAATCCTTGGTCTGTCATCTAGAAACTGTCACTACTACACTCCGCACCTTGGTCCGGCTACGTGTGTTGCTATCCTAACCCTTATCTTACCTCGATATTAAGCATCGTAGTCGATATTTGACTAGTTTATGACCGCGTACTAATCATACTAGCCTATTAGATAGTAACAGTTTCTATGTGGATAATTCTGTCCTATTATCTCCTCCTTGGTCCGAGCAAGTAGCATTAAGCAAGTTCTAAACGTTGGCCACCGTTAGAAAGACTTATGCGAAAGAACTTACAATACATTGCAAGGCCTATTCTAGAATTGTTATAATTAGTTGTTTTTTACCCTCATTTTTGCCTGTGGTTCCCACAACCCTATTATGGATTTAGTTAGCACCATGTCCCATAATCACACTATTCAAATATATGATATAGAATTCATGTAACCTATACAATGAGAAAGAGTAAAATCCAAAAGTTCACTTGATTAATCAGAAAAAGTCACCCCAATCAATGATAAAGTATCAAGATAATCATAATCTCTCAAGGTCTACCCAATATCAGAGTCCTCCCAATATTAAAAAGTCTAACAATGCTCCAGAGTCTAACTCTAATGCATGACCATTCGAACCCTAATAATAAAGAGTCTAACCTCAAAATGAGGTTGTGGTTGAACTATTTGATAGAAAATAAAAACCTAATAAACAGGGACTCTATTTGTCTGGAATCTGTCAAAAAAAACGCGGCTGGGTCGACGGACATCTGCGCGGATCTTCTGGTCACTACGGGGCCGTCCATGGGATTCCATCGTCCCGCATACTTGTGCAATTTTCTCTTCTACTTCTCTCTCATTACCTCATAAAACGCCAGGTATGTACGGATCCTTACAGCACAACTATCCGCGATGTCTCCGTTCCACACACTTGAACTCTGAATTTGCATGGACGGACCGTCATGGCTACGACGGTCCGTCACTGCTTTCTGTAACCCCACCGCCACACTTGTCGACTTCCCCATCTTTGTTCAAGTGCAGCTTCGTAGGTGGTCTATTATGCATTTCTTCTCTAAAACCTCTTGCATTATCTATGGACAGATTTCCTGCAAATAAGGAGAAACTTATATAAAATTCCGGCAATAAAAGGCTTTTGGAACACACTAAACTTAAGGAAAAAGTAATTAATAATACGTGAAACCACTATATATCAACACCCTCAACTTAATTCATGTTTTTCCTCAAGCGACGCACTATTACTCAATACACAATCTTTGTCAACAATAGTATCATGTGTTATCCTTTGGCCTAATCATTTGCTATCAATACCGATTAGATCATTATATTCTGCATGCTATCATATTAGGCTGAATATGTGGATCATACCATGACAAAGACTCACCATGACTAAAACCTATCCCTCTTCAAGTTCTCTCACCGAGGTGCTAATTTTTCCGGTAATGGCAACTAGTGTCATCACTTTAAAAAAACAAGTCCTCATTTTGTCAGACACACCATGATTCATTTTGAGTATAAGGATTACTTTTTTCAACACTCACTTCTAAGAACAAATTCACACTCATTCATACCTATTTGCCATAAGCTTGCCCTTATTTTTTCTGACTTATTTCACTAAACAATCCTTAGGGATCACGATAGGACATTCTTCGCTTTCTAACATAGGCTCAAGGTCCATGTAGGGTATAATTTAGTACTAACATTGTGACTTTTTACCGCTCCTTGACTCTCGCTAATTACAATTTTTCTATCATTTTATCTCGCCAGTTTCTCATATTCTTTCAGTTTTATATTTTCCTTCTTCTTTCTCATTGTGTAGTACTTTTACTTGTTTCTTTCTTTTCTTTCTTGTATTTTTTTTTCTTGCTTTACTTTTTATTCACTACTTCTTGAGTCACTTTACTTTTGTTCTTTCTCCTCTTTATTCTTTCAACCCCCCCTGTCCAGAGCATTCCTCAGAATAGCCACCCCAACTCCTGGCTTTGCCTAAGTCAAGTACATAATACCCAAAGTTTGGTCAGGGTCCTAAAAAGGTTGTTTACTGCATTAGCCACCCTCAGGTTATGCTTTTTTCCATAAGATGAGGTGCACATGTCCAAGGAGGGACGGCGGGCCACACATATCCTAAAAAGATCGTTGGGGTGAAAAGAAAGGTCCTAATTTAAGCTCATATCATTAGGATCAAATAAGGAAAATTTCATTTGGTTTTGTGTTTAAATTCAGGCTACAATATGGCTACATTGAATAATGGCCTATGATCCTTTCCTAATTGTCTATTACAGCTTACTTTTTATTTCAGGTCTAACCAGGCAAGTTCTAGCTCTAGTACATAGTGGACTATTCAGATCTTCCTCACAACCTCACTTACATCGCATCACTCTACAGATTATCAGGCACCTAGTTCAAATTTAGACTTAGGTTCATTCAGTGTGTACTGTAGCATGCTTAGAGCCACCCATTTTATCAATTACTATGCCTAGTCATGCAATGCATCATTTTCCATTTTATCAGGATATATTTTAGCCATCATGCTCCATAATGAAAATATGTACACAGATTAGACATTAGGTTCAACGGCAAAAGTATCAGCTTTCGGGGAAAATACCACAGGCAAGAAAACCCCTCAACGAGGATAGTGAATTAGGCTCTCAGACTTCACCCTAGCACTCACTTTCCATTTACCCCACCCCCACAAAAAGACATGCAATTGTCCCCCATGCACAAAAAAAATTAAATACTAGAGTGGTAGGTAATGAAAACCTGGGGCACAAAGTGCCGACGATCAGCAAGCTGGTGGGTCCGATTCCCCGGAACCCACTATCTCTATAATATGGATACCCTCAGTGGTGTCCTCAGCCTCAACAACACTATCAGTAGTGCCTCGCACGATCTCCATAGTTCTCTTATATAAAAATGAGAACAAAAAGGCTTTTGGACACACTAAACATAAGGACAAAGTATTAATAATACCGTGAAACCACGGTCTATCAGTTAAGGATAGCACCGAGAGGATATGAAGAAAAAGTGGTTCCAATTTGTAAGTTGAGATGTGGTATTTTAATGCACCTCTAGAGATGAGTACTCCTCGTTAGTAGAGAATGAGCTACTTAATAGCAATCTACTTATCACTTAATTATACGCCCGCATAGGTGTAGGTAATATGCAGGCCATGTAAAGGTAAAATACCTCACACTAGGCAAATGAGGGGACCCTTATCTGATAAGGGAAGTATCGGGATTCCATATTTAGCTCTCATGTTCTATGTCAGTTAAGAAAACCCCCACAAAAACATTAAATGAACTAAGTATTCTAAAAATATGTGCTACTTAGGGTAGGCGATTGTATTAGATGCTATCTATCCATTGCACAAAGTAGTACCTTCCAAAAAGGAAGACTTGGTTCCAAACCGTCTAAAAGAGTGTACTACATAGATGGGTGGTGGTATAGGACGCTATCTATCCATTGCACTAAGGAGGCGTTCTTAAAGGGAAGTCTTTGGTGGTTTATTGAGTGTTCTTCTAATGTCTTATGTTTTGAGTGGTGACTTGTTCTCCCGAGTGGAGTAAGCTTTTGGAGGGTAGTCTTAAGAATCTCCTTCGTGTGCATTGAAGGAGGTGTTTAGATGTTTCCTTCATAACTTACCTTGCAGAGTCTTAGGATAACCTCAGTAGGGAAACTCCTTGGGAAATAAGCTCAGTTCCTCATTGGCAATTTGAAGTTCATTATCTTTGGAGTCTCTTTAGTTCACTGTAATGTTTTGTATAGTTTACTGTATTTTCTATAGTCATTGTAATGTGCTCAAATCCAAGGGAATCCATTAGGAGCACTAAGTGGAAGTAATAGTACGGGATGCTACTCTCACATTTCAATTAGTGTGACCTATAAGTACTATTGGAGAAAGGTACTTACATGAAGTCCGTACGAAGTAATATTTGGCATATGTTTAGTTATGAGTGTGAATTTGATTCCCATATGAGGTAAGCCTATGGTTGGTGGTCTAAAGGATACCTTTTGTGTGATTTGAAGAGAGTGTATGGGAGGTCCCTTCTTGTATTACCTTAGGGAGTCTTAGGATAACTTGGGTTAAGTAAACTTCAAAGGAAAAGGGTTCACGTGATTTGCACTATGACATTCACTGTAATGTATTCATTGTAATAGTCCTGATGTTACTTAAATGTGTTCTATAAGTTCTAAAATTATGATATCATTCTACTATGTGTCAAATGATGTTTCTTATGTTATTTTGTTTATATGTTCATGATGAAATGTTATTTTACTAAAAATGTCCCTTTTTGAATGTTTTTGCATATGCCATACTTAGTACATTATTTTGTACTAACCCCATACTTTTCTATACAATCTAAGTATAGGTTTGAAGCAAGGTTGAAAACTAGAAGGAAAAGCTTGGGAATTTTCTCTCAAGACAAAGTATGTCCTCATATATTCAAGGTCATAGTCCTTTTCTTACTTTCTTATTGAAAGACTTATTATGTATTTATTTTTAATGTAAAGGACCGAGTCCCTAATATATTATGTCGTGTGTTTATGCTGGGTTGTGATGATGAGATTCTCTAAGTATTTATTAAAGACTAGCTTTTATTAATTATCTTAGAAATTTTGAATTCCGCACTACTTTTTATGTCTTATGCAATGAACAATAGTTATAGGGATGGTACAAGACACCAAAAGGTCAAGTACACGTTGCCATGAACCGAGGGTTCTCCCTAACTTCTAGGGGGTACTTTCGGGTCGTGACAGACTTGGTATCAAAGCATTAGGTTATGGGAAATAATTTAGGTATTAAAGGTTTCACAAGCCACGTCTAGTAGTATCTTTGTCATTGGTGTGAGTTACGGCACATCCTTGGACAAGATGATATAGAATAATAGCGTTTCACTTTCTCGATTACTCTTGAATAGTGCCATAAAACTTAACTCCGTGTGGCCTCTCTCTCTTATGTTCCCTTGACATGTGGTCTTCTAGGGGTGATTTCTTGGAAAGGGACATGTTTCTAAGTTTGAGTTAGAGAAAAAGGTATGTTTTAATGTTATGATGGTTTTTTTGGCTAGAAGAGTAGATATGAAGGTAAGTTTTGAAAATTGTGATATGATGTCATTTATGGCTAGCCGTGATTTATAAGATGGGGAGTGTTGTGATGACAAACTTTATGGTGGTGTAGTTCTAAGCATGTTAAGAATTATAATGATTGAATAAATTGCCTTTGAGATGAAATGAGTTACTTATGATTATATTAACTGATGGTAGAAATGCTTTAAGGTGTAAATTTGAGGAATGTTGAAAGAATGTGGAGACTTTATAAGAGTATAGGACAACCCTCTTGTGTGGTTAATGTTTGAATAGTTGTTCTTGTGATTTGGTTGAGGTTTTTGTGTAGGTTTACACTAAGGAGGAAATTTTCTATGAATACCTAGTAAGGGAGTTTCGTTCAATGAAATTGAGTTAAGTGACACCTAAGAGTTGAATGAGCTGGCGTTAAAGGGATTTTTTTAGACTTAAATCCTTAGAGGAGAGTGTTATGCTTGACTAGTAGATTGGATTTTAGTCTTGATGTGCATGAGTTGAGGGTTGTGTGAGTCCCTTCCATGTGAGAGGCATAATGGTGCTTTTAGTATGAGACGTTGAAGATGGATTTACCCTAAGTGGGGGAGAATGAGTTGAGTAGAATTATATGTAATGTACTTAGTCCAAAAGATATCCTCAAGGGTCACTAAGTAGGAGTGGTAGTATGGTATGCTACTCTCACATTGAACTTAGTGGAACTTATCAATTCTCTTTGGAGTAAGTTAGTATAGTCTTGTATCTTATATTGTCATGACATCTTATTAAAGTTGCTTGAAAGGTGCATTATTGAAATTTTAAGCATGGGATAGAGTGAATTTTTGAATTCATTGCAAGTAATTCCAAATTATAAGTAAATTGCATTTTTCATGAATTATGGTTTCAATGTGTTATTAGATGAGTTTATATAGTACTATACTTCATATGATCAGGCCTTCCTTATGAAATTCTCAAATAATAGAATTTTAAAATTTTAAGTATGCTTAACAGTGTTACAGTGATGTTCACTATAAGATTTTTGAATTTTGAGAAAAATATTCTTGACTTTGTTTGAAGTTTTAATGTGTGAAAAAGTGTTACATATGAAAATGTTTAATGTTTGAGAAGGTAGTACCTTCATAAGTGAAGGATAAGAGAAGATTTTGAAGTATGAAAGTTTTGCTAAAGTGATAAGTCGACAAAGTGTTTGAAAGTGTGAAATTGTACTCCTTGATAGATTATGCTTTGGTATTGAGTGTTTTGATCATGATTGTATGAGTAATGTGATGCTAAGTTATTCCTTGTTGTTTTTGAATTTTTAGTGTCATTCGAAAACGAATGTTGTTCTAAGTGGGGGGGGGGGGAATGTAACAACCGAAAACAAACAAAGGTGAACTAGAGCCTTGTGAGTGTTTCTTGAGTTAATTTTAAGTTAAAATGAGTTAAATTGGTGATATTAGAAAGTGAATTATGTTTTGTTATGTTTGGAAGTCAAACATCCGAGAACGTCCATGACGTTCAAAAGGTGTTCCTTAGATAGATCTTGTGTCTCTTGATGTGTTTGAGTGAGTTTTACGTGTTCTTTTTGCTCGAAATTAATGTGGGATTTCCTAATTGAACCTTGATGACTTGTTTGGGGTTTACATTTTTGGGGTACGACTTCCATCTAGTGACCCACAGGGGTCCTGATAAGACCCCACTCTTCGCAACAGTTCCCAAAACAGTGACCAAAGTAGGACCCAAGGGACGGTCCGTTGGTCAATTAATGGTCCGTCTATTGACAAAAGGTTCGTTAGTTGGTCTGTTGATGGAGACTGGCTCAAAAGTTGTCCCTTTCATGTGATGTCTTGGGGCATTTGGTAAATTCACCTCAAGTCTTTAGGACCCTTGGATGTTAATATTAGGGTTTATTATGTATATTAAAGTGTTTCAAACCTAAGACCTAATTTTAAACTTCATTTCCTAAAACCCAAAACCCCTCTCCCTTAGAAGACTCTCTCAAGTCACTACGGAAGCTAGAAGTCAATAAGGAACAAGGAGGGTTGTTGGTGGTCATATATTCTTCAAACATTATTGTTGTTTATTCAATGTGAGGTATGGTATCCACCTTGAACCTTCTTCGATTCAACGAGTCATTTCTAAAAGATTTCAGAAAGCCTTTTCAACCCTAGTTTCTTTTTTCTTCAACTCTATATGTTGGTCTTGCATGAAAACGTTTTAAATGACTTAATAATGATGTTTCTAATGTTATTTGATGATTTTAAGGTTTAAAATTCAATGAAATAAGGTTAAAGCTTTTCATCTAATGTTGGATTAAGAAATGGGTTAAATGAGGTTAGTTTTGTAATCTTTGAACTTTGGTTTCCTTATGTTGTTATTGATGTTTAATTACTGCCCTAAGGGCTAATTTATGATTAATTATTGGGTATACTAATATAGGTGATGGAAGCTTTGATTAAAGGGTAAGTTTTTTTATGTTGATTAAGATTTAGTTATAAAATGCTCTTGAGTGGTATGGTACACCTTCTTAGTGGTGGTGTTTACGTGATGAATTTGGTTATGTTTAGTATGTTTTGTGAGTTTGACTTTGAAGGCCTATTATGTGAAATGAAGCGATATTGAATATAGGTCTTGTATTGTGTTTTGTGAAGTTTAAATTGCATGTTTAGCTTAGATTATGCCTAAATGAAGTATATGGTTAGGTTAAGCATGCAAAGTGTGTGATTTGATGAATGAAGGTCTAAAGCATGTATAGAAGCTAATGTGAATGTAATGATTTTTATGTGCAAGGTGTGCTCACATGTACAAACACACACACACACACTTAAATGAGTGTATGAAGCTAATTTGAAAAAAAATGAGTTTTGGGGTGAACACTCTTCGTGAGTTGAGATGAAGTGCTTAGTAGCAACACACTACCTCCCAAGGTATAGCTAATGGGCAAGCTATGTAAAATCTAAAGTAAGACCTCACCCTAAGCATGTAAGGTGACCCTTCTACGATAAGGGAAGTATCGAGATTCCATGTTTATCTCTCATGGTCTATGTCGGTTAAGCTAACCCCTAGAAAAAATTTGAATGAACTAAGTCTTCTAAAAGAACGTGCTACTCAGGGTAGGTGGTGGTATAGGATGTTATCTATCCATTGCACTAAGTACGACATTCCAAAAAGGAAGACTTGGTGTCAAACCTTCTAAAAGAGTGTACTACTAAGGGTAGGTTGTGTTATGGGATTCCCTATATCCATTTCATTAAGTAGGCATTCCAAAAGGGAAGTATTTGGTGGTTTTTTGAGTGTTTTTCTAATGTCTTGTGTTTTGAGTGGTGACTTGTTCTCCATGTGGAGTAAGCTTTTGCTGAGTAGTCTTAAGGATCTCCTTGGTGTCCATTGGAGGAAGTGTTTAAACGTTTCCTTCATGTATTAAATTAAAGAGTCCTAGTATAACTTTGGTGGGGAAAATCCTATGGAAATCAGCTCACTTCGTCATTGGCAATACCTTAAAAGTTCATTATCTACGGTCTCTCTTTAATTCATTGTTATTTTTTTGTATATTTGACTGTATTTGGTTAAGTCATTGTAAAGTGCTCAAATCAAAGGGAATCCATAAGGAGCTCTAAATGGGAGTAGTAGTATGTGATGCTACTCTCCCATTGCACTTAGTGTGACCTATAAGTACTATTGGAGAAGGGTACTTACATGAACAAATGTTTGGAATCTGTTTAGTTAAGAGTGTGAATTTGATTCTCATATGAGGTAAGCCTATGGTTGATGGTCTTAAGGATCCCTTTTGTGTGACTTAGAGGGGGTGTATGGACGGTCCCTTCTTGTCTTACCTTAGGGAATCTTAGGATAACATTTGTTAGGTAAACTTCAATAGAAAAGGGTTTACATGATTTGCAATATGCCATTCAGTGTAATGTATTCACTTTAATAGTCTTGATGTTAGTGTAATGTGTTCTATAAATTCTAAAACTATCAGATCCTTCTATTAAGTATTCAATGATATTTCCTATGTTATTTTGTTTCTAAATTCATGAATGTTTCTATTATTTTGCATGAAATGTTATTTTACTAAAATGTCCCTTTTTGCATGTTTTTGCATGTGCCATAATTAGTTCATTCTTTTGTACTAACCCCATACTTTTTCTATACTATCTAATTATAGGTTGGAAGAAAGGTTGAAACATAGAAGGAAAATCTTGGGAATGTTTCTCTCATGACAAAGTATGTCCTCATATATTCTAGAGCATAGTCGTTTTCTTACTTTATTATTTAAAAACATGTAATGTATTTCTTTTTAATGTAAAGGGCCCTATCCCTGAGATATTATGTCATATTTTATGTTGGCTGTGACGATGAAGTCGCATAAATATGTACAGGAAGGTAATGTCAAAGGGGGGGGGCATATGGGACCGAACATAGGATTGGAGGGGGTGAGGTGTGTTTTGGAGGATTGCGGAGAAGAGGGAACAGATGCGGAATAAGTGCGGGCATGGTGGAGGGGGAGCGTAGGAGAGCGTAAACGGTAAATGGAATGGAGCCCGGTAGGCAAAGAGGGTTGTCCCGTGGGCCCTCCTCTTTTTTCTTCGCGTTTCTCTAAAAGTTTTAATTCCTCACTACTTTTCATGTCTTATGTAACGAAAGATAGTTAATGGTCTTGTATAAGACACCAAAGGGTAAAGTACGCCTTTCCACGAATCGAGGGTTCTTCCTAACTTCTAGAAGGTAGTATTAGGTAATGACACCTAGTGCCCATAGGGTGAAATATTAGAAACGAGGTGGTTCTCAAAATGAAAAGCCTATGTGTGTCACTTGTGGAAAAAGGCACGATGGGGAGTCTCTAATTGGGTAGCGAGAGTTGCTTTGGATTTGGTAAGGATTTTCAAAATGTGATAGATTGTCCTACCATTGCGGATAAAGGAAGATATACTAAGTCAGTTGCTCCTAATGTTCCAAAGGATAATGCTCCAAATAAGAGGTGTTTTATGGACACCGGACTAGAGCAAAGCTGGATGAGGATTATGATGATGGTAAGTCCTTATATCTCTTTAGTGTTATGAGTTCCTTCTAAGTGGGGGAGTATGGTGAGTATTGGACTTTTGATTGATTCTCTCATTTGTTCTATTAAACTCAATCTTGAGAGTAGAAAGTCATAGAAGAATGTTGCATGTGCATTATGTTTAGGTTTCTTGTTAAAATTGAATTTCATTGATTCCTTGCATTGTGTATTTTATCCAGTTATGATTATTTTGTAAGATGTGTTTATGTTATTTTATCTTGCATATTAGCATTTTTCATCACGAATTGCCTAAATGAAGAATTTTTGTATTTTTGAAGCATGTTTATTGTAATGCACTTGCAACTCACTGTGAAAATTTTCATAAATTGACTAATTCATGCTTTGGTCGAAAGTTGTTGTAAGGTTGTTATAAATGATGTATATGAGCATTATAATTAATATAAAATGAGTTTTTGCTATTTGGAATGAAGGATGTGAGTTATATGGCATAATTGGTTATAGAATTTATTCTAGTTTCTTGTCATTTAAATGACTCTAGATTAAGTGAAATTGATGTTTTCCTAGATGTTTGGGTTTTATAAGGTGTTATATTATGTGTTCATGAGTTTTTAACTGAATCTCTATTCCTGGAAGTGTTCGGAGAGTGGCAAGTATTATTCGAGGATGAATGTTATCCAAGTGGCACATATTGTAATACCTTGAAAATGAATTAAGTGAAGATAGAGCCTAACATGGTTTTCATGATGGTCTAAGGTCCTAAAATGGTCTATAATGTTTTATTGAGACAGTGTCTAAAGATTGAGCTGCATTGGAAGTCAAACATAAAGGCACGACCAAGGCGTTGGACGACTAAGTCACCTACATGCCTCATATGTGGTTATATTCTTATATGTGTGTTTTATGAGTTAATAGGTTCTTATTTGAGTTATTCTAGTGTTTATAGTCATATAGTAATATTTCTTGATGTTTGGAGGTCAAACGTCCAAGAACATACATGCCGTTAGAAAGGTTTGTCTTGAAACGACCTTGTGTGTCTTTGCATGTTTCATTGAGTTTTACGTGTTCGTTCTTGGTAAAATTAATGTGAGAGGTCCTAAAATCGTATACAAACATATTCGGGTTGTAAACCTCCGGGAAAAAGTCCCAAGGACCAACCAAGGGTCCTTGAGGATTGATCCTTTCCTTGAAGCCAAGACTGCCAAGAAATCCCTAAATGACGGAGGCAGTAGATGGATCATGGGATAGTTAACGCCCCATCGATGTGTGTCGCGGATCAGTACATAGGCGTGGGAGAATGATAGACAAGTACCAGCCACAGTCCCAAACCACGGACCAACAGAATGGTCTGTTTGTTGGGAGACGGTCTGTTGGTGGCCATCCGTCTGCGAGGCTGTGTCTCCTGTGCGCAGTTCACTGTAATGTCTAGGGTAAATTGATAAATTCAACCCATTTCCAAATAAGACTTTGGGAGGCTACTAAAGGGTCTTTTTGGTATTTTGAACATGTTTATAAACCTTTAACACTTAAAAGAATTCATTCTTCAAAAATCAAAACCCAAATTCCCTTAGAAATTCTCTAGAATTCCATAGGAGCCAAAACTCAAGGAAGGTCTTGGATTGTAGATTTTAGTGGTGATTCTTCATCAAATTGGTGGATTAACATCAGAGAAGTATAGTTTTTGATCCTTGACACTCTATTCATCAAGGAGGCCAACATTGAAAGAGTTTTCTAAAGTTTTCGTAGATGAATTTTCCAATTTTATGATCTATCAAAGTGTTCTTATATTAAAGGTTTTAAATAACTGTTTGTTCTTTGAATTTTTTTAATAAGATGATTTTAACTCAACTAACCTATGAACCCATGTAATTGATGAACCCTCGTTTTTGACTACTTTAAGGGTTAAGTGATATTGACTAGATGATTATGAATTCAACTGTAGCTTTCTATGGGCTATCGAATGATTTAAGACTTCTATTCAATTGATGTATAGGTTGTATTAGATTGCCAAATCTATATTGAATTTACCTGCATTCATTGAGTATTATAGTTCTGTATTGAATTGATGTTCGTGGCTATTGACAAGGGCCTTATGGTATGGAATTAGACAATTTAGCTATGCATTGAAGTGGTGAGAATATATTTTTTGTACGCTGACCTAAATCTCTTTATTTTATGTTAATTAGACTTCACTTATGTTTTTATTGTAATTGTACACTTATGGTGGTGGTTTTATGCGCTTTGCTTGCAATTGATGTGGCCTTGTTGACGTTATTCTATTTATTGTAAATGATCATGACTTTGTCAAAAAACTACTTGAAGTACTATGATGATCTGTGTAGTTGATTGATGTGAATTATGATCATATCTACAGACATGTGAAGTAATGTGAACGTATATGTTCTTTCTACGTATATTAGAAGATCATGTTAGACTATGAGTATGTTTTTATGAGTGTAGTCTTAGAGTTGATGCAAGATTGTTCTTAATTGACTATATGAGTCTATGATGGTTATGTTGATGATGTTATATTAATTTTTAGGATTTCATAAAGATTACAAGGGCCACTCTTAAGTGCTTCAAGGAATGATATGCTATATGATAATGTGAAAAATGTTATGTCTTTTTTGATAGACTTTTGTCCCTTACTTGATACATGTATGAATGATATGTGAATATGAGATGTCTTGACTAGGTAATCTTAGTGCACCCCTTTCATGTATGAATGAATGATATGTGAGACCTTAAATGATGTTCCAAAGGTCATGTACGTCGAACCATAAACCTAGTTGAAAGGCTATGAACCTTGAAGTCTAAAGCATAATGGTATCCTTCTTGTAATGAATGATCGGCTTAGGTGTTAGTTTGTTTGAACAAAATCATATCATCGTTAGAAAATTCATTCTTTGGTAGGATGAATGTGATTGAGTTTTGAACTAGATATGAAACCCTTTTGTATGAACCTTTAATGTAAATGACTATATGACAACAAAGGCTAGAACCAAGTGAGTATGTATGAGAAGTAGCTTTACTTCATAATGAGACTAGAGTACAATGTGTAACTCTACTTGAGAATGAGACTAGAGTTCATAAAAGCCCGTCAATTCCTTAACCATATGCCTACATGGGATGTGTCTTAGTTCTACCCTTGGCAAGTAGAACACCGTCATTATAGTAGGTTCGAACTCCGGATTCCGTATTTAGCTATCATGGTTTATGTCAGTTATTACCTATTCACATCATGAGGGATACCTAATACGACTAGAGAAGTTCTATAAACTCTAGGTGGTTGTATGGGACGCGATGTAGACATTGCACAATAGGTTGTGAAGGTGTTAGTTAGAGTCCCTAGGTTTTGTCAGAGACCATTAGTTGAATGTACTTATACGATGAATGAGTCTTAAATAAACTAATGAATATAATGACTTAAGTTAAGAAAATATGTTAAATGAATAAGTAATTATTTAGAGTAGGTAAGGGTTGTCTAGTTAAGGTGTGAAGGAGGCATAGGAATGGTCACTTTGTATCATACGTAGATAAGTCTTAATAATGACTCTATTTAGGGAAGATGGTTGATTATGTAGACAGGATATAAGACTTAGATAGTCTTAAGGATTATTTAGATAATCGTAAAGAGGTGAATAATGGACGTTATCTAATTGATTTACTTAAATAAGTATTTTGATAGCCGTTGGAAGGAGAAGTTCAAAACAGTGTAGAAGTTCACCGTATAGTGAATTAGTTTACTGGAAATTTGGTCCTTAAAATGTCATAAATTAATTAAGTGATTCCTTATGAGTTTCTAAGGTTTTAAATGTTGTTATTATTATTATATTATGATATTTAAATAAAAGACATGCATATTTCAAATAACTGTCCATTTTCATGACTTTTATAGATTATGCCATACTTAGTACATGTGGATGTACTAATTCAATTCTTTAATCTATCTCCAAAGTGATTCATAGGTGAAGGTTCTTTTGGAGATCTAAGCTTTGATTAGAAGATCGTTCTAGCAAGTATATGTTCTTTCTACGTATATTAGGAGATCATGTTAGACTATGCGTATGTTTTTATGAGTGTAGTCTTAGAGTTGATGCAAGATTGTTCTTAATTGACTATATGAGTCTATGATGGTTATATTGATGATGTTATAGTAATTTTTAGGATTTCATAAAGATGACAAGGGTCATTCTTAAGTGCTTCAAGGAATGATATGCTATATGTTTTAATGTGAAGAATGTTGTGTCTTTTTTTATAGACTTTTGTCCCTTACTTGATACATGTATGAATGATATGTGAATATGAGATGTCTTGACTAGGTATGCTTAGTGAACCCCTTTCATATATGAATGAATGATATGTGAGACATTAAATGATGTTACAAAGGTCATGTACGTGGAACCATAAACCAAGTTTAAAGGCTATGAACCTTGAAGTCTAAAGAATAATGGTATCCTTCTTGTAATGAATGATGGTCTTAGGTGTTAGTTTATTGGAACAAAATCATATCATCATTAGAAAATTCATAATGAGCTATCTTTGTCACCATTGTAATGTTTCCCTAGTGGACCTCTTTGGTAGGATGAATGTGATTGAGTTTTGAACTAGATATGAAACCCCTTTGTATGAACCTTTAATGTAAATGACTCTATGACAACAAAGGCTAGCACCGAGTGAGTATGTATGAGAAGTAGCTTTACTTCATAATGAGACTAGAGTACAATGTGTAGCTCTACTTGAGAATGAGACTAGAGTGCATAAAAGCCCGTCAATTCTTTAACCATGTGCCTGCATGGGATGTGTCTTAGTTCTACCCTTAGCAAGTAGAACACCGTCATTATAGTAGGTTAGAACTCCGGATTCCGTATTTAGCTATCATGGTTTATGTTGGTTATTGCCTATTCACATCATAAGGGATACCTAATACGACAAGAGAAGTTCTATAAACTCTAGGTGGTTGTATGGGACTCTATGTAGACATTGCACAATAGGTTGTGAAGGTGTTAGTTAGAGTCCCTAGGTCTTGTCGGAGACCATTAGTTGAATGTCCTTATACGATGAATGAGTCTTAAATAAACTAATGAATGTAATGAATTAAGTTAAGAAAACATGTTATATGAATAAGTAATTATTTAGAGTAGGTAAGGGTTGTCTAGTTAAGGTGTGAAGGGGGCATAGTAATGGTCATTTTGTATCATACCTAGAAAAGTCTTAATAATGACTCTATTTAGGGAAGATGGTTGATTATGTAGACAGGATATAAGACTTAGATAGTCTTCAGAATTATTTAGATAATCTTGAAGAGGTGAATAATGGACGTTTTCTAATTGATTTACTTAAATAATTATTTTGATAGCCTTTGGAAGGAGAAGTTCAAAACAGTGAAGAAGTTCACTGTATAGTGAAGTAGTTTACTGGAAATTTGTTCCTTAAAATGTCATAAATTAATTAAGTGATTCCTTATGAGTTTCTAAGGTTTTAAATGTTTTTGTTATTATTATATTATGATATTTAAATGAAAAACATGCATATTTCAAATAAATGTCCATTTTCACGACTTTTATAGATTATGCCATACTTATTACATGTGTATGTACTAATTCCATTCTTTAATATATCTCGAAAGTGATTCATAGGCGAAGGTTCTTTTAGAGATCTAAGCTTTGATTAGAAGTTCGTTCTAGAAAGTTGAAGTATGTCCTCATTTGACTCGAGGGCGTAGATGTCTTTTATTTCCTTTATCAAAGTATTGTATTAGACTACGTATTACTATATTTCTAAAGTACTCTCGTGTCTAAGATTTGATGAAATGAGACTTAGTATTTCCTATGAGTTTAATATGAAAGAGATTTTAAAGCCTTATCGAATGTTTGTGAAAAGTTTTACTTCTGAACTACTTATCATATGTTTAAATCCGATGAACGATATGAAAGGGTTTGTACAAGACCTCCGAGAGGTCAAGTAGGCCGGTTGCACTCCGAGAATGCCATATCTTCAAGGGTTTGGTCTCACGATGTGACATGCATTGCAATGTTGTCTACTTGTTGTGAGGATATGCATGGTACGAGTCCTATTGACACTATATGATAAAGGTCTTTCTTGGTATGCTTGTAGTTTACTATAGTATAGTGATTGATGTATGAAGTACATGTTAAGGCTTGTAGTGTCTTTGTAGGTTTACTTAGAATGTGTGAGGTTCTGTTACTTCACATGTACATTGCACTAGTAGTCTTAGAATTAGATTATGAAGAGGGTTCTATGATGTCTCTTAGAAGTGAAGTTCAAGTATGTTAACATTTACTATTGTCTTACTATGATGATGTTGGAAGTCTTTACTTGTATATGGTTTTATAATGAGTTCTTCTATGTGGTCCATAATGTATGTTAGGTCAAATATGAGGTATATATCTTGTTATATGAAATGTTTTATAAATTTATGTGATGGGTTAATGAAGGTTGTATGTACGAGTACCTAGAGGATTTAAGGTGATATTTGATTGTGGATAGTGTAATTGGAAATCATCTATACATTGCACCAAGTATCACTAGAGGGTTACTTGGGAAGTTAATGAATTAAAAAGAAAAAAGAGTTTACTATAAAGAAAAAAAGTTACTGTAAAGGAAATGGTAATTACTATGAAGTGATGTCGGTTATGCCTTAAATGCATTTTATGGGTTTAGGTGATGTTGT
Organism: Solanum habrochaites; assembly: GCA_027704765.1. NCBI lineage: Eukaryota > Viridiplantae > Streptophyta > Magnoliopsida > Solanales > Solanaceae > Solanum > Solanum habrochaites. The sequence goes on along the minus strand of JAKWJA010002492.1, from coordinate 10,555,089 downwards.
GACTATTGTATATGGCTATGAAGTATGCGAAATGTATGATGCATATGGTATCAAAGTTTATGAAGTTTTTATGAAAAGGCATGATGCATGGTTTCAAAGAAAAATGTCCTGTTTATATGCAAGGTTGTCATACATAGTGCATTCATGTACTAAAATAATTCTTCTTCACCTTTTTATACAAAGTGTAAGTTATGACAGCTTAAAGGATGTCTATAAGGTGAAGGGCTTGATATGTGATTCCCAAGCTCATGGAAAGGGATGCTTATGTTTCAAGGATTTCCTACATTATGTTTATGTAAAGTTATGCAATTGCACATAATATTTTTTTATAAGGGTCATGTCCTTAATCTACTCTAATGATGTTGATTCTATGATGGGAAAGGGACATAGAGTCTTACTATGTAAATCTGATATTTTATCTATATAATTGAAGTGATGTTCTAGGATATGATGTTCTATGAAAGTTTTAAATTTTCTGCTAAATTTACCTATGAAAATGCGATGAATGATAACTATGGGATTATTTAAGACCTCTGTGAGGTCAAATACAAAATGTAACTACTAGGGGGTGCTCCCTTGTCATGGAAAATGTGATATCAAAGCATGAGGTTATAAATGTGGTTTTAGGGTCAAAAAGTCTCATATTGGCACTTCTAGTAATGTCTCTTTCATTGGTGGTGAGTCGCAAAACATCCATGAGAGAGAGAGGCTATAGAAGATAGATTTTCTCTTCTTCATCATTCTCATGTTGTGCCACAGAATTTAAGTCTATAAGATCTCACTCTTATTTTTTTTGTCCGGTGGTATTTTAGATGTGATTGTTGGATGAGGTGCTATCTCTATGATTGATGGAGAAACATGTGAGTTTTGATGCATATCTTGGTTTTATGGTTTGACAAGTTAAATCATGACTAGCCAATATCCTTGTGGGTGCCTATAAATTGCATTGCAAAACTTTTTGCTAAATGATGCACGTTTACGAAAGGTAGTGTTTTGCTAGAAAGTGAAACCATGTTCAATGACTACCTATTGTTGTAATGTGTGTGGTATGACTCACCATTTTGACTTCACTAGAAATGATGTATGACCATGCTTTGGTTAAAAGTTGAGAACTTCTTATTTAAAATGAATTGACCTTTGTGCATTGCTTGTGTATGAACTCATGAGACATGTAAGTATGTTGAGGAGAAGGATATTCCTCCTTAAACATAACTTATGATTGTAAGGTTGATTATAGCCATCATGGCACAATGTCTAAATGATAAGGATTCTTATTGGTTTACTTGAGTCAAGTCTATGTGCATTCAAGTATGAGTGCTTATTTGCTTTTTGAGTGATATTGAACTTGCCTTTGTCTGACTTAAAGGTTTTTGCACAATGAACTCTTAATGAAATTGTAACGACCCGAAAGTACCTCCTAGAAGAAGGGAGCACCCTTAAGTCGGAACAATTGCTTATTAACCTTTCGGAGGTCTTGTACAAGCATTATCTATCATTCATTGCATAAGACATGAAAAGTAGTGCAGAATTAAAACTTTTCACAAATAAATTAATTAAGAAAACGTCTTTCATAAAAGATAGGGATTGATGTCGTTTTCACAAGCAACTTAAAGAATCACATAAATATCTTAAGGACACGACCCTTTACATTAAATGAAAATACATAATACGATTTAATCATATAAATGCCACGACCCACAAGTACACCATAGAACATAGAGTATACAAGCAGAAGACTTTCTATATATGTTTTAACGATAGAAATTTCACACGAAAAACTGATTTCCTAATAATTGCACAAGTGGAAGACTTTCTTTTGAAACATTCAACCTTGGTTACATTTGCTTGAACCATCTAAATCTTAGAGTATACAACACTTTTGAATAATCCCATACAAGACTGTAAAATAAAGACTATGACATAAGGTACATGTTGATGTTGTCCTCAAATCGATGAGGACTCATCAATACTTCATATTCAAGCCTTATAAATCTATCCTTCCTCCATGGGACATCAATTCTTCAAATTCCCTACACTTTAGTCAAAAAGGAAAAGAAGGGGTTACCACATTACAGGCATTAGGTAAGGAAGCCATGCAAAAACCATGAAAAAGGGACATCTAATAAATAATAATGATTTTTATTAATTTTGAATAAAATATCATACTATAAGCATAATAACAACATTTAACAACTTAGAAACACATAAAAATCATTTAAGGAAATAGTCACATTTTAGGAAAGTTTTAGTGAACTCACTTCACTGTACAGTGAACTCGATTCACTGCTATAGTTAAGATATTTAGCTTCATTTGACACACCTTTTAACATATAAGTCCCTCATTAAAAGCTATTTTAAGACTCACTTAAGTAATACAAACAGATACCGCCGATACACAAACTCTAGGGACACCTAAATGATCCTTAAGACCACCCATAATGAGATCAACATACATTTACAAGACATAAAAACATATCAACATAAGACCCTCCTACCGAAGGTGATTCTAAGGTTCACTTGTGTGAGTTGTGAAGAGACTGCCCATACAATCCCTTAAACACACAATTAAGAGATCCGATAGGCTGCCTAAGAAAGAATCATTCTCACTTAATACATTAGCTTGCACATATACATGACATTCTCCCCTACAAAGGTTATCCAAAGACCAACTTAAGTAAATCAAGAAGATAATGTCCATTATGACCTATCCAAGATTACCTAGGCAATCCTTAAGAATACCTAAATTTGGATCATGTCCACATAAACAATCATCTTCCCTTACTAGAGTCATTCTTAAGGCTTATCAAGGTAAGATAAGAAGTGATCATTCCTATGCCCCCTTCACACCTTAACTAGATAACCCTTAACTACTCTAGATAAGTACTTATTCATTTAACATACTTTCTTAACTTAAGTCATTACATTCATTAGCTCACTAAGAGACATTCATCATATAAACGACATTCAAACTTACTATCTACTAAAGAAGTAACAAATGACAAAGTAGATGTTGGATCTAACAGTGCATACACAGTAAAAGAGAAGATATGCAACGTACTAGTGACCACATCAGCTGACTTCTCCTGCTCCTCTGTACCTTTCAAAGCATAGAATCTGTTTCTGTTGGGAGGCTTGGCTGCAACATTACGATTAGGACAAGGCTGAGTATCTGCCTTGTACTGATTCCTCGCATGTGGGGAGTCCCTGATCACATGCCCACTCTTGCTGCACCCATAGCAGACATTACTACCTACGAGACACTCACCTCTATGCAAACGACCACACTTACCACACGACTTGTTGTATGCTGAGCATTTCTATCATCGCCCTTCTTAGGGCAAGACTTGAACCCTTTGGTATTGTTGTTCCTAGAATGAGTAGGATTACCTGAGTGCTGGTGCCCCTTATTGAACTTGGGCCTATTCTGGACTCCAAACGAAGTTCTACCAGTGCTAGAACCAGCTTGATCCAAGGGCATAGGCTTCTTGCCTTCTCGGCCTCTCTTTCTTCAACGACTCTCCTCTACCTGATGTGCATGTACCATTAACCTACCAAGGTCCATGTTATCATGAAACATGGATGCCTTACATTGCTGCTCCTTATCCTCCGATACACCAGTCACAAACCTGCTCATTTCATCCTTGCTATATGACACCAAGGAAGAAGCATATTTGGAAGGCTTAACAAATTTGAAGGAGTATTCCTTGACAGACATACCTATCTATCGTAGGTTAATGAACTCCTCAACCTTAGACTCTCCCTTCTTTTTGGGAAAGTACCTTTCCAGGAATGCAATCTTGAGAATGTACCAATTGATGGGGACTTCTCTTGGTGCTCGGCTATCTTAAAACATTTTGTACCACACCTAAGCCATATCTTTGAGTTGATATGCAACGAACTCAGCCTTCTCCTTTTCATTAACACCCATGGCACAAAGAATTTTGTAGACCTCATCCACAAACTCCTGGGATCCTCATTAGATCTTGACCCAAAGTATACTGGAGGATTCATTCTGGTGAAATCCTCAGTCTGTTATCTATGGTGCTTGCATATGGGTTCTCACTAGGAGCACCCTCTCTAGTGGCCTGGGCTGTGATAGCATGTGCCTGCGTAGTGATGTCTTGGGACATTTTAACTAGTGCTTCTCTCACTTCTCCATACGTCAATGCAGCCGTGTTGACAGGCACTTGTACTCTAGCACCTGGGCTTGAAGAAGATCTTAGTTTCCTACAACAACTTCTTCTTCTTCAACTCATCTTCCTGCGCTTCTCGTTGTGTTCATTGTTCTACACACACACACACAAGAATGAAGTTAAATGCAAGAATGAAACAAAATGTCAAAACTCCGCACGATAAAGAGTAGAAGAAGGGAATATTTCTACCATCAATTAGTCTCTAAGTCATGATTGTGGTGCACTTCAAAACCATGAATTAGAAACTAAGCAACGTGGTTGTTTTGAGCCTTAGTTCCTAAGTAATTTAACTTCATGATCTGATACCAAGTTTGTCACACCCGGAATCTAAACCCTAGATGATACCAACATTGTTAACCTATCAGAGTTCGCAGACAAAACTCTTTTTAGATTTCATCATAATCATACAATTAAATTTGCAGAAAATTATAACTTTTTAAAACATAGTGAAGTATAAACTTAGAATTCATATAATTACTGAATAAGAGTGATATATTAAAACTCCAACAAAACAACAATCTATAATAGATTAAACAATTAAAATAAATACATAATATAATAATAGTTTTCCAAACGACCTTATTACAAATGCTTGAATAAATGTTTGAAATGAAACGCTATGGATAACATCCACTAGCTATGTCTAATGTACTAAATCTACAATAATAAACATAAGGTCTGGAGATACTAGTCCGAACCGCTTCAACGTATCTTCAATCTTCTTCACGAACCTGAACCTATGAAAATATTAATAGTATAGGGGTTAGTACACACTTGTACTAAGTATGGGTGTATGCACATAAACACATATGGACTATGCATAATCAATGAAAGCTCTTCCTATAGAAACATGTCTTTTATGGAAAGCTAAGACACTTTACTTTCCTTATTCATTATTTATGAATCATGCTATGAATATGACATATTTTTATGCATATAAATAACATAACTCATTTTGTATATGGACACAAGAACTTGGAATCATGAACATAATTTAGAACAACTCAAACAAAAGTTAATATTTTTGCTCCCTTAGGCCGAGAGCTTCTTCCGCCATGCCTTGGTTTATTTTCCAGTATTTTTCTTTTTTTTGTTGTGTAGTTCAATAATCTTCTTTGATCCTATGTTTTACTTAGAAGTGAAATGATTCATTGTAGTCCCATACCTACAATGAATTAAGTAAGTAATCCAAAATACCGAGGAAATGATTTGGCTACTCTACCCACAAGTTATTTACTCCATTCTTGTTAAATTGCGCATGAAGTCTTTATTAACCAATCATTAATATTCTATGCCCATTATTTGATCATTTTTGATAATATAAAGTTGTTGGGGCACATATATTCATATTATTGGCTATGTCCATTATTTGATCATTGCATAATATAAGAAGTCAGTATAAGCCAATCTGTATTGGCTATGCCCAGAACATGTTAAAACATCATTCTTATCAAACAGTGATAATTGATATTCTTAAGCTCTTTCTTTCTAAGTTCACTTTAAACTTACATTTCTTCTTTCTTTCTTTCTTACCTTCTTAAAAAAATCTTTAGCATTAAGATCATGTGATCTAACATGAAATCCAGTGTCTGCCCCACCCCGAAAAAGGGTGGTTCACCGATAAAAGTGAACCTAGATCATGGGTGTCAACATGAAATCCAGTGTCTGGCCAAAACTGAAAAGGGGTGGTTGACCGGCTAAAGTGAAATCATGTCTAGTGTCTTCCCCATATCAAAAAGAGGTGGGTCACGACTAAAGATAAACCGAATACTTTCTTTGAGCATTAACATACATAGATTATGTGAGATAAACATGAAATCAGTGTCTTCCCCACACTGAAAAGGGGTGGTTCACCTGCCAATGTGAACTCTCATACGTGGAATCCATTGGATAGTTCCTATGTTGGCAACATAAATAAATGACTAGGAGATTTCGGAGACTACTAATCCACCTTAGTGGTAGCCTCATCTCATGAGGCTTATATGTGCTTGCACAAGCTCATTGCTAGTATATCGGTGGTTTACTTAATTTCATATACTTCTTAACTTTTAGAGTTTACTCATAAATTATGGAAGCTTGCTTCTAACATGAGGTATGATTAGTTCAATGGATAACTTGTCATTGATTTTTTTACTTGATGAATGTGAACTTAAACCTTACATTGTTATCATGGTGGCAATGAGACTTGTCTCATGATTTCCAACATCCTCTTACGTGAGTATCTTTTAAATTTTCGTTTAGGTGCAAGTGAGACCTGTCTCAATTCCTTTAACACCCCATTCTAGTAAATTTCATAACTCATAAGATTTTATATTTGTCATTACTCACCTTATCTTCCTCAATGTTATTTGGTAGCCTTATACCATTGTTTATGAAAGTTATAAACTTATTCAATGTACTACTATATTCATTGTTCATTTGCATAGGGTATATTGGGACTGTCCCAATAATTGACATACCCTTGGTTATGAATTCATTTGGTTACATTGGTCATGCTTAATTTGGTATAACTAAGTCATTAGGCAATTTTTATATCATGTTTTGGAAATAACATATTAATCCAATTTATTGGCATAAATAAAACTATGAGATTATCACTAGCCATGCCAATTAACTTTATATGTATATACTATACTGATTTCATCATTTCAATCAAGCCAACTTTTCATCAAAAGAACAATTCAGTGCTTAATTTGGCCAACCTATAAAGTTGTTTTGGCATTGAAGATTCCTTAATTAGCTTTGATTAACATCTTATTTATTCTAGGAAAAATTGCATTCCAAACAATTACAAACATATCTATTGTAAACACAAAGAGTAATTCAAAAACCATCATTACTTTTGAACAGTAACCTGATTTTCATAAATGACTTATCACAATTTCATCTTTTTGAACACAATTAGGTATCAATCATAGGGTTCTAACATATAGGTCTCATTCGACGTTATTAAATCATAGAAACCTATACATAATGATCAGTTAGCATGACATACCAACAACATGCTCTAGATTTTGCATACATACTACTAGAAGTCAAAAATAGGGAGAACTAGAGAGATGAACATTCAAAGGATTCATTAGGAACAACCGTAGTTTCAGATCTCTTGAATTCAAAACATTTGAAAAGCCTCTTGGGGAATGGAATCCAAGAGATATAACCCATACCTTACTATAGAATTGAATCTATGATGATCACCCCATACTTTGCTCAAATGATCTTGAAGAATTGCATTGAAATCGCCTAAGAAGAATTGAGAGAAATGTTTTGTATTTCTCCCGCTTGCTTACTATTTTAGAATCCTGCTTTTCGAGTGATTAATCGTGCGTCTACTTCTTAGGAACTGATATTCACTAATTTAACTTAGAATAATTCACTTAATTAAATAAATTAATTAACTAATTAACAAAACGCCCCTCCTAATTTGACTAAAAATAGGAGAACATTTCACTTAGCCAAATCTGAAATTTTCATAAGGTTTTCGCGTTGGACCTTGAATTTTAACTAATTAATTAAGTTGATAATTTAATTTGTTAAGTGACCTAGGGTAATTACTAAATTACCCCTAAGTCATTAGGACCATTATCAACCCCTTTGGACCATCCTAGGTTAGGTACTAGGATGTTTCTTGAGTTAGTTACCCGGCTAGTGTCAGCAGGTTAGATTTTAGGATCTTGGTCACACTAGTTGGTTAATTTAGGTTAGTCATAGGTTAGTTATCTAATTATGTAAGTTAGTTATAACCTAGAGTTTATTAGGAATCTATGCCCCACATGGCTTGAGCTGTGTGAACACCTGCCACCCAACCGCCGTAATCGACTTCGGTTTGGCTTGTCCTTTGGCCGGTTCGCACATGTGCTTGAACATGTGTTTCTACTCATTTCTTGTTGTCCCAAGGATCCTCACTATATCCTTGGAATTTGATTACTATACATGATCATTTTAAATGATCATGTGCTATGGTACCTAGGCTTGACACTTGGATTCCTAGTACCTAATTTGTAAGTTAAGGAATTAAGCATTTTATTTTATGGTCTTCATAGTAGGAATAATTCCTAAACAAGCATGAATCGGGGAATTCTAAAATCAAAATATATTTCAATCAATAGAAATTGGCTAACACCCTTAAGCCAATATTATCTAATACTCCCAATATTACTCAATATTGGGCGTTGGAATGCCTTTTTACCCCAATAACTATTCTTAAAACATAATAGACTCTTCATTAGACGAGTACATGTTTCAAAAGAGGTATCAAAGGTTAATTACATATCATACTTCACTAATTGATGAATATTAATGGTGAAAATTTACCTTTTTCATCCCTAAAACCTTCCCCTAGTGTGGTCTTCTATGGTGTTTTCACTAGAGAGAGAAAGAAGAGTGACGGAAGAGAGTTTTGGGTTTGTTAGTTATGAGAGTTTAGTTAGTCTTATTTAGGTTAGGATTTTATATAGGGGGTTAAATAACTTAATTATTCTTTACCTAACCCCTAAATAACTTCCAAACCAAGTGCTGTAATTAAAAGGAACAAGTCAAAATGTGCAGCAAAATATAGACCTTTTCAACGAGACATTGATCGATAGATCGTTAGTCCATCGACGACCAGTCCCTCCTTCCGTGCTGCACATCCATACGTATGTTCATAGACTATTCAAAAAGACCCATCCTTGATTTCTTCTAAGTTACCATCCATGCCCCGTCGATTCACCAACAGTCCGTCGGTTGCATCCGCTGGTGAAACTATCTTTTGACAGGTTTTGCCCAATATTGCAAGGGTCCTCATCAAGGGCCATTGGGTTGTACTTGGGGATTCGTACCCGGACGTTTCGACAACAAATAAACTTAAACCCATGTTAGAAACCCTTCCATAAATTTTGATAATTTTCAGACTTCTAAAAGCTAGTGAAATAGACTAAGGCACGCTAGTACCTCCTTGAACTAGTTTCCAGACGTCATGGACGTTTTGGTTTCTAGACTTACTAAATGACTTATAATAATTAAAATTGACCTTAAAACAGTGTCTAAACCTTAGGACTTTTATGTAAGTCTAAAGAACTAGCTTGGATTATCGAAATGTTACATTATCCCCCCTAGGAACATTCTTCTTTAGAAGGAAGGTATATATTTAAGTCTAGCAGCCCAACAAACAACAATATATAATAACATCAACCATATAAACTATACAAGAAAATTCAAAAATCATCAATTACCACACATGAAAATCAACATTACATTATGAGGAATATCCTTCTCACAACATCAACAGCTCAACATAGCTCTTATAAGTCAATTGTGCGAAATTTCAACCTACCAACATGATACATGTCATTTAATAAAGATTCACCATATGAAAATGTACCAATTGACTCAAATAAGAAAAATTGAAAAATAAAATTCAAGTAAAATGCACATTAATTGTAATTCAGTGTAATGATATCAGAAATGCACCTTTTGCAAAACTTCACTTAAAATGAAAGAAACATCAATTTTAATCATTATTTTCATTATAAGTAAGAACTACAAACCTTAGTTATCAAATATATGAGGGTAACAGGACTTGATGTCGGCCTCGTTGTCCCATGTTTCACCCTCAACTAGGTGATTCTTCCATGACAACTTTACAGAAGCCACTTCTTTATACCTCAATTTCATTACTTGCCTATCAAGGATTCTACCGTAACCTCCTCATAAGAGAGGTTATCTTTAATACTTAGACCCTCAATAGGAAGAATAGACTCGTGATCGCCGATATAGTTCTTAAGCATGTAAACATGGAAATGCGGATGAACCAAAGTCAATTAACTAGAAAGATTCAATTCATAGGCAAATTTACCAACTCTTTGCAAGATTTTATGGGGACCCACATAACGAGGACTCAACATACCTTTTTTGCCAAATCTAACCGCCTTTTTCATAGGCAAAAATTTCAAATACACCTTAACAACTTCTTCAAACTCTAAATCCCTTATCCTATGATCGACATTAGACATTTGTTTACTATAGGCCGTTGGCAAGTGATTCCTTATAATATGAACTTTCTCCAAAGTCTTATAAATCAAGTCAGGACAACGAATTGAACTCTCACCTACTTAAAACCATCCGATAGGAGACCTACAATTCCTCCCACAAAAGGCTTAATAAGGATCTATGGATATGGATTGAATGACAACTATTATTATAAGCAAACTCCACCAAAGTCAAATGCTTATCCCAATTTCCCTTGAAATTAATAATACAATCTCTAAGCATATCCTCAAGGGTTTGAACAGTTCGCTCCGCTTGACCATCTGTTTGGGGATGAAAAGCGGTGCTTAAATTCACTTTAGTACCCAAACCTTATTAGAATAATGTCCAAAACCTTGATGTGAATTGTGCACCCTGATCCTATATGATTCATAATGGAATACCATGGTGACAGACAATCTCATCTATGAAGATCCTTGCATAATCTTCTGCCGAATAAGTAGACTTGACGAGAATAAAATGAGAAGACTTGGTCAATCTATCCACAATCCCCCACATAGAGTCATATTGCCTTAGAGTACAGATTAAACTACTACAAAATCTATATTGATATCTTCCCACTTCCAAGTAGGAACCTGGATTTCATATAGCAAGGCACCCAACTTTTGATGTTCGGCTTTCACTTGTTTGCAATGTGGAAACTTACCAACAAACTCCTCTATGTCCTTTTTCAAACCTTCCTGCAAAAATACTTCTCTAAGGTCATGATACATTTTTGTTGAACTGGATGAATGGAGTAAGGGGACCCATGGTCTTCCTCAAGGATCCGGTTCCTCAATCCATCTATATTGGGAACACACAACCTTCCTTTATACCTTAATACACCATTCTCCCATAAGGAGAATGACTTATTAAGTTTCCCAATAACCAATTCCGTCACCTCCATCAATGATTGTTCAAGGTGTTGTTAGGACTTTACCTCAATTACCAATGATTAGTTGGAGTTATGATGGACCACGAAACCACCATTTAGATAATCTTTCAACCTCACACCCAATTTAGCTAACCTATGAACACCGCTCACTAGGCCATTATTGGATTCCTCTATGTTAGACACACTACCCATGGTCATACAATTTATATCATCCGCAACCACATTAGCCTAGCCCGGGTGATAGAGACCATTTATGTCGTAATCTTTCAACAAACAAACCACCTTCTTTGTCGGAGATTAAACTTCTTCTCGGTAAACACATATTTGAGACTTGGTCTCTTATTATATGATATAAACACTTTTAGAGATCATTTTTCATGCTTTCAAACAAGAGATTATACGACCTCTAGGGATACACTATCCCCCCTTCCACTATAAAATGGACTCATTTAGAAAGTTAAACTTCACCGCCCTTGTTCTGCCATCTTTAGAGGCAAAGTAAGCATGCAACCAATCCATACCAAAAAAGACATCAAAATAAATAATATCAAGTTTTACTAGCTCATCCTAAGAAACTCTATTGGGAAACATTACAAGAAGATTTCTATACACCCTTTTTGCAACAACCGACTCACCCACCGGGGTAGACACTATAAAAGGTTCATGTAATTTATCGGGCACAATGTCAAACTTTTTAGCTACTAGAGGAGTAACTTATGATAAGGTAGCACTGGTATCAACTAATGAATATACATCAATAGAGAAGAAATTCAACATACCTGTCACCATATCAGCAGAAGTCTCTTGCTCATCTCTTGAGCGGAGAGCATAGAAGTGGTTTTTCTATGAAGCCTCATTTGAACCACTTGCTTGATATTGACCACTACCCTTGTCTTTACCCCTCACATTAGGGAAATACCTAACCTTGTGCCCACTTATACTACACCAAAAATAATAGTTCGTCCCCTTAAGACAATCATTTTAGTGCTTCTTGCCACACTTTCTACAGTTGGCTTTTCGGTTGGTGAACTAGTATCCTTTACCTTCTTAGGCTAAGGGTTAGACACACTATACTCCCTAGACTTAGGAAACTTATAAGAAACATGATTATAAACCCTCTTCTTAACCCTAAGCTTGTATTGTATCTCAAGACTTCTCTTTGAAGAACCACAATCAAAAGATCTTGCCCTCTTATCATCTCTAATTTTCCTGTTAGCCCTTGCCTCTTCTACATGTTGGGCATGAATCATAAGACAATAAATGTTCATGTTGTCATGTAGCATATCTTAATGACACTCCTCTTGCAAATTATCATAAACCCCGTCATAAAATGGCTCATTTTATCTCAAGGACCGTAAAAATCAAAGAAGGAGCATATTTTGACAATTCTGTGAATTTCAAGAAGTATCAATGAACATTCATACTTTCTTGGTGGAGGTTTCTCAACTACACAAATTTAGCATCCCTTTTCTCCTTAGGAAAGAAACCGATCAAGAAAAACCTTCTTGAACACTTCCCAAGTCACGATTCAACCTCTTAAAGTCCTATTGTCCCTCCATTGGATATACCATGCTTGATCCACATCCTTGATTTCATAGGTGGATAACTCGACCTTCATACTAGTAGACAACCTCATATCATAGAGGATTTTGTTGATTACATCGATGAACTCTTCGGGGTATTCTTCAACCTTGGACCCATAGAAAGTAGGAGGGTTCATCCTTGTGAAATCCCTAAGATGGGAGGCCACAGTAGAAACTTGTTGATGAGCTCGGGTTACAACCTCCTAATTACATTGGGCCATCATGGCTTGGGCTTGAGTAGTGGCGGCTTGTGCTTGGATAGTAATGATTTGGCCATTTGAAGTAGAGCGACCCTTATGTTCTCATTTGTCAAAGGGGGAGGATTCACCGAGGCTTGTATATCATTCACATCTTCCTCAAGAGGAGGAATTTGATCACTACAGAGAGGAACTCCCGCATTGGCAATCTCTTTTTCATGTCTTTGTACCACATTCCTTTGAGTATTCATTGAATATAATCATAGTAAGAAGATAAGATGCAAAAGCACATAAAGTTAACACCCTAAAGGCTTGATATTGGACTTTCAAGGAAGTAAGAGTATCCTAAGCACTCGTAAATGCCTATTCATAAGTGTGGAGCGCTTCACAATTATGAATATGAACCTTCATAGACATTGTTGAGAGAGACATCGAAACAACGATATTTAACCTCCTGCTATGATACCAAGTTTGTTACATCAAGGAATAACCCCTAGACATAACCGGCATCGTCGTACTTTTTAAAGACTAAGACTAGCCTCATATCTTACATTATTACATTCATAGGTAAAATTTAGCGAAAAGTTTACAACTTTTTAGTACATCTACTCGAAAGTTTAAATAGACCTCTTCATACACATAGTATATATATATTGAGTATACATAGATCCTTCATACAGGGAGATTCATTAGTCTTCTAATTTTATTGCACGTAAGTATACAAAAAATAATAGTCATCTAATAACCATATAATAAGAGTGTAAGAAATTTATCATAACCCATACATATATGAAAGAATGCCTCACATGGACTATACAATGCTTCATACTAAATGGAAAAGAAAGGAACATGAAGTTTTAAACTCATAAAATCCATTACATAGATAGTTGCATCGCACTCAGTGTGTGAGGACCTACCTTACATGGATGATCAAAGGATCCAAGCCTTCTTCAAGTCACCTTCAATACCACTCAACCGAATGGAACCTAAACTGTTGGAAAAAAGGAAAAAATAGTGTTTGTACACCACTTGTACTAAGTATGAGAACATATGCACACATACTTTTAAATGATGCTAAGAAAAGGGACATTTCATAAAGAAATGCATTTTACTTTGAAAACACATACTCGTATTCAACAAGACCATACCAATAAATAGTACAAGTTCAGTAGGTCATAGGCATGTACATCACAAGAAAAACAACACCAAATCTAGTCAAGTGAACATGCATAGCATATAGTTGAATACATAGACAAGAATCTCTATCATCAATTCATAATAGTAACAAGCATGAATAAGAATACCTTTCAACATGACTAAAGAAAGATAATTACCTATGAACCCTTATAAAGTCAAGTGCAATGACTAAGAAAATCCCCATAACCTTACTCAATCAAGTAGCCCAACAAGCATCATGACTACATATTACTTCACATATCATAACATTTAAAAGTACATAACATTATAATTTAACCATATATATCATCACATATTCATAAGTGACACCAATCAACATATAGTATCAACAATCTGCAAGTTCATCATATATATATAATATAAAATTATAAACATTTTTATACATAAGAATATCCTCCTAAGACTCCCTTCAAGTACAACTAGTGCAATGTTTAGGTAGAGTCCCATACCCCTACCTATAATAAGCTAAACCCCATAGGTCATATTAGTTAGAGTTCAATCCTTTAGTTCATTTTACCTTTTGTGAAAATCTTCTCCGAACCGACATAGACCACATGATCTAATATGGAGTCCAGTGTCATGGAAGCCTACACTAAAAGAAGGAGGACCACTTGCCAATGTAGTACTAGAACATGACATAGCAACTACATGGATCCACTAGCTAGTGTTCCTATTGGGGCAACATAGTTCAAGATCTAGGAGATATAGTTGGGCCCCTCTTTATGTTACATGCATTGTAGTCTCCAATATCAATAGTACATTCAAGATCCTACCTTCCCTATGTGGGATGGGACACTCCTCACTCTAGTTCACTCGGTTCTAAGCTAGAGTCCCTTTTTGAAATGTCTTTAATGTCTTTATTAATCATTATAACTTATTGTAGGTCATATGTTATAACCCTTGTATAACATCATTATCATAATATCTTAATAAGAATTGCATAAGATTGTCATTTCATTATAATTGATATAGGTAAGGCTAGCGCATTAACATTTTCATATCATGATAAGCCACATTTGTAAATCATTCACCATCCTTATAAATTTATAACATAATCCAACACCTCACAAATCACAGTCAAGGCATATAAATTCAACATCATACCATCCTATCAATCGTAATAAAAGGCATACTCCAATACAACATTATGACTTCATAACAATAACCATAATTTCATAGTTCACCATCAATATCTTACCAAAAACCCTCAATTCAACCTAATTTGGGTGTACATCATCATAAGTCAATAACCAAAATGATAAAAAAGCTAGAAGAATCATTACTTCACAATTCAATACTCGACCATACCTTCAGACAAGATAGTTAGATCAATTAAAAATATACTTCATAATCTAGATCATATTATCAAGAACTACCATGAGTACAAATAACCCTAATTCATACATGATTAGTGTAAAAACATCATCTAGTAGTAATTCAACCAACAACAAAGCCGATTGAACCAATACAACCTGATTCATATCAAGATCAAAACCTAGGGTTAAGGGGTATGGGTCATCTTCTACAAATTAGACCAATCCATCAAGATATATCATAAAATTGAGTTAGAAACATGTTAATATATCCATAATATCCAAAATCATAAAAACAATAAATTCATAACATAATTTTCGATATTGAATGAAACCCACATGAAAACTTAATTTTCAGAAATCAATTTGATGGTACCCTTTGAGGAAAGAGGCATCAATGGTGAATTCGATCCCATACCTTATTAATTGATGAATATTTATGGAGAAAATTGTCCCTTTTCATCACTTAAACGCTCCCCTAGATTGGTATTCAATGGTGTTCTTCTCTAGAGAGAGAAAGAAGAGAGAAGGAAGGGAGTTTTGGCTTTGTGAGTTATGAGAGTTTAGTTAGTCTTAATTAGGTTAGGACGTTATATAGGGGGTAAACTCACTTGATTGGTCTTTCCCTAATCATTAATTAACTTCCTAACTAAGTCAACTAATTAGAGAATCAAGTCAAAACATGCATCAAAACACAGACCTCATCGACGAGACCACGATTGACGGATCATTTGTCCATAAGCACCTAGTCCCTTCTTCCGTGCTGCACATCTGTAGGTGAGTTCATAGGCTATGAAAAATGACCCCTTCATTATTTTGTCAAAGTTACCATCAACGTCCCGTCGATTCACCAACATCCCCTCTATGGCATCCGTTGGTGACACTGACTTTTGACAACTTTTGCCCACTCTTGTAAGGGTCCTTCTCAAGGGCCCTTGGTTGGTTCTTGGGGAGTCGTACACTTACATTTTGACCATGAGTCAACTTAAACACATGTTCACCCTCAACCTATATTAATCATTTTCCAACTTCTAAAAGCTAGTCAAATAAGCTAATGCACACTACTACCTCCTTGAACTAGTTTCTGTATGTCATGCACGTTCTTGGACATTTTGGTTTCTAGACTTCCTAAATGACATATTTATTAAAGTGGACCTTCAAACAATGTCTAAACCTTAGTATACTTATTTTAGCCTCTAGAACACGTCTTGGGTTTAGAACATACAGTAACCGAAGTAATTTTACAGTGAAACAATGAAACATAGAGAAACGTAATAGTGAACCATTCATCCCAAGCATAGTCGAATCATTTACCTCGAGGTTTTTCTAACCAATTCATCCTAAGATTCTCTAAGGTAGAGAAGAAGGGACCGCCCATACACCCCTTTCAAGACACACTAAAACGATCCTTAAGACTACCAGTCATAGGCTTACCTCGGTTGGGATAACAAGTCCACACTCTTGATTATATATTTGAAAGACACTCATACACGAAGTATTTCATGTAAGAACCCTTCTCCAATAGGAACTATAAGTTACACTAAGTGCAATGTGAGAATATCATCCTATATTACTACTCCTACTTAGTGATCTTTGAGGATTTCCTTAGATTAAGAACTCTACATTAGTCACTCCTAACTTCATCACATAAAACCTAGCTTCAACATACTTCCTTAACATCAAAACTCCCCTTTATAAAAGGCCTTTTTAGTGCAATGGATAGATAGCGTCCCATAGCACCACCTACCCCAAGTAGTACGTTCTTTTAGGATAGTAAGTTCATCCATTTAATATAAAACACACCAAGACTCTCTTTTCGATAGGTCTACCTAGTTCAATGGATAGATAACGTCTCATACAACCACCTATCCTAGGTATTACATTCTTTTAGGGGACTTAGTGCATTAATTCTTTTGTGGAGGAATAATTTTAACAAACATAGACAAGTACATATAGACATGGATTCCCGATACTACCCTTATCAAATGATGGTTCCCTAGTTGCCTAGGGTGGGGTATTTCTCTAAGATTTTACATGGATTTTCCAATACCTACACCTATGTGGCCACATATTTAAGGGATAAGGAGATTGATACTAAGTAATTCACATTCATTAAATTCAATCGTTCATTCCTCATTTAAAATCTGAGTATGTATGTACACCTTTCACATCAATCACCATTTTAATTAATATTGAATTCTAAACATGCTCACCCCTTTATTCATCATTTCTCACACACTAGCATTCTCTGCATATACACATACTTCATTTAGGCATAGTCTAAGACATACATACAATGCAAGCTTCGTAATACATATGAACATGAACCTCATCATTACAACTTCATTTCACACCTTACGCCTTCAAAGCCACACTCACGACACATACACACACACATATATATGTATATAGATATAGATATATATACACCATTTACACAAGATTTGATCACCTATAGCCAATTATTCAATATTTTATCAAAATATGGCCCTTAAGGCAGTAGCTAAACCATAATAACAACATAAGAAAACCAAAGTTCATACCCTACACAAACATGTTCATTTAACTCATCTGTTAAGCTAAAAGTTTGAAATATGCATAAACATTAGTTCATTAGGGTTTTAAAATTTAAATAATCAAAAAAATAGTAGAAACAACCTATTTGAACCATTACAAAAATTTTACATGAAGACCAATCCTTAGAATAAAACTAAGAGAAGATGGAGTTTGAAAACCCTTTATGAAATATTTTAGATATGACTCCTTGAATGTAAGAGGATTCAAGGATGACTACCATACCTAAATAAGAAGGAAACCCACTAATTTTGATGAAGAAACGCATTCAACCATCCCTCCTTTCTCTTGCTTAAGTCTCTGCTCCAATGGTGACTTTAAAGTGTTTGTCCTTAAAGAGAGAGTTTAAATATTTGAAGTGAGGGTTCTTGTGTAGGTCTAAGACTTAAAACTAATCTAATATAACTTAAAAATACTGAAAATTTTATCCTAGGTTCATATAATACTTGGGGTGAATTTACAAAACACACCAAGCCAAGGTAGCCGCGTCCAACACCTTTTGCAGGACCACCATTGACGTCCATCAATGATAGACCGTCGATGCATGGATGTCGCGTTGATGGTGGATCGTGGTTTTGTAGTGAATCTCAAAATTTGTGCAGTATGCAGGTCCAATCGATGGATAAAGTCGATGAGCCGTCGATTGGTCGACTGGTTCATTGGTTGAGACTGTTTTGGCAATTTTGGGTCCAAGTCTTGGGTTCTTCTGTAGGGCCCCTCGTGGGTCCTAGGTGGAGTCTTTTATCAAACTTTAAACCCCTTTACAAAATTGTATATTTTTTAGAAATATTTCATCTCAATTTTGATTAAAACAAACAATGTAAATTACGTATCAACACACAAGACACACAAGACTTCTAAGAACACCGTTCGAACGCATGCGATTAGGTTGACCTGTACCAAACGTTACCAAACGGCATAAGAAAATCAATATAACTCATATTAACACAAAACTAACTCATGAAACATTCACTAAGCTCTATTTCACCTTAGTTCGTTTTAGTGTGTTACATTATCCCACACTTAGAACATTATTCGTCCTCGAATGACACTAAACTCTTTTAAGAACACTAAGGACATTACATGAAGCATTTATCACACCAAATAAAGGTTCAAACATTGATAATGAATGCGCCAAACATACAAGGAACACAATTGGAACATTATAAGCACTTCGCTAAGCAACACATGCAACTTTTAAAAGGAAACATCCAAATTCAAGGACACACTTAATTCTTCATTTTATGGAGTAACTACATTACTCAACATTAGAAATTCTCATAAACATCATTTTAAACACATATGAACCATTATTCATGAAAATGAAATTTTTACTCAAAGTTCAAAATTTTACAATGACCATCAATCCTCATATAGTGAAACATGCATGATTTTCAACAATTTCTCATTTAAGCAATTTATAAAGAAGGCATGAACATAAGGAAAAGAAAATCACATAAAATTATCTTATAACATATACACAACAATCATAAAGGGTTAAGACATACCGAGACTATCAAATCAGGACTTGTTCTCCCTCGTAGCTACTATCCCATAGCGAGGTTTCTTCTATGGAGAATTACGATATAGATGAGATTGATTGACCCCTTTTCATTTTGAATTGATGTTGGGGCAGTCCCTTATCTTGCAATAATTACTATAACATTCAAAGCGAACATCCTTTCCGGCAAGACACTAACCCAAGTGTTTCTTCGCACAACTAGTACACATAGGTGTCTCAAATGTATGCCCACCACTTGTGATTTGGCGCTTGGAAGCCTCTCTATTGTTCTATAAGCGAGCAATTTTTGGATAGGGAAACCTCCTTTAGTTTTCTTGACGAGATTCAATTCAACCTAGGCTTCTCCCCTCTTTCCTTAATCTCCATAATTTTGGGACTCCTCAATTTGTTGTGAACTACACAATACACCATTAGCTAGAGATATCCATGTCTCATTAAGGGCATTTGTCACCGACACTCTTTTCACCAAGCAGAAACTCCCAATCAAAAATTGTTCATCTCGATATAGGGTTGGCTTCCATGGTTGGGGCATACTTAGAGAACTGGGTGAATTTCAAAAGGTATTCTTTCACATTCATTCCCCCATGACGAAGATTCATGAAGTATACCATATTCTTCTCACCCTACTCTAAAGGAAAGAACCTATATAGAAAGCCTCTTTGAACAATTCCCAATCTACCAGACCATCCCTTCAAGATCTTTCATCCCTCAATTGCTCAAACTACACTGGAGCCACATCCTTGAGTTGGTAAGTGGCTAGCTTCTCTCTCTCCCTAAGGGTAACACCATAGCATTACGACACTACTAGCACCTAGAATATCTACTCTGAAGCTTTGTGGACACTTACTTCACTTTGTTCATCGACGTAGGATGCTTAACTATCCTGAAAAATCATGTGAAATCCTAGAAGTAGGACTACTAACATTAGGTTGAGATCTATCACGTTGGTTACCATGGGCAACAAAATGATTCGTCATGACTTGAGATTTAGCCTTCATGAGTTGGGTAAAATTCATTAGGGCAGCCCTCAACTCTGCATTAGTCATATCCCCCTTCAACAAAGGGATCTTGAGGAGCTTGAGGCATAGGGGGAATATGAGGTCCTTGGGTCCCTGAGGTGCTCTCGGGAGGGAGACTGCCTATTTCACATTCATTGGGTCGAACTATATACGGACTTGGCCAAAGACGGGGGGTGGATCCTTTCTTATTATCGAATCATTACTCCCGCCCCATGCGAGGGGGTGGTTTTCTTCCTCATATCGCAAGTCCTATAAACACAAAGACAAGAGGTTGAGAGAGACATCTTATAGAACTCAAGTCTAGGATATGACATTAGAATAATGAAGAAAGTAAAACATTTATCATCTTATAGACTCTCATTTATGGATGTGTCACGACTCACACCAATGAACAAGAACCTACTAGATGTGGATTGTCAGACATTACACCATAAACTATTTCCCATAACTTATGCTCTGATACCAAGTCTGTAACGACCCGAAAATACCCCTAAAAAGGGAGCACCATTACGTTGGAACAATTGCGTACTTGACCTTTCGTAGGCCTTGTAGACACCTTAACTATCATTCATTACAAATGACATAAAAAGTATTGCGGAATTAAAACTTTTCATGAATAAATTAATAAAGAAAACATCTTTCATAAAAGCTAAGGATGATCTCGTCTGCATAAGAAAACAGTAAAGACTCGACATACAACTATTCTTAGGCTACGACCGGTTCAATTCATGAAAATACAGAATAAGTCTTACCATAGAATTTAAGAACTAGAACTATGTCCTCCGCATATATGAGGAAAGGAAATACCCAATCTTGGGCAGGATAGCATTCAAAACATTGTATGTAGTCTTCAAACGGCTCTCCAACCTATATTATTAAGTCCAAAGAGGGTGTTCACTACACAAACAATGTGAGTATCCATATTCATAATATGCTTTTAGTAACAATAAAACTTTCATGACAAATAAGTAAAACTTCTATGATTGTATATTTAAAATAGTATCAAATAATCATTTATCATAAAAAATAGAATTGTCATAATTTTAGAACCAAACAGTAATTTTACAGTAATAGTAGTCCATTTACAGTGAAACATAAAGAAACCTTACAGTGAACCATGCTTCCCAAGCATTGTGAAATCATTTTCCTTGAGGTTTCCCTAAACAAGTTATCCTAAGATTCCCTAATATAACACAAGAAGGGACAGCCCATACACCCCCTTCAAGACACACAAAACAATCCTTAACACTACCAACAATGGGCTTACCTCGGCCAGGAAAATATATCCACACTCTTAGTTAGACATTTGAATGATACTCATACAAGAATGATTACATGTAAGTACCCTTTTCTAATAGAACATATAAGTTAAACTAAGTGCTACGCGATAGTAGCATCCCTTATTACTACTCCCAGATAGTGCTCCTTGAGGATTCCCTTGAATCAAGCACTCTACATTAGTCACTCCTAACTTCATCACATAAAAGATAACTTTAACATAATTCCTTAAAATTAGAACTTAACTTACCTAACGTCATTTACAACAAATGATAGAACACACAAAGACTCCCCTTTCGGCATATCTACTTAGTGCAATGGGTAAATAGCATCCCATACCACCACCTACCCTAAGTAGTATGTTCTTCTAGGAGACTTAGTTCATACATTTAATATAAAACACACCAAGACTCCCCTTTTGGAAGGTTTACATACTACAATCGATAGATAACTTCCCAACCACCACGTACCCCTTGTAGTACGTTCTTTTAGGAGACTTAGTGCATTCGTTCTTTTGTGGGGGAATAGGTTTAAATGACACAGACCATGAGAGATAGACATGGAGTCCTATACTACCCTTATCGTATTAGGGCTCCCCACTTGACTAGGGTGTCGTCTTTCTCTTAGCTTTTAAATGAATTTTCTAGTAGTAAGGGTACAGGATATCTGATTATATGTATTACTCTTCTACTAAAGAGGAGTTCATATCAGTGGGCACATTAAAACAAATATTTACTCAAGAAAAATGGAACCCACTCCTTCTTAAAATCTCTCGGGTACTGACGATCACTAACGCCTCCATGAGTCTTACCACATTCATAACATAAAGGTCAAGGTGGAAACTTTGGACAATCTTCATGGGGTTGTTCCATCCGTCCAAACCTAATTGAGAAAGCTCTGAAATGTAGTGAGTTTGTACTAAACACTCATTCACCTCACAATGAGGGCTTCACCCACCACTCCTCTTCATTCAATTCTTAACTTCAATCATTCATTCATCATTTCAAGTATCCGTGGAGTACATGGGAAGCAACTTTCACAGATCATCATTTCCTTAATATTGAATTCTTAACGCTTACCAATTAATTGATATTTCTAAGACTAGACATCCTTTCAACATTATACAATACTGCATTAGGCCTAATCTAAGGAGACCTACACTTCACGCTTATCAATACATATCAAATATGAAACCTATCATATCACTTTCATTTAATTACCTTACCGCCTCAAAAAGCAATACTACAACCACAAACAATGCGCACACACAGAACACAGACAACAAACAGCCACACACACACACTACAACACACACACACACACACACAACAAATATATATATCTATATAATTATTATATATAATATAATATATAAGGTGGATCCTACCACTCAAAGAGGAATTTGCAAACTAAGAGTTTCTATATAAACAGAAACTCACTCGTTAACACTATTCATCCATAACTAATTCTTCAGTATTTCATTAAAAATATGGCCCTTAGGGCAGTACATAAACCATAATAACAACATAAGAAAACCAAAGTTCATACCCTACACAAACATGGTCATTTATCCCATTTTTTAAGATAAAAGTTTGAAATATGCATAAATTTAGTTCATTAGGGTCTTGACATTAAAATCATCAAAAAATACTAGAAACAACCTATTTGAACAATTAAAACACTTTTAACTGAAGACCTATGCTTATGATCAAAACAAGGAGAAGATAAAGTTTTAAAACCATATTTTAAATCTTTTATAAATGGAATAGGGTTCAAGGATGACTTCCTTAACTCAATGAAAATGATACCCATTAATTTTGATGAAGAAACACTTCCAACAATCCCTCCTAACTCTTCCTGCGTCTCTATTTTAATGGTGCCTGGAAGAGTTGGTCTTTAGGAGAGAGTTTGAATATGTGATGTGAGGCGTCTTGTCTAGGTCTTCTAGGATTAATATCAATTAATATAACTTTACTCAAAACACTCAAATAATATCGTTTAGGTGTCATTTAAAATACTGGGGGAAAATTCCACAACCGATACGCGGACGCTAAGACAGTACCGGTAGCCCCTCCAGCAGCTTTTACGGGGGTTCTACACAACATCGACTCCCTTCAAAGCTACGATTATTACGAGGCATTGAAATACTGTGGTTGTGGTTCGTGTGGTTGGGTACAAAAGCTCCCCAGGATTGTTGCACAGCTGCGGTCCCATCATTAGACCAATGTCCCCCGAGCCATCGGCGGGTTGTTGGATGCCTTAGTGTGTTGCAGTGTTTTGGTCCAAGTTTGGAGGGTCCCTTTCCTTCTAGGGCCCTAGTGGGTACCTAGGTGAAGTTCCTTCGAATGTTTTTAATAAGACTTCATGATTGAAATTGTCTATCTTTAACTATATCCATTGTGTCCTTGTAAAAATGATTCAAACAATACTATGATAAATAAAGGTTAGGACTTTTTTTAAAAGTGAATCTGCAATCCATTCCTGATGAGGCTTGTCCCTCCAAATCTCCACTTTAACCTATGTGAGCGTTCTTATGAATTATGTTCTAGGGGTATGATTGTGATGTGAATTCCATTATGGATAAATTTATCTATAGCTCTTGCCTATGAGTGTATAATTGATAGTGAATTCTCCGTCGCCTAAATGATATTCGCGACACATCATTTTCCCCCCCCTCCCCCCGCCATACGCGTTGTAAAGATTGGTAAAAATTGACCTATGTTTCCCCACTTTCTATTAATTGATCATGTAGTGTACATAATGTGATCTTTATCCTATAGTTCTAATCAAGATTTTGTGTAAGTGATGATACTTTTAGATACTTCCCTAAATTGAACTGTGGATGAAATATGAGTACTTATCAATGATGATCAAAGCTTTGAGAAATTGTAAGTTTGCCCTAATCTTTATACTGCTATATAGAAATGCTAGTTTAATTGGCCTTTTATGACATTGTCTGGTAAGGTCCACTTATGGTAGCGGTGTTTACCTTATTATCATATATATGTGATATGAACATGGCCTTGAACGAAATTGTATTATGAAGGTTTAGTGGTTATGATCACCAAATATGAAGTATATGCCTAGTCTTCCATTCTAGTTTTGATCAAGGTTGTTTTTGTAATGTTATAAGCATGTGGATTAATATGTTAGGATTACGTATACGTACTCTATTAATGAATTAATTATGATTAAGACCTCATTATTACCCATATGAAGTATGTGACTTAACTAATGTCGAGTAGTATTGGATGTTAATGTTGAAGTTTATCTATCTCCATACTTAACATGTGACTCGGTGGTCCTAGGCATGGATGTGAATTGTGGTCGTCAAGAGGGTTGCTTCATATTTCCCCCTTTTATATTTTATGTTTTCCATCAGCATTATGGATGTTGATCATTGTTTGACAAATGTTACCCACTTACAATCATATCTTCTTAAAGTAGTATAGCGTTCACTAAGTTGAGTTAAAAGCATATTCGTATAGGAACTACGTCTCTACTATAATGTAACATAGATGTCCATTGACGTATGTTTAAGATCCATTAACTATGGAGATGATAGGGTGCACATAGTATGGAAAAGTATAGGACCCTTGTCTATCATTGAAATGTGTGCCTTGATGGGATACTTCTAGGGTTGTTGTAATTAATTATAGCTAGACATCCCTGATTGAGGTAGGAACAATGTGATATATGTGATAATGTATGAACATGCAAAATTTCTAAATGTGTTTATATGAATGGATTGCTCATATAGTTACACCTGTACACTTATGCATGAATAAAGTACAAGTATGAACGTGTGTGGTCAAAAGTTGTTTATGTGAAAAGTTTTCTCAGATATATGTACTCATAGACACACATTAAAGCATTTCTATGATGCTTGATGATGATCTAGTAAATAGTGGGTATCTTCAAAGGTGATCTCAAATGTATCCTAATCTAGATGGTTCTTGATTATTCTATGTCCATGTGTATAGTTTTCTCACATGATTTAGGTTGATGAAATGACTCTCTCATATACGACCTATGAGCTAAGAATATAACGGGTTAATTCTCCTAACGTCTATGTTCTGTCAAGTAATTATAATAAAGGCTTTTGAATAAGGGGAACTTACGTTAGAACCAAGTGAACTTAGATGAGGGGTGCCCCTTCCGAATGTGGGAAGGATTGCTCATCATAGTCCTTACTAGGTGGATAACTACAATACTTCAGTAGGCATAATGAGGGTTTACATATATGACTCCCACGTTCCTAAACTACTGTTCTGTACCACATAGGATCTGTAGAAGTGTAAGCACCTACTATGCTCAGCATCTGCTACGTTATGCCTTGCCACGGTAGCGCACCTTTAGGGAATGTGAGATTCTACAAACACAGATTCTATCCGCCGTTCGCGTTTGGCCACCCATGGATTTGTGTCATTTAAAAAACTATAGTTTTCCTTTAGTAAACGGAAAAAACTAAGTAAAGAATGAATCCTTACTAGGATTAACCAAGGGAACGGTGCTTTAGAATAGGTACGAGTATGAACTTAACCGATGCATGCACAAGTAGCTCTTATGTTCCTTTAGGCATGATATTGTAGTGTTACACTTCTTGTTAGGCTCTTCATGGTATAACGTCCTATTGAAAAATATGGCTAAAGGTCTACTTGGTATGCAGGTAGTTTACTTATAGCATATGGTTGATGTCGAAGGACATGTTAAGGCTTTTGTCGTCTCTATTATATAGGTATTGTATGTTTGAGGTTATGGGATCTCCCATAAAAATTGCACTAGTAGGCTTTGAATGAGGATTATGGATTAGGTTTATAATGTCGTGTGAAGTGACGTACAGTATGTTTAATGTGATACTGTCTACCTGATGATATTGGATGTCTTGACTTATATATGGTATTGTAATGAGTTCTTCTATGTGGTCCATAAAGTATGTTGGATAATTTTTGAAGTATATGTCTTATTATATGAAATGGTTTTATAAATGTATGTGATGGGTTAATGAATGTTATATGTATGAGTACTTAGTGTCTCTAAGTGGTGTTTGAGTGTTTATAGTGTAATGCACATTATTAATTATTCTCACGACCAAAAGTATAACTTGCTGTTTTACTTGGACACTTAAGGACCCCATTAGTGAATAGATAAAAGGTCTACTGTTAAAGTGAAAAAAGGTTACTGTAAAGGAAACATAGTTACTGTAACGTGTATGCAAATTTGCTTAAATTCAATGTATGGTTTATGTGGTGGTTATTCACTCTTGATATTCCTAAGAAGATATGTGCAATTGATATTCTAGTTGGTCTCAAAGTTTTATGATAGTTTCACAAACGGCTGATGCATGCATTCAAAGAAATATCCTCCTTACAGGAAATGTTGTTTGCATCGCCTTCCCATACTGAGTGCATTCTGAGAAACACCCATATTTTCCCTTTGTTTTACAACCAAAGTATCATAGGTATATTATGCTGATCAGGATGACCTGTTAAAAGTGAAGGCCACTCTTGACTTCATTTGGTGGTTCCCCCCTAGTCACGGATTTCTGGTGGAAAGACCAAATTTTGGTTTAAAGGATATTTCTTGCATCAATTATGTTTCTTGTAAGGTTATAGTTAGTAATATTTTATGTTATATTGGTCGTGACCCTAATGTACTCTAAGGATCTGTCTGAGTCAATGAGTCAATGTTTCCCACCACTTTAAGTGATAATATGTTAAATAGAGAGTGTATCTAACATAATGGAAGTGATGTTCTAGCATATGATGTTTAATGAATGTTTTAAATTTTGTGCTCAATTTACCTATGATAATGCGATGAATCATAATTATCGGCTTTTATAAGAACTTCGAGAGGTCAAGTTAACCATGTTACTTATAGGGGGTGCACCCCTTTTGGACTTCACATAACAATCAATCCTTTTAAACAGATATACAGTGGTTCAAGGTTCCGTCCTTGACTTCACTCACTAAGGATAGTGATATATTTCCATTCTTATGTCTCTAAGCCTTCAGGCTCATGGATCATTCATAAACACATCAACATGTACAAGAATGTAAACACCACCAACATAATGGACAAGACAAATTATCACAATTGAATAGACATTCTAAGCTAATAAGAGTAATAGGTCAACTTACCGAATCTCCCAGCTAATGTTAATCTTGTTCAATTCCTAACACTTCATAATCAATTGACGTAAACTAATATAGAACTAGGCAATTCATCATAATCTAAACATAATTCTATAAACATGAAAAGAAGATAAGAAGACCCACATTACATGCTAACTTTGAGAACTTTAGAGGGGTTACTGGGCTTTCCTAAAAGTGGTACAAACTGCCTGTTTTAGTCACATTCGGGGAGACCAAAACTAGCGTCGCGTCCCTTTCAGTTATTTGATGACTGCCTCCTTTGCTGTACATCATTTACAGTCATACGTTAAAAATGAGGAAAAATTTAAACCCTTTCTCCATATCTCTTTGAGGTTTACATCAGACCTCTCCATGATATTTAATCATATCGTATACATTACACTCTTCGTTAGGCATGATAACATACTTTCTCCTTTTATTGAACTAGGATAGTATAAGATATAATACTTAAAACCCAAGTCTCCTCAATACACTATAAAAAAGGACGATTATTAAATTGGTATATCTCATACAGTAACTGTTATTAAAAACCACATATAGTCTATACATATCATTACTCAATGAAAAGGAAGAACTAAAAGTTTATAACTAGACAACCCAAAAAAGCTGATAGTCGCGTTGCCCTCGAAAAGTGAGGACCTATCCCCACTCGGGATGGACGTACTATGATTATTTCACGTGTTCTCGGTCAAGATTAGCCCCTCTAAAAGTGTCTTAATTTGACGGAAGCTAAAAATCATTGGGCACAAAGGGTGCTGACCATGGGGGTTTAGTTACCACTATTTTCTGTAGAATTTCGACTTAAGAGCACATCGCACCCACCCATCCTTAAATTATGTGTGTGAGGTTTTTGCGAATTTTTACTTTGATTAAGCTACCGCTTACTTTACTTTTTTACACGTCTTATGGATATTTCCAGAAGCCAATACATAGACATCCAGACTATATTCTAATTATTTTGTCGCCAAGCCAGCATGTAAATACAAAACAACAATTAAAAGTTAGCAAGCAACATGCCATGAACAGATTACATGAGTAGAACATGAGTCATAGACAACTCATCTCACAGTCTAATATTAATTTTAGCAACAAGCAGGATAAGAGTCATAACACATCACCAATCTTAGTTCTAAGATTAATTCCCTCCCCGAACCCCATTAAGTAACTCGTGCAATGACCAAGAAGAAAAGCCCGTAAACCTTAGTCAATCAAGTAATCCCAACAGTTATATTGTTATTTAATAACCAGATGTATAAAATCGTAATATAGTTATCATTTACGAATACATATCATCACACTTTCGAAATAGATACCAAACATAGTTCATAAGTGAAACAAATCATCATATAAGTAGCCTTACTATGCAGATTACCTATACTATCTTGTACGATTATAAGCATATGTCATATTATAAGAACATCCTCCACAGTATATTCATGGCAGGTTAATCTGTCGAATATTGAGGTTTTAAAAGGTCCACACTCGTTACTACCTTACATAGATTAAGGTTTTTAAACCCTTAGGTCATTCTCCTTTTAAGTAGTTCCCATTTGTTTTCGGTTAATTTATCTTTTTGGAAAATCTTGCCCCAGTACACGAACATCGTAAAACATGCTAATGGGGGAATCTCCGTGGCATAAGAATCTAACATGAAGGAAGGACGACTACTTTCAAGCTAGTACCAAAAATATGAAAGATAAGGAACTACTGGATTTCTACTAGCTATTATGTTTCTTCCTGAAGGAGAACCATAGTCCAAGAACTAGGAAGATATAGTTGGCCCCATTTAACCTCTCAATGCATAAGCCTCCAATCTATGATTCACATTAGTTGATCCTACCTTCCCTATGTTCGGAACGGCGACGCTCTTGTCCCTGACCCTAGTTCCCCTCGTGGAGGTAAGCTAGAAGGCCCCTGCTTGAAACTGTCCTTCTAATGTCTTTATTCTACATCATACTAAATTATAGGTAATTAGTA